>JAKOGI010000733.1:82500-403616 GCA_029747015.1 Carnegiea gigantea
GCAAATTTAGTTGATTTCGATAGAATAGAATGAGTTTTTGAAGAGATTACAATTCCTCGAATTTGACCAATTAGAAGAAAGCACATGTTCATTATTTTTGATCCAATTTTCTTTAACAACTACGAGAATTCCTAGACGATCTTTCCCTTATCGATTTAGAAGTGCTATTGTTAATCCTCTTGAACCAGAATTTTACTTAACACATTTTGATAGGCAAGAATGATATCTTTTATTTATACTATAACTATCCGTGCACTTGTGGTAGTTGATCAAGAACCCATCTGGCCATCCCATGCAATTCTTCAGGTCTAAAATCCTTCCCTTCGCATGTCGGTCAGGCTCAGTGCTCTCTCTTCTCCCCTCTTCCCTTCACTACCTCAGCCCTCATGTCCACCAGTACCTCTCCACCACCTCTTGGGCTGGTGCCACGCCATTGCTATGGCCAAGACTAAGCTGCTTGCACTTTATTTCTGCAGTCCATCTTATGTTTCTGCCCATCGCCGACTTTTCGGCTTCAGTCTGGTGCTCTTTGGTCATCTTCGATGTTGGTGCTACCGCTTCTTGGTTGTCCTCGACACGGATAATATGCTAGTGCCTTTAATTGTTTGAAGCCACCAGTGGGTGCTTTAGTTATTTAATCGTTTGCTTTGCTACTTACATTTTCTGTCTTTTAGTGAATTAAAAATACCATTAATCACAATTTAACCCATCAAAAATCGTAATTCATGTGCATTTCTCATTGCCAACATTGCTTAATCTTCATTCTTAATTACTACCCCACACAAAATCTTTTTAGGTTCTGGGTTTTAGTAAGGTGGGGTATCTTTGTTATTAATGTTTTGTTGGGTTTAGGGATGTGATTGGACGTGGGTTGGATTGGATTTTAGTAACAGTACTATAGTATTTATTTTGCTGCTCTAACTCCAAACAAACTTAGTTTGATTGCATCGTTGAATTTTTGTGATTGGGTGTAATATATGGTTTGCCCAGCGCCCACTTAAACATTACTATTGTATGTATAATGATAATGCCTTTGATTGGTTTCATATTAATCATTAGCGTGGCTTAGTATTTGAATATGAGAAGCAATGAGGGCAAAATTAGAAACAAGAATTCATAAGGAAGGTGAAGAAGAAGAATGAATGTCTAGTAAAGATGTCACACGAGAGTACCTTATTAATAAGAGAATTGACCTTATTAACAAGCATGGGGGAATTTGATTTAATTTATGTATGCCTACTTTTATTGAATTCTTACATAAGGATACTTGTACATTCAGATGTGGGATTACTTAAATATCAAACGTGGGCTATTTTTCTTTTTTCTTGAATTCTTACGCAAATTTTCTTTGCACCTAACAAATTGGTGGGGTTTTGGTGGTATTTTGTACATAGTGGCAAATAAAATGAGTGACTTTGATTGTTTAGTTTTTACTTTTTTTATTTTAGAATTAGGTTCGATTAAGCTTTAGAATTATTTTGCCATATGCATTGTCTTTGTTGAGTATGTAACTGTGTGAGGGTGATTACATCGAACATGCCTCATCTTGTCCGGAGCCAAATACAACTCCGTCTTCAAGCATCCCAAAACCTTTAGTGGCTCAACCTTCTAATAGTTACCGACCTCTTCATCTAAAATTATTTGCCGAAGATAAGTTTATAGATCTAGAACATGATGATACTGGGACACAATCCCATAAGTCTAGGCATTTCAAATTACTTGTATGGCACCACTTTCAAAGGGTGATGGTAAATGGGGAGCAAAAAGCTGATTGTTTGCATTGTAATCAAAGGCTGTCTGCCATAAGCAAAAATTACACTTCTCATCTCAAGGACCATCTAGAAAAAACATGTCCTAAGAAGTATATTAAGGTTGATATTCGTCAACAATTCTTGAATTATAATCTTGAAAATGATGGTTTAGTAGCCTTGGAAAACTCCAACTTTAGTCAAGAAGTGCAAGAAAAAGCGTTAGCAACTATGGTGGTTATGCATGAGTATCCCTTGGCTATTGTAGACCACGTTGGCTTGAGGAGATTTGTCCGTAGCTGGAATCCAAACTTCAAGTTGATTAGCTTGAATACTTTTGCAGAGTGACATAATGAAAGTGTATGTAAATGAGAGAGTTACTCTTAAGAAGATGTTTGAGGACTATAGGGCAAGAATTGCTATCACCACTAATATGTAGACAACGTCTCATCAAAAGAGGGGTCATATAGCCATCACAGCTCACTTCATTGATGAAGAACAGGTCTTGCAAAACAAGACGTTGAGGTAACTTTTTTTAAAGAGGTTTTGTATATTATATATGATTTTATGTGATATTTTTGTTCGCCACATAATATGATATTTTTATTATTTTTATTTATAGGTTTGCTTATGTGCGTTCTTCACATACAAAAGAAATCCTTACTCAAGTTTTGACAGATACGTTGAATATGTTTAACATAACTGAAAGGATTTCTTCTATAGTGGTTGATAATTGTATAACAAATGATGCAATGATTGATATCTCACAAAAGAGATTATGTTCTCGATCTCTTTGGTTGCATGGTGACTTTTTACATGTGAGGTGTAGTGCATATATATTGAATTTGGTTGTGCAAGATGGGTTAGAAGTGATTGGTTCGGGAATTGAAAGGATTCATAATTATGTTTCAATTGGAACATCAACCCCAAAAAGAGTTGAAAAGTTGAAGGATAAAGCTTGGGGTTTCAAGATTGATTATTTAAAAAAGTTGGTGCTTGATTGTAAAACAAGATAGAACTCCACCTATCTCATGCTTATTAGTGCTTTTCCGTATCAAGAGCTTTTTTTGAAGTTAAAGACTTAAAATCTGCATTTTACGTTTGGCGTCCCTTGTAATAGTCCGGCCCTAAATCATGTTTATTCATGTCATCAATCCATATGATTAATTTCATCCCATTTAAATCATCGTTTTCTTTGTTATTTCAATTGGGAGAATTTAAATGGGTCCTTACCTTGCAATTCGGGTTTTATTCTTATCAAATTCTGGAGATCGTTATTAGGCTTGATACATATGAATTGAGTGATTTAATTATTTTTTATGACACCACAAACATTTAACCTCGAGCTTTGGAACAAAAAAAAAAAATTTTTCAAGCGCACTCGGTTTGAGCTAGTTTTTGAACCCGAGCTCGTTTAAGGCCAATTTTGGTCCACTAAGACTTGACCCTATTTGTTTAGCTAATTACCCTTAGTTAGGCGTTAATTATACTTAGTAAAAAGTAGATTTTGAGGGTTAATTTTTAGCCAAGTATTTATTTTTCTTAAGCTTTTGTTTTGCACCAAGTAAATTCAAGACATTTTCTCTCTCTTCTTCTCTCCTCCTTCTCTCTACCCCACGGCCTCACCAGAATAGCAAAGCCCAGCCCTTTTGTGGTGATTTCCGACCACTTTTCGGCCAGCCTCCGACAAGGGTTGCAACCTCCAACCACCTCCCTCCACCGACTATCATCTTCCACCCTCAAAATCACCAAATATCATCTCCATCTCCACTTGTTTCAAGCTCAAAGTAAGTGGCTTCAATCTTGTTCTTTGAGTTTTTGGTTTTGCTTCTTGTCTTGGTTGTTTTAATGGTGGATCATGTTGTTTTGATTGAATTAATAATTATTTTGGTGATGGATCATGGTGGAGTTAAAGTTGGATGATGCTGGGTTAGGGTTACTTCTTAATCATGCAAGTTTCATGTTTAAGTGTTGGATATTGATTGTTTTATCCTTGATTTTGATCATCTTTTAATCTATTAAAGTTTATTATGATATTTATGGTGGTTTGAAATGATGGGAGTGAGTTCAAGTTGACCTTAAGTTAGGGTTTTATCCAAGAATGCATGGTTTGGACCAAACTAGTATTAAAGTTGAAGTATGCGTATATGTGACTAGAAAATGTGCTTTATTGGATATAAATATGAAGTGAAATTGAGTGTGATGGTTTTGTATGATGTTGGGATGGACCAAAGTGTGTTTACATGCTTTTAAGGAATGGTTTAAGTTGAGGATTTGTGTGAAAAGTGAGGGAACAAACTCAAACAGCGAGGCTGGAATTTTCAAAAAAAAGGACAAATTTTGAGGTGAAAATGGTACTGATTGGCCCAGCCAAAAATTATGATTTTTAGTAGGTAGATAGGTCCGTGTGTTAGCTTTAAAATGGCTCTTGAATCACATTAATCCGAGGTCTATGGAATACGTTATGCTCCTTTTACTGAACCTGTGCAGGATGGACTCAAAACTGACATGTTGGTGTTCTAGCCCTATTTTAGGAACCCCATCGTAGGAATCATGTTATGTGTCCTCATGAACATTTTATAGGATTTCCTAAGCTTTTCATATTGGGGTCTTAGGTCTCATTTCGAGGTCAGGAGTATAAGTTGTGAATTATTCTTTCTGTACCCTCTTCACAAGCCCTTTTGCTCTGAACTTGCTACCATGCCGTAAATCACATTTCTATGGTTTATATAGTTTCATCATTTTAGTTTAATCTATTAACTGGTTTGTAAAGATTCTTCATAAGCTAGTTTTATTTAAAGGCATCATTTATAGGAACAAGCTCGTTTCTGACCTCATGTACCTATAATGATCTTTTGAACAGAATTAAGGCCTAAGCTTTCATTCTCTCCACTTTTATGCATCTTATTATTCCGTGAACTTGCATTTAAAACTTCCAGGCATGTTCATTGCCTGTATCTTTAGAAATCAACACGTATTTATCAAAATCGTAATGTTTCGGTAAGCACATTAATGAATCAATTTAATCAGTGCTTTATCACATAATTAGTGACCCCATCAATTATCACTTACAGGGCATCGCCCTCCAGTTACCCACGCAGCTTCAGGCTAGGTCCCCCAGTCGACTTGGCAGGTATACAACTATTCACATATCGTAACAGTTACAAAGGGGTGCACTAATGATTAGCAATTTAGTTTTATATGCATTTCATTCTCTATTTTAAAATTTAAATGAATTGCAAAGCGGGCCCAAACAAATTTTCAGTGTATCTTTAACATTATAGGAATGCATGTACTGAGCTTTGACTCATAATTCGAAATGTTTTTATGTTTTGTTTTAGGAAAGTGTTCAGTGAACCACCCTCAGGCGAGCAAGACGGATGAAGGTGATAAGTGAGTCAGGACTATCCATGTGACTGGCGGTGTAGGAGTGCTGAGATGCTATCATATCATATTGTGATGTGTTTTGGTGTTGCAATGTATATTTGAACTGAATTATATATTTTGGTGTAATCCTTGAGATGATTGGGATGTTAGAACCGTTTCTGTATATAACTAAATGGTTTGAATGGTTGTGATGCTGCGAATGCCCTTTTTAGGGTAAACTTTAGTTTTATGGCTAAGTTTTCATGTATAAGGGAAGCCTTGTCCTTTTTGGACGGCGATGACGCCCCGTTCATTGGGTTATTATTTCTCATTGGTGAACTTAAGCAGGTAAATACAAGTAACGAATCATGTATTTTTGGGGCATTAAAGATTTGGTATCAGAGCCATGTTGGGATTTTCTTGAGGAAGGTAGATTTAGAAATTATGGGGTGAGAATGGTTGTCGTGAGGGGGCTATCGTATACTGCTAGAGTGATATTAGGAGTGTAGTAACGATATTAGAATGCAAGTTGCTTCCACTTGCATGTTCCTTATTTATGGATATGTATGCCTCTCATGTATGTGTTTTCTTTGATAGATGGACCCTTATGGCGTTAATATATTGCTGGGTGGATCTATGATTGCTCACATTGTGCTGCTACATGCTAGTATAGAGGCACATGCACATGAACCTTACTCTGAGTTTCGCAGTATTACGATCCGTACACAGAAACTACTTAGGTCCTTACCCCTGGTTGATCCATGGGTGGAGTTTAGGCTTCGTTATCATGACTTTATGATAATAGAGAACCCAGGCTTGGATGGGCCTAGGTTTCAGGCCCAGGGGCCATGGACTACTCTTGTTACGGAGTTGTTATTAAGCGAAGAGTTTGATCAGAGAGGGATCACCATGGAGACGTTATAACATGTTTTTCCACTACATCAGGCGCCTCCCCCACCTGCAGCCTTAGCACCAGCACAGGGGCCACCCTCCTCGCCAGCACCAGCACAGGGGCCACCCTTCCCGCCCGCACCAGGTACTCCACTGATGCCTAATAGCCCTGGGGAGGCTCATGTGGTGATAGATCTCCCTAACACCCCAGATTTAGTGGTGATTACTTCTGGGGATGAGGGCCACTAGGGAGCGAAGGACGATCCCGAAGAGGATCAAGACATTGACGAGGTAGGGGTAGAGCAGCAATGGGAACATGAGGCTGATGAGTTGATGGTGGAGTTATAAGATGAGCAAGACCAACAGGTCCAGTAGGAGATTGGTGATGTCGAGTCAGAGGCATCTACTAGTAGCTTCGATTTAAGCAAAGAACCTGATAATGAGTCTGACCCGGATTACGATCCATCTAGGGATCGTTAGGTGGTTCTAGGGGTTGGTGTAGTGGTTTTCATTTTAAGCCCTGTATGTATATATGGTATGGTTGGATAGGATAGTTATATTTTGTGTGGCATCTGACATTGTATATAGTTAGTCCAATCCTCTCCGACCGTGATAATGTGGTCGTACCTCTTTTTGGTCATGTGATGGATCTAGTGTCTAGGGGCTATTTAGTGTTTAGTATTAGGGTAGGAGTCAGAGTTAGACTTGCTTATTCAGCTATTTATAATATGCTTTTGTTGCTCATGTATATAAATCAGGAGCTATGTATGTAAGTAAGCCGTTATGAAATGGAATGATGACGCTTTGAGTTATGAAATAATCTTTGAGCCATCTTCTATGTATTTATTGGGCATGTTTATCTTATATGTCTGGAGGTTTCAGTGTTGAATTGTTTTATTTAATGTATGATCAGAATGTCTGAGCCAGTGCAAAACAACATGGAAGTTCATGTAGAGGACAATTTGGAGCAAGGCCAGGGATCGGGTGATCAAGCCTCGTGCCAGGAGCCATAACATGGTGACATGCCACTGTTGCCCTCTAAATTAGCTAGCAACTTAGGAAACCCGAGTTACTGGCCAACCTTAGTCACTGAATTAATGAAGCGAATTCCCCAGGTACCTGTTGAAACCCCTCCTAAAGACGATAAATTGGCAGATACGGTAGCACGGCGCAACCCTAAAGTGTATGATGGGAATTATGATCTAGTGGTATTGGAGGAATGGGTAAGGGGAATGGAGAAAATTTTCATAGTAGTTGAGGTACCAGAGGAAAAGAAAGTAAACATTGGGATGTATTATTTGTCAGGTGAAGCTGATATTTGGTGTAACACTGTTAAGGATGGGCTCGTAGGGCCTAAATTCACCTGGAATAAATTCTTAGCAGAGTTGAGGGCGAAATTTTATCCAGTTGTGGTATAAAGGCAAAAGGAGAAAGAATTTATAGAGTTGAAAATGAGCGGTAGCATGTCAGTGATGCAGCATGCTAGTAAGTTCACAGAATTATCTAGGTTTGTCCCTGAATTTATGTCATTTGGAAGGTTAAAGATGAGAAGGTTTGAGGAGGGCTTGGCCTTCTACATTCGGAATCAGTTAGCTGGGCAACCAATTCTAACTTACCAAGAGCTGTACGGCGAGCCGCTGAAGTAGAGCGCGTGAAGATGGAGTTGAGGGCTTTGAACCCAATCAATTAGAAGAGGAAAGGGATTTAGCGGGGAGCTCCCAGTGAGAGTGTGAATCAAAAGAAACTTACTCCCTCTCCTCGCAAGAGCCATCCTGCAAGCTCTGTAGAGCCCTGTAGGAAGTGCAGAAGAACCAATCACACCACTCTTGAATGTCGCATTGGCACCAACAAATACATGTGGTGTAGAAGTCCTGAACACCTCATCGCTGCATGCCCCCGATGACTAAAAGCTGTAGACAAGGGCGCAGCAAAACCCTTGGCTCCGCTCCGCTAGGGACCCCCACCTTCAAGGCCTGCAGCTGCAGGAAGGGCATTTGTGATGAATAAAAAGGAAGCTGCTACCTCTAGTACGGTAGTCACTAGAACTCTCTTTTTAAATTCAAAGCCATTTTGTGTATTATTTGATTCGGGCGCCACTCATGCATTTATATCTACCCAATCTACTACACAATTGAGCCTTGAGAACAAGAGGATGGAAACCAATTATAGAATTAATCTACCCAATAATTCTGTGATTGAGTGCCCCCTCTCTTATAAACTTATCCTTATCACCATTGGTGAAACCACCTTTCCTGGGGATTTGATTCAATTTGATTTGTCTGATTTTGACATCATTCTAGGAATAAATTGGTTGCACACTTATGGAGCCCAAATCGACTGTGAAGATCTTAAGGTTATCTTAACAGATGAAAAAGGGAGAAAAGTGTGTTTTTATGGGCAGAGAGAGGCAAAATCTTGTTCTTTGATTTTCGCTATGAAAACAAGTAAGCTATTATGTCAGGGGTGTATTGGATATTGGTGTTATGCTATTGACACCCAAACGAAAGAAGAGCAAGCAGAGCATATACCTATAGTTTGTGAATTTGAAGATGTTTTCCCTGAGGAGTTACCGGGACTACCCCCGCAGAGGGAAATTGATTTTGGAATCGAATTAATTCCTGGAGCCTAACCTATTTCTAAAGCTCCATATCATATGGCCCCAACTGAGCTTAAGGAACTAAAGATTCAGCTAGATGAGTTGTTGCAGAAGGGCTTTATTAGGCCAAGTGTGTCACCATAGGGTGCCCCAGTGTTGTTTGTTAAGAAGAAGGATGGAACCTTAAGGCTATTATTGATTACAGGGAGTTGAACAAGATTACCATCGAAAACGAATACCCTCTGCCATGAATAGATGACTTGTTTGATTAACTACAAGGAGCAGGAGTGTTCTCTAGGATTGATTTGAAGTCAGGGTACCATTAACTTAGGATTAAACCTGACGACATTCCTAAGACAGCGTTTAGAACCAGGTATGGCCACTATAAGTTCACAATGATGCCTTTTGGACTCACTAGTGCTCCTGCAGCCTTCATGGACCTTATGAATAGGGTTTTCAGACCCTATTGAGACAAGTTCGTAGTGGTGTTCATAGATGACATTCTTATCTATTCTAAGGACAAGGAGGAACATGCTGATCATTTACGGACAGTATTGCAAGTTTTGAGGGAGCATCAACTCTATGGCAAATTAAAGAAATGTGAATTTTGGTTAGAGGAAGTAGTATTTTTGGGACATGTGGTTACAAAAGAAGGAATTAAAGTTGACCCCCAGAAGGTGATAGCAATCACAGAATGGCCAAGGCCTACGAATGTCACTGAGATTAGAAGCTTTTTGGGTTTAGCAGGTTACTACCGAAGGCTCGTCAAGGACTTTTTGAAAATACCTTCACCACTAACCAATCCACTGAAGAAAGCGAACAAATTTGAGTGGACTGAAAGATGTGAGAAAGCTTTCCAAGAGCTAAGGTAGCGACTAACTACCGCCCCAATCCTATCGTTACCAATGGAAGGAAAGGAGTATACTATTTATAGTGACGCTTCGAAGAACTATCTAGGGTGCATACTAATGCAGGAGGACAAAGTAGTAGCTTATGCCTCTCGATAAGTCAAGCGAAGCCGTATGAGAAAAACTACCCTACCCATGACCTGGAGTTAGCAACCGTGGTCTTTGCATTGAAAATTTGGAGGCATTATTTATACGGGGTACCATACAAGATCTACACTGATCATCAAAGTTTAAAGCATATCTTCACCCAGAAGGAGCTTAATTTGAGGCAACAGCATTCGCTTGAGTTGCTTAAAGACTATGATTTGCAGATTTAATATCATCCCGATAAAGTAAATGTGGTGGCGGATGCCCTGAGTAGGAAGGCGCAACATAGCTCAAATACTGTGGTGATTACTCAACTGAACCTCTTGAGAGAACTCGAGGACTTTAGGATTCAATTAGTGTCCCACAGGCGAACCAATGCTCAATTATCAGCACTTACTGTATAGTCTTCCCTAGTGGAAGAAATTCGACTGAACCAGAAAAGTGATCCCGAACTCCAAAGAATAATGCAAAATTTAGAAAAAGAGAAGTCTCCGAGATTTGTAATGCATGAGGATGGGACCCTGCGGTCCTAGAATCATCTATGTGTGCCCAAAAATGAAGGATTGAGGAAGCAGATCTTGGAAGAGGCTCACAACACTCGCTATTCGGTGCATCCAGGAGGCACCAAGATGTACAGAGATCTGAGACAATACTTCTGGTGGAATAATATGAAGAAAGACGTTGCAGAATTTGTGGACAAGTGTCTAACCTGTCAGAAAGCTAAAGCAGAGCATCAGCGTCCTGTGGGGGAACTACGACCCTTAGAGATCCCCACTTGGAAATGGGATTCGATCTCAATGGACTTTGTTATGGGTTTACCCCTTTCTACCTCGAAAAAGAATGCTATCTAGGTCATAGTTGATCGACTCACAAAGTCAGCTCATTTTCCGCTAATTAAGGATACTTGGGGAGTTGAAAGACTAGCCCAATTGCATGTTAAGGAGATAGTCCATCTGCATGGGATCCCTTTAGACATAGTCTCAGATAGGGATCAAAGATTCCAAGCACGTTTCTAGCAAGCACTTCAAAAGGCCTTTGGGACCAAATTAAACTTTAGTAGCTCCTATCACCCAGAAACAGATGGACAAACTGAAAGAGTGAATCAAATTTTGGAGGACATGTTGAGAGCTTGTGTGTTAGAGTTCCAAGGGAAGTGGGAAGACAATTTACCTTTGATGGAATTCTCTTATAACAACAGCTATCAGTCCACCATCAAAATGGCCCCATTTGAGGCTTTATACGGGAGAAAATGTAGAATCCCGTTGTGCTGGAGTAATTTAGACGAGGCACTGATTATAGGTCCTAAAATGATTCAAGAGACCACTAAAACAACAAGAAAGATTCGGGAACATATTAGGGTTTCCCAAAGTCGATAAAAAAGTTATGCGGATAAAAGAAGAAGGCCTCTGGAATTTCAAGTAGGCGATAAAGTTTTTCTGAACGTTTCACCAACTAGAGGTGTCAAGAGGTTCAGAGTACGGGGCAAATTGAGTCCAAGGTACATTGGACTGCATAAAATCATTAAAAAGTTGAATCCCATCGCTTATCGTCTAGATCTGCCTGTAGAACTTGAGCATTTCCATAACGTGTTTCATATCTCTCAACTTACCCAGATCCGGACCATACCCTTGTATCTGAACCTATTGAAATTACTGAAGATCTAGTATATGAGGAGCGTCCTATCCAAATACTAGATTGCTGGATCAAGCAGTTGCGCAACAAGCAGATACCATTTGTCAAAGTACTCTGGACAAACCACACCTCCCAAGAAGCCACTTGGGAGACCGAAGAGGCAATGAAAACCACATACCCACATTTATTTGAGATAATCCTGCATGTTATGATTAAGTTTATCAGTTTTGAGGAAGAAACTTTTTAAGGGGAGACGGCTGTAATAGTCCAACCCTAAATCATGTTTATTCATGTCATGAATCCATGTGATTAATTTCATCGCATTTAAATCATCGTTTTCTTTGTCATTTCAATTGGGAGAATTTAAATAGACCCTCACCTTGCAATTCGGGTTTTTATTCTTATCAAATTTTGGAGATTGTTATTAGGCCTTGATATTTATGAATTGAGTGATTTAATTATTTTTCATGACACCACAAACATTAAAACTGGAGCTTTGGGGGGAAAAAAATTTTTTTTTCCAAGCGCACTCGGTTTGAGTTAGTTTTTGCACCCGAGCCCGTTTAAGGCCAATTTCGGTCCACTACGACTTGACCCTATTTGTTTAGCTAATTACCCTTAGTTAGGTCTTAATTATACTTAGTAAAAAGTAGATTTTGAGGGTTAATTTTTAGCCAAGTATTTATTTTGCTTAAACTTTTGTTTTGCACCAAGTAAATTCAAGACATTTTCTCTCTCTTCTTCTCTCCTCCTTCTCTCTACCCCACGGCCTCACCAGAGTAGCACAGCCCAGCGCTTTTGTGGTGATTTCCAGCCACTTTCTAGCTAGCCTCTGGCAAGGGTTGTAACCTCTAACCACCTCCCTCCACCGGCTATCATCTTCCACCCTCAAAATCACCAAATATCATCTTCATCTCCACTTGTTTCAAGCTCAAAGTAAGTGGCTTCAATCTTGTTTTTTGGATTTTTGGTTTTGCTTCTTGTTTTGGTTGTTTTAATGGTGGATCATGTTGTTTTGATCGAATTAAGAATTATTTTGGTGATGGATCATGGTGGAGTTGAAGTTGGATGATGCTAGGGTTAGGGCTACTTCTTAATCATGCAAGCTTCATGTTTAAGTGTTGGATATTGATTGTTTTATCCTTGATTTTGATCATCTTTTAATCTATTGAAGTTTATTATGATGTTCATGGTGGTTTGAAATGATGGGAGTGAGTTCAAGTTGACCTTAAGTTAGGGTTTTATCCAAGAATGCATGGTTTGGACCAAACTAGTATTAAAGTTGAAGTACGTGTATATGTGACTAGAAAATGAGCTTTATTGGATATGAATATGAAGTGAAATTGAGTGTGGTATTTTTATATGATGTTCGGATAGACCAAAGTTGTTTACATGCTTTTAAGGAATGGTTTAAGTTGAGGATTTGTGTGAAAAGTGAGGGAACAAACTCAAACAGTGAGGCTGGAATTTCTAGAAAAATAGGACAAAAGTTGAGATGAAACTGGTAATGATCAACCCAGCCCAAAATTATGAGTTTTGGTGGGTAGATAGGTCAATGTGTTAGCTTTAAAATGGCTCTTGACTCGCATTAATCCGAGGTCTGTGGAAAAAGTTATGGTCATTTTACTAAACCTGTGCAGGATGGGCTCAAAACTGATATGTTGGTGTTCTAGCCCCATTTTGGGAACTCTACCGTGGAAATCATGTTATGTGTCCTGAATGAAAGTTTTAGAGGACTTCCCAAGCTTTGCATATTAGGGTCTTATGTCTCATTTTGAGGTCAGGAGTATAAGTTGTGAATTATTCTTTCCGTACCCTCTTTATAACCCCTTTTGCTCTGAACTTGCTACCGTGCCTTAAATCACATTTCTATAGTTTATATAGTTTCATCATTTTAGTTTAATCTATTAACTGGTTTCTAAATATTCTTCATAAGCCGGTTTTATTTAAAGGCATCATTTATAGGAATAAGCTCATTTCTGACCTCATGTACCTATAATGATCTTTTGAGCGAAATCAAGGCCTAAGCTTTCATTCTCTCCACTTTTGTGCATCTTATTATTCCATGAACTTGTATTTAAAACTTCCAGGTATGTTCATTGCCTGTATCTTTAGAAATCAGCACGTATTTATCGAAATCGTAATGTTTTAATAAGTACATTAATAAATCAATTTAATCAGTGCTTTATCATATAATTAGTGACCCCATCAGTTATCAGTTACAGGGCATTGCCCTCCAGTTACCCGCCCGACTTCAGGCCAGGTCCCCCCGTCGGCTTGGCAGGTGTACACTTATTCACAGATTGTAACAGTTACAAAGGGGTGCAGTAACAGATAATAATTAGCAATTTTGTTTTAGATGTGTTTCATTCCTTGTTTTAAAATTAAAATGAATTGCAAAGCGGGTCCAAACAAATTTTCAGTGTATCTTTAACATTACTGGAATACATATACTGAGTTTTGGCTCGCAATTCAAAATGTTTTTATGTTTTGTTTTAGAAAAGTGTTCAGTGAACCGCCCTCAAGCGGGCAAGGTGGTTGAAGGTGATAAGTGAGCCAGGACTGTCCATGTGACTGGCGGTGTAGGAGTACTGAGATGCTATCATATCATATTGTAATGTATTTTAGTGTTGCACTGTATATTTGAACTGAATTATGTATTTTGGTGTAATCCTTGAGATGATTGGGATGTTAGAACCGTTTCTGTATATAACTAAATGGTTTGAATGGTTGTGATGGTGTGAATGCTCTTTTTAGGGTAAACTTTGGTTTTGTGGCTAAGTTTTCATGTATAAAGGAAGCCTTGTCCTTTTTGGATGGCGGTAACGCCCCGTTCATGGGGTTATTATTTCTTATTGATGAACTTAAGCAGATAAATGCAAGCAATGAATCATGTATTTTTGGGGCGTTACATCCCTAGTGATCTTGATTAGGAGTTGGCCCCAAAAAAAAATGTAATAAATTGAAAGTGTTTCTTGATGTGGCTGACTTATTTTTAGGTAGAAAGTATCCCACTCTTAATTTGTTCTTTTGTTACATATGTGATATGAATACATATGTGATATGAAGGTAGCTTGGATTTCGTGGCTATGAAATGAAGAACAAATTACTATGGATATGGCTTTGAAAATGATTTAACAAATATTGGTCCACAATTAATGGGTTCTTCCTATTGTGGCTATCCTACACCCTAGAGAAAATTAGCATGTGTATACTTCTATTTTGAGGTGATTTATGGAGATAAGACTTATGGTGAAGTTCAAAGGGTTAAGAGTTTCTTGTATGACCTTCTCATGGAGTATCAAGGATGTAATAAGGATTATGTTCCATCTACCTCTAATGTTTTTGGCAAACGTCATGTGGTAGTTGATCCTCCTGTTACTTCTACAACCCAAAGAAAAAGTACTCTATGAGGTGAAGTTAAAAAAACCCAAAAAAAGAAGGCAAGTGAGGATAGAATTAGACTATTATTTAGATGATAATCCATATCCAAATAGGCCTGACTTTAATATCCTTCACTTTTGGAAGTTAGATCCGAAGTACCCAACAGAAAAGGATTGCTCAAGATGTCTTAGCAATTCCTGCATCTACCATTACTTCGGAGAGTGCTTTTAGTATAGATGGTAGGGTGTTGAGCCCTGATTGTTCTTCTCTTCACTTTGATACTGTGGAAGCATTGATATGATTGCAAAATTGGATCATTGGCGAGTATTCAGGTAATAATAAAATTGCCTTTGATATTTTTCAATTATATTGTTTATTTTGATTTATCATATGATACTAATTTATTATATTATTTTCTTGCATTTTATTTTCTTCATTTAGTGATGTGCAAGCATGTGCTATAATACTTGAAGATGCCAATGTGTGTGAAGAAAAAGTTGTATTACCAAAGTCACTAATGTGGATCAAGTATGCTAGTTGGATAGCATATATTTTTTGAATGTTTGAATACGTTTAGTAAAATTATGATCACTAATTAATTTGTTTAAATGATAGCCCATCAGTTGGCGATGTTCTCTACATAGGCACCACTTGGTAGTTCGTTAAAGAGAACTGAAGATTTGTGTCCTTGTCTCTCCAGACAAGTTGTTTCACTCTTCGTCTCGAATTACTTGTTTGTGTTTAACATTTAGTCTTTGGATAATCCGCTTCCGCCTACCCCAAACTAGAGACAATTTATGTTTGGTATCTTTAACATTTGTGGTAATTGTTATGTTTAAGATTTGGGCATGTGGTTCCTGTTGGCTGTTGTTTTATATGTTCTTAAATATCGAGGCTTTTAAAACTTATTTGAGGGATAAACGAATAAAACGATATAAAGTATGTTTCATCCGTTTCACCTATTTACCACCTGCTTCATCTGCGGGTGGTTCGTGGATTGGACGTGGGTGAGTGGATGAGTGGGTGATGGGTAGATCGGGTGGAATGGATGGTGGAGGTTCCAAAGCTCTAAATCTGACCCATTGCCAGGCGTAGCCCCTAGAAAGATGGCCCCATAGTGGGGTCAGAAATGTAAAAAAGGCCAAGGCTCCCTGAGGCTCAACTAGCTTTCCATTTTCCTCTTACCTATGGGCTTCCTTCTTACAATGGGGGCAGGGGATGGATTGCATTAGCTTTATCATAGTGGTGTTCCAAGATTACACATGATAGGATGGAATGCTGCCATGATTTTATAGATTTGCTAACGCATTAAATCACCCCCCTTCAAAAAGAAGAAGCTTTTACAGATAGGATGGAAGAGGACACATTCACTTTCAAGAAGGAGAAGCATTTTTCCTATGGGATTATAATTCTCAAGATTCTTGAATGGGGATTAAAAAATGACTCCTTGGGTATGAACTATTAGAATGGATTTAGGGGTGCAGGTATGATCTAATGTATGGTGGAAAGCCACCATTGCGTTGCCGCGTCAATAGCATACAACAAAATGCGTCAAAGTTCATATATTTCGGCTCTATGCAATAGATATTTTTTTCCATGAATTAAGGTCATTTAGTTAGGCATTAAGAAGAATATTTTTGGTGACTACTTATTAGCAATTCATCTTAAAAATAATTTAAATATGAAAGTAATTTTAAGTGGGCATATTATTATGAACATATTTTTATTTTACGTAAACAAAAAGCATATAGTCATGGCGGGTATAGATATAACAAAACTTAAAGAAATTGATAAATAAGATTGTTCTCTTTAGCTTATGGCCGTTAGGGACTACCTCGATTCGAGTGGAGCAGTAAAGCAACAGTTCTTAGCTTTGTTTTCTCCAAAGCGCATTAGGATAGGATGAGCTAGTCCTTTTCAAGTAAGCAAAGTAAACTAGAGTTTTCTCTATGTGAAGGTGTTAAGGAGAGAAAAGTATAGAGTTTATTAAAGATAGAATGTGTACATGAAAAAAAGGGCTAGCGAGGTGACTTTCCCAAATAAGAAAAAATTTAAGAATATTTTAGAATATCATTTTTATTCTTAAATATTTTACAATGGGGTAGATGGGGTTGATCTACATATAATAAGCCAAATTAGACCCAAATTAGCTTGGGTGTAGTAATCAACAATATATTCATATGTGATTGTAGGAGTGGAAAGCAATGCAGGACCCAGCGACCTACAACATGACCTATTTGTAGCCATTATAACCCAGCGACAACTGCTAGGCGGCAGAAACTTGCTGCAGGGTCTTATTGCACTATAAATCATGTCATCGACCCTTGTTTCATCTTTAAGAAAGTTTTATGTGAGGGTTGTGTCACGAGACAATGCATCAACCTACTAGTTACAACCTCACTCACTCATACTCAGGTTCTCAGGTTCAAGCCTCGATGCAAGTAAATCATATATACCTTAACATTTTATTCTTTTTTGGGCACTTATTTTTAAAACTTTTGGTTTTAAATGCTTTTTTAAAAACTTTTGGAAATTTTTATGCACCAAAGTACATCTGATTTGTGGATTGATTATTAGTGTTTTTGGTGTTTTACCCTCGATAGGTTAGTAACTATCAACATCTAGTGACATTGTGCTGGACATGCAAGCATGCAGTCAGTTTAGGAACCCACAACCGATTTGATGCTTATAGGAACCCCCACTTTTGCCAAAGTCTTTTAAGCTAGCGACTAAGTATGTGAATGTCATGCAAGACGTATGTAGATATAGGAGTGAATATAAGAGTGCTTTCATGGACCAGCACCGCCATAGGAGCAAAATTCCTATTTAAGGAAAAAGTGTTGAAAGAAGGTGGTTAGGGCTTTGAGGTCCATGTCTTGCCTAGGAGTCTGACATCCTGTAATAGTCCAACCCTAAATTATATTATCCATTTCATTGCATTAATTCAAAGGATTAATCTCATTTCATTTACATCATCTCTTTTTGTTATTCCCATTTGGACATTTCTAACTAGGCCCTCACCTTGCAATTCATGGATTTTGTTTTAAATCGATTTAGGCCTTGATATTTTACAAATTTAACGATTTAATTCTTTTTCATGACACTAAAATCATTTAATCTCAAACTTTGAAAAAAAAAAAAAATTTGCAAACGCACTCGGTTTCAGTTCTTTCTCTAAACCTGAGCCCGTTTAGGGCCGTTTGCAATGCAACAAGACTTGATCTGTATTTGTTTAGCTAAACCCTCTTAATTAACCTTTAATCAAGCTTGATATTTTTGACTTTTCTACTTTTATTTTCAGCCAAGTAAAAGGTTGATATAAATTTCAAAAATTTTCACTTAACCTCATTTTAACCAAGCATTTCAAGACACTTTCTCTCTCCTCTCTCTCCTCCTTCTCTCTACACGGCCATAGCTCATTTTCAGCAGCAAAACTACAGCTTTCAACCTCCTTTCAACCACCAAACATCCACCACTTACCACCCCCAACCACCCCTCTTGCTCCCACAAACATCAAGAATCATCTTTACCACCTTTCCAAGCACAAAGTGAGTGTTCTTTTCACCCCTATGCTGATTTTTGTTTCTGATTCTTGATCTTGTTGATTTTGTTTCTTATTATGGTTGTTTTGGTGATGGATTATGCTATTTTTGAGGTATTAAGAATCATCTTGTTGATGGGTTATGGTGGAGTTGAAGTTAGGGTTAGGGTTTCATCTTAATCATGCAAGCTTCTTGTTCAAGTGTTGTTTAGTGATTGATCTATCCTTGTCTTTGTTTATCTCTTGATATATTGAGGTTGTCATGTTGTTTATGGTGTTTTGAAAAATTGGGAGTGAGTTCAAAGTGACCCAAAGTTAGGGTTTTGTTCAAAAGGCCAGGTTTGAATCAACTATGTGTAAATTTGAGGTGTTGTGTATATGTGACTAGAAAAGAAGTTTTATTTGATATGAATATGAAGAGGAATCATGTATGGTGTTTGTGTATGATGTTGGTATGTACCAAAGTGTATTTACATACTCTTAAGAAAGAGTTTGAGTTGAGGATTGGGGTAACAAGTGAACGAAAACACTCAAACAGAGCTGCTGGAATTTTCAAAAAAACAGGACAGAATTTGAAATAAAACTGGTAATGATCGGCTCATCCAGGTCAGTGTGTTAGCTTCAAAATGACTCTTGAATTGCATTAATCCGAGGTCTGTGGAGAAAGTTATGGTCATTTTACCGAACCTGTGCAGGGTAGGCTTAAAACTGACATGTTGGTGTTCTAGCCCAATTTTGAGAACCCTAGCATAGGAATCATATTTGGTGTCCTTGATGAAAGTTTTAGAGGCCTTCCTAAGCTATTTATATTGGGGTCTTACGTCTCATTTTGAGGTCGGGACTATAAGTTGTGGATTATTCTTCCCGTACCCTCCTTTTAAACCCTTATGCTCTAAACTTGCTACCATGACTTAAATCACATTTCTTTGGTTTATATCAACATCATTTTGGTTAATCATGAGCTGATGTGTAAAAGTTCTTTATAAGCCAGTTGTATTTAAAATAATCCATCATAAGATCAAGATCGTTTCTGACCTCATGTTCCTGTAATGAACTTTTGAGCAGAATCAAGGCCTAAGCTTTCATTTTCTTCACTTTAGTGCATCTCATTCCTCTGCAAACTAACATTTAAAACTTCCAGGTACGTTTATTGCCTATATCTTTAGTAATCAGCATGCATTTATTAAAATTATAATATTTTAGTAAGCACATTCAATGAATCATTTTAATCAATGCTTCATCACATAATTAGTGATCCCGTCAGTTATCAGTTACAGGGCATTGCCCTCTAGTTACCCGCGCGGCTTCAGGCCAGATCCCTCGGTCGGCTTGGCAGGTGTACACCTATTCACAGATCGTAACAGTTACTAAGGGGTGCACTAACAGATAATAATTAGCAATGTAGTTTTATATGCATCTCATTCCCTGTTTTCAATTAAAATGAATTGCAAGCGGGCCCAAATAATTTTTCAGTGAATCTTTAACAGTACAGGGATGTATGTACTGAGCTTTGGCTCACAGTTCAAAATATTTTTATGTTTTTTTTTAGGAAAATATTCAGTGAACCGCCCTGAGGTGGGCAGGGAGGCCGAAGGTGATAAATGAGACAGAGCCATTCATGTGGTTGACGGTGTGGGGGAGCTAAGATGCTATCGTGGCATATTGTGATGTATTTTGGAGTGCCTAATGTATTTTAAGTCAACTTATGTATTTTGATGTTACGACTGTATTTCTAAACCGAGTTATGTAAGTTGGTATTATCCTTGGGATGTTAGAACCTTTTTGTATATAACTAAATGGTTTGGGTGTTTATGATGGTGTATACCCTGTTATGGGGTAACCTTTGGGTCATGGTAAGTTTTCATGTTTAATGGAAGCCTTGTCCTTCATGGACGGCGGTAACGCCCCGTTCATTGCATTATTGTATCTTATTGATAACCTTAAGCAGATGAATGCAGGCAATGAATCATGTATACTTGGGGTGTTATAGATTTGGTATCAGAGCCAGGTTGAGATTTTCTAGAGGAATGTAGAGTTAGAAACTATAGGGTGAGAATGGTAGTAGTGAGGGGGCTATCTATAGTATATTGCTAGAATGATAGTAAGAGTGCAATAACGATATTAGACTGCCAGTTGCTTTCATTTGTATGTTTCTCGTTTATAGATATGCATGTCTCTCATATATGTGTTTTCTTTGTTAGATGGACCCTTATGGTGTTAATATGCTACCGGGGGGATCTATGATAGCTCACATTGCGTTGCTGCACATGAGTATGGAAGCCCATGCACAGGACCCCTATTCCGAGTTCCATAGCATTAACGTTCGTGCACAGAGACTGCTTGGGTCCTTACCCCCGGTTGGCCCGTGGGTAGAGTTTAGGTAACGTTATCAGAACTTTATGATGACGGGGAACCCAGGCTTGGACGGGCCTAGGTTTCAGGCCCAGGGGGCGTGGATGACTCTCACTACGGAGCTGTTATTGAGAGAGGAATTTGAATTGAGGGGACTTACTATGGAAACTCTTCAGCACGTTTTTCCCCTACATCAGGTCCATCCTCCACCTGTAGCCCCGGTACCAGCACAGGGGCCACCCTCCCCGCCAGCACCAGCACAGGAGCCACCCATTCCGCCTGCACCAGACACTCCACTGCTGCCTGATAGCCCTGGGGAGGCTTACATGGTAATAGACATCCCCAGCACCCCAGAAGTTGTGGTGATTAGCTCTGGGGATGAGGACCACCAAGGCGATGAGGACGATCCAGAGGAGGAGGATGATCCCGAAGAGGATCAAGACAGTGATGAGATGGGGATAGGGCAACAAGGGGAACAAGACGCGGATGAGTTGATGATGGACTTAGGGGAGGAGCATGAGCCACAAGTTCAACAGGAGGTCGATAGTGCCGAATCAGAGGCATCTACGAGTAGCTTTGATTCAGGTGAAGAACCTGATGATGAGTCTGACCCAGATTACGATCCATCTAAGGATCGTTAGGTGGTTCTATGGGCTGGTCTAGTGGTTTCATTTTGAGCCAGGTGTGTAGATATGGTTTGGCTGGATTGGATAATTACATTTTGTGGGGCATCTGATATTGTATATAGTTAGTCCAATCCTCGCCAACCGTGATGATAGGGTCCGTACCTCTTTTTGGTTATGTGACAGACTTAGTGCGTAGAGGCTATTTAGTCTTTAGTGATAGGGAAGGAGTTAGAGCTAGTCTTGCTTACTTAGCTAGGTGTAATATGCTTTTGTTGCTCATGTATATAAATCAATGATGTATGTAAGTAAGCAGTTTTGAAATGAAATGATAATGCTTTAAGTTATGATATAATCTTCAAGCCACCTCTTATGTATTTATTGGGCATGTTTATCTTATATGTCTGGAGGTTCCAGTGTTTGAATTGCTTTATTTAATGTATGATCAGAATGTCCCAGTCAGTACACAACAACATGGAGGTTCAGGTAGAGGACAATATAGAACAAGGCCAGGGATCGGGTGATCAAGCCTCTTGCCAGGAACCACCACATGGTGACACGCCACCATTGCCCTCTGTATTGGCTAGCAACTTAGGAAACCCGAGTTATTGGCCAACGTTAGTTGCCGAATTGATGAAGCGAATTCCCCAGGTACCTGTTGAAACCCCTCCTAAAGAGGATAAATTGGCAGACAGGGTAGCACGGCGCAACCCTAAAGTTTATAATGGATCGTATGATCCAATAGTGCTAGAGGAATGGATAAGGGGAATGGAGAAAGTTTTCACGGTAGTTGGGGTACCATAGGAAAAAAAAATGAACATTGGGACGTATTATTTGTCAGGTGAAGCTGACATTTGGTGGAGTACTGTGAAGGATAAGCTCTTAGGGCCTGAATTCACCTGGAGTAAATTTTTAGTAGAGTTAAGGGCGAAATTTTACCCAGCTGTGGTGCAAAGGCAAAAGGAAAAGGAATTTATGGAGTTGAAAATGAGCGGCAGCATGTCAGTGACGCAATATGCTAGTAAATTCAAAGAACTATCTAGGTTTGTCCCTGAATTTGTATCCTCTGAAAGGTTAAAGATGAGAAGGTTCGAGGAAGGTTTGGCCTTCTACATCCGGAATCAGTTAGCGGGGCAACCAATTCTGACTTATCAAGAATTATATGAGCGAGCAGCTGAAGTGGAACGAGTGAAGACGGAGTTGAGAGCTCTGAATCCAATCAACCATAAGAGAAAGAGGTTTGAACGGGGGACTCCGAGTGAAAGCGTGAATCAGAACCAGAAGAAGCCTACTCCTCTTCCTTCTAAGAGCCGTCCTGTGGGCTCGACAGTACCCGTACCCTGTGCGAAGTGTGGAAGAACAAATCACACCACTCCTGAATGCCGAGTTGGCACCAACAAATGCATGTGGTGTGGAAGTCCTGAACACCTTATCGCTGCATGCCCCCGCCGACATAAAGCTGTAGACAAGGGTGCAGCAAAACCCTTGGCTCCGCCCCGCCAAGGACTCCCACCTGCAAGGCCTGCAGTTGCAGGAAGGGCATTTGTGATGAACAAAAAGGAAGCTGCTACCTCTAGTACGGTAGTCACTGGAACTCTCTTTTTAAATTCAAAGCCATTTTGTGTATTATTTGATTCGGGCGCCACTCATTCGTTTATATCTACCCGATCTGCTATACAATTGAGTCTGGAGAACAAAAAGATGGAAACCAATTATAGAATTAAGCTACCCAACAATTCTGTGATTGAGTGCCCCTTCTCTTTTGAACTTGTCCCCATCATCATTGGTGAAGCTACTTTCCCTGTGGATTTGATTCAATTCGACTTGTCTGATTTTGATATCATTTTGGGGATGAATTGGTTGCACACTTATGGAGCCAAAATTGACTGTGAAGATCTTAAGGTTATTTTGAAGGATGAGAAAGGGAGAACAGTGTGTTTTTATGGGCAGAGAGAGGCAAAAACTTGTTCTTTGATTTCCGCTATGAAAGCAAGCAAGCTGTTATATCAGGGGTGTATTGGGTATTGGTGTTACGCTATTGACTCCCAAACAAAAGAAGAGAAAATAGAGAATATACCTGTAGTTTGTGAATTTGAAGATGTTTTTCCTGAGGAGTTACCAGGACTACCCCCACAAAGGAAAATTGATTTTGGAATCGAATTAATTCCTGGGGCCCAACCTATTTCGAAAGCCCCTTATCGTATGGCCCAAACTAAGCTTAAGGAATTAAAGATTTAACTAGATGAACTGTTACAGAAGGGTTTTATTAGGCCAAGTGTGTCACCGTGGGGTGCTCCAGTGTTGTTTGTTAAGAAAAAAGATGAAACCTTAAGACTCTGTATTGATTATAGGGAGTTGAACAAGATTACCATCAAAAACAAATATCCTCTGCCACGAATAGATGATTTGTTTGATCAACTACAAGGAGCAGGAGTATTCTCTAAAATTGATTTGAGGTCAGGGTACCATCAACTTAGGATTAAGTCTGACGACATTCCTAAGACAGCGTTTAGGACCAGGTACGGTCACTATGAGTTCACGGTGATGCCTTTTGGTCTCACTAATGCTCCTGCAGCCTTCATGGACCTTATGAACAGGGTTTTCAGACCCTATTTAGACAAGTTTGTAGTGGTGTTCATAGATGACATCCTCATCTATTCTAAGAGTAAAGAGGAACATGCTAATCAATTGCGGATAGTATTGCAAACCTTGAGGGAACATCAACTTTATGGCAAATTAAAGAAATGTGAATTTTGGTTGGAGGAAGTGGTATTTTTGGGGCATGTGATTACCAAAGAAGAAATTAAAGTTGACCCCCAAAAGGTGAAAGCAATTATAGAATGGCCAAGGCCTACCAATGTCATTGAGATTAGAAGCTTTCTAGGTTTAGCAAGTTATTATCGAAGGTTCATCAAGGACTTTTCGAAAATAGCATCACCACTGACCAATCTACTGAAGAAGGTGAATAAGTTTGAGTGGACTGAAAGGTGTGAGAAAGCTTTCCAAGAGCTAAGACAGCGATTAACTGCCGCCCCAATCCTAATGTTACCAATGGAAGGAAAGGAGTATACTATCTATAGTGACGCTTCGAAAAACGGTTTGGGGTGCGTACTGATGCAGGAGGACAAAGTAGTAGCTTATGCCTCTAGACAACTCAAGCCATATGAGAAAAACTACCCTACCCATGACCTGGAATTAGCAGCCGTGGTCTTTACATTGAAAATCTGGAGGCATTATTTATATGGGGTATCGTGCAAGATCTATACTGATCATCAAAGTTTAAAGTATATCTTCACCCAGAAGGAGCTCAATTTGAGGCAACGACGTTGGCTTGAGTTGCTCAAAGACTATGATTTGCAGATTCAATATCATCCTGGTAAAGCAAATGTGGTGGCGGATGCTCTAAGTAGGAAGGTGCAACATAGCTTGAACAATGTGGTGATTACTCAATTGAATCTCCTAAGAGAACTTGAGGACTTTGGGATTCAATTGGTGTCCCATAGACAAACAAAGGTTCGACTATCAACACTCACTGTACAACCTTCCTTAGGGGAAGAAATTCGACTGAACCAGGAAAGTGATCCCGAACTTCAAAGAATAAAGCAAAATTTAGAGAAAGGGAAGTCTCCGGGATTTGTACTACATGAGGATGGGACTTTAAGGTTCCAGAATCGCCTATGTGTGCCCAAAAATGGAGAATTAAGAAAGCAGATCCTGGAAGAGGCTCACAATACTCATTATTCAGTGCATCCAGGAGGCACCAAGATGTACAGAGATTTGAGACAATATTTTTGGTGGAATAATATGAAGAAGGACGTTGCAGAATATATGGATAAGTGTCTAATTTGTCAGAAAGTTAAAGCAGAGCATCAACGTCCAGTGGGTGAACTACGACCCTTAGAAATTCCCACTTGGAAGTGGGATTCGATCTCGATGGACTTTGTTATGGGTTTACCGCTTTCTGCCTCGAAAAAGAATGCTATCTGGGTCATAGTTGATCGACTCACCAAGTCAGCTCATTTCCTGCCCATCAAGGATACTTGGGGAGTTGAAAAACTAGCGCAACTGTATGTCAAGGAGATAGTCCGTCTACATGGAATCCCTTTAGACATAGTCTCAGATAGGGATCAAAGATTCCAAGCACGTTTCTGGCAAGTGCTTCAAAAAGCCTTTGGGACCAAACTAAGCTTTAGTAGTTCCTACCACCCAGAAACAGATGGACAAACTGAGAGGGTGAATCAAATTTTGGAAGACATGCTGAGGGCTTGTGTATTGGAGTTTCAAGGGAAGTGGGAAGATGACTTGCCTTTGGTGGAATTCTCTTATAACAATAGCTATCAATCCACCATCAAGATGGCCCCATTTGAGGCTTTATACGGGAGGAAATGTAGAACCCCGTTGCGCTGGAGTGATTTGGACGAGGCATTGATTATAGGTCCTGAAATAATTCAAGAGACCACTGAAACAATAAGAAAAATTCGGGAACATATCAGGATCGCCCAAAGTCGACAAAAAAGTTAGGCAGACAAAAGAAGAAGGCCTCTGGAGTTTCAAGTAGGCGATAAAGTTTTTCTGAAAGTCTCACCAACCAAAGGTATCAAAAGGTTCGGAGTGCGGGGTAAATTGAGTCCAAGGTACGTTGGACCTTACGAAATCATCGAAAAGCTGAATCCTGTAGCTTATCAGCTAGATCTGCCTATAGAACTTGAGCACGTACATAACGTGTTCCATGTCTCTCAGCTTAAGAGATACATTCCAGATCCAGACCATGTCATTGTAGCTGAACCTATCGCGATTACGGAAGATCTAGTATATGAGGAGCGCCCTGTCCAAATACTAGATCGCAAGATCAAGCAGCTGCGCAACAAGCAGATATCATTGGTCAAAGTACTCTGGTCAAACCACACCTCCCAAGAAGCCACCTGGGAGACCGAAGAGGCTATGAGAACTGCATATCCATATTTATTCGAGGTAATCCTATAAGATATGGTGAAATTTGTTAGTTTCGAGGACGGAACTTTTTAAGGGGGGAAGACTGTAATAGTCCAACCCTAAATTATATTATCCATTTCATTGCATTAATTCAAAGGATTAATCTCATTTCATTTACATCATCTCTCTTTGTTATTCCCATTTGGACATTTCTAACTAGGCCCTCACCTTGTAATTCATGGGTTTTGTTTTAAATCGATTTAGGCCTTGATATTTTATGAATTTAACGATTTAATTCTTTCTCATGACACTAAAATCATTTAATCTCAAACTTTGAAAAAAAAAAAATTTGCAAACGCACTCGGTTTCAGTTCTTTCTCTAAACTTGAGCCCGTTTAGGGCCGTTTGCAATGCAACAAGACTTGATCTGTATTTGTTTAGCTAAACCCTCTTAATTAAGCCTTAATCAAGCTTGATATTTTTGACTTTTCTACTTTTATTTTCAGCCAAGTAAAAGGTTGATACAAATTTCAAAAATTTTCACTTAACCTCATTTTAACCAAGCATTTCAAGACACTTTCTCTCTCCTCTCTCTCCTCCTTCTCTCTACACGGCCATAGCTCATTTTCAGCAGCAAAACTACAGCTTTCAACCTCCTTTCAACCACCAAACATCC
Source organism: Carnegiea gigantea (assembly GCA_029747015.1). Classification (NCBI taxonomy): domain Eukaryota; kingdom Viridiplantae; phylum Streptophyta; class Magnoliopsida; order Caryophyllales; family Cactaceae; genus Carnegiea; species Carnegiea gigantea. The sequence continues at coordinate 109,237 of JAKOGI010000733.1, forward strand.
ACCACTTACCACCCCCAACCACCCCTCTTGCTCCCACAAACATCAAGAATCATCTTTACCACCTTTCCAAGCACAAAGTGAGTGTTCTTTTCACCCCTATGCTGATTTTTGTTTCTGATTCTTGATCTTGTTGATTTTTGCTTCTTATTATGGTTGTTTTGATGATGGATTATGCTATTTTTGAGGTATTAAGAATCATCTTGTTGATGGGTTATGGTGGAGTTGAAGTTAGGGTTAGGGTTTCATCTTAATCATGCAAGCTTCTTGTTCAAGTGTTGTTTAGTGATTGATCTATCCTTGTCTTTGTTTATCTCTTGATATATCAAGGTTGTCATGTTGTTTATGGTGTTTTGAAAAATTGGGAGTGAGTTCAAAGTGACCCAAAGTTAGGGTTTTGCTCAAAAGGCCAGGTTTGAATCAACTATGTGTAAATTTGAGGTGTTATGTATATGTGACTAGAAAAGAAGTTTTATTTGATATGAATATGAAGAGGAATCATGTATGGTGTTTGTTTATGATGTTGGTATGTACCAAAGTGTATTTACATACTCTTAAGAAAGAGTTTGAGTTGAGGATTGGGGTAACAAGTGAAGGAAAACACTCAAACAGAGCTGCTGGAATTTTCAGAAAAACAGGACAGCATTTGAAATACAAATGGTAATGATCGGCTCATCCAAAAATTCTGATTTTTGGTGGGCGGATAGGTCAGTGTGTTAGCTTCAAAATGACTCTTGAATCGCATTAATCCATGGTCTGTGGAGAAAGTTATGGTAATTTTACCAAACCTGTGCAGGGTAGGCTTAAAACTGACATGTTGGTGTTCTAGCCCAATTTTGAGAACCCTAGCATGGAAATCATGTTTGGTGTCCTTGATGAAAGTTTTAGAGGCCTTCCTAAGCTATTTATATTGGGGTCTTACGTCTCATTTTAAGGTCGGGACTATAAGTTGTGGATTATTCTTCCCGTACCCTCCTTTTAAACCCTTATGCTCTAAACTTGCTACCATGACTTAAATCACATTTCTTTGGTTTATATCAACATCATTTTGGTTAATCATGAACTGATGTGTAAAAGTTCTTCATAAGCCAGTTGTATTTAAAATAATCCATCATAAGATCAAGATCGTTTCTGACTTCATGTTCCTGTAATGAACTTTTGAGCAGAATCAAGGCCTAAGCTTTCATTTTCTTCACTTTAGTGCATCTCATTCCTCTGCAAACTAACATTTAAAACTTCCAAGTACGTTTATTGCCTGTATCTTTAGTAATCAGCATGCATTTATTAAAATTATAATATTTTGGTAAGCACATTCAATGAATCATTTTAATCAGTGCTTCATCACATAATTAGTGACCCCGTCAGTTATCAGTTACAGGGCATTGCCCTCCAGTTACCCGCGCAGCTTCAGGCCAGGTCCCTCGGTCGGCTTGGCAGGTGTACACCTATTCACATATCGTAACAGTTACTAAGGGGTGCACTAACAGATAATAATTAGCAATGTAGTTTTATATGCATCTCATTCCCTGTTTTCAATTAAAATGAATTGCAAGCGGGCCCAAATAATTTTTCAGTGAATCTTTAACAGTACAGGGATGTATGTACTGAGCTTTGGCTCACAGTTCAAAATATTTTTATGTTTTGTTTTAGGAAAATGTTCAGTGAACCGCCCTGAGGTGGGCAGGGAGGCCGAAGGTGATAAATGAGACAGAGCCATTCATGTGGTTGACGGTGTGGGGGAGCTAAGATGCTATCGTGGCATATTGTGATGTATTTTGGAGTGCCTAATGTATTTTAAGTCAACTTATGTATTTTGATGTTGCAACTATATTTCTAAACCGAGTTATGTAAGTTGGTGTTATCCTTAGGATGTTAGAACCTTTTTGTATATAACTAAATGGTTTGGGTGTTTATGATGGTGTATACCCCGTTATGGGGTAACCTTTGGGTCATGGTAAGTTTTCATGTTTAATGGAAGCCTTGTCCTTCATGGACGGCGGTAACGCCCCGTTCATTGCATTATTGTATCTTATTGATAACCTTAAGCAGATGAATGCAGGCAATGAATCATGTATACTTGGGGTGTTACACATCCCATTTAGAAGAATGGCAAAAAAAATATTTTTAAAAAAAATTTCAAAGCTTTAAGGTGCCACATCTCAAAAAAAATTTAAAGTCTCATGGTCTTAATCGGTTTGAAAATTTTGATACTTGAAGGGCCCACACCTGTGAAAATATAAGAGTTGATAGTCTTCACTAGTTGAAAAAAATTTGATGCTTGGTGGTCTCTACTAGTTAAAAAATTTGAGGCTTGATGGTCTTCACCAATTTAAAAATTTGAAACAAAGTTTTTCCTAAAAATTGAAGGAGTACTTATTTTTGCATGGTGGTGGGCCCAAGTTCGCATGTGTTAGACATTACCCGTGTCGAGCAAATAAATCGTCCTTCTTTTTTTGAAATCAATTTCTAGTAGCATGATTGGATTGGTGTGAGGCCAGCTATTGAGGAGGCGGCACGAATTTGGCGACATGATTTTGGCATCATGATTTGGCCTTTAACAATAACCGCTTGTTATCCCGCTTGCTGCTACATCATCCGAACCTTAACACTTGTAGTTTTGTTCTTCCTTCATCATTTTGCATCCCCATCTTTGACTTTCTATCTCTAAAAATTCCATTGCCAACATCCCCAAGCTCTCTGAGGCTTTGTTTTTTTATCCAATTCAAAAGGTAATTGCTAATTCTTATTATTTTCACATTATTTACTTAGTTCTTGGTAATCTAAGTTGAAATTTTGAATTTCATGTGCACTTTAGGGGATTTGAGGGTTTTCTTAGTTGGTAGTGAATAGACTCTAGAAGAGGTTGGATGATGCAAAGAGATTGTTAGCTGTCAAACTCCCTGCAATACATTGATCCATTCGAACAACTGAGAAGAGAGCCAAAGGCAAGACTCCCTTCACGTATGTCTATGGCTATGAAGTTGTGCTTCCCATGGAAATCGCATTCATTGGCTAACCACCTTTCAAGAGGACTCCAATAACAAGGCACTACGGGAAGCATTAGACTTACTGCTCACAGTGAGGGGTGACGTATGTGACAAGGAGGAAATAGGTAATATTAGGGTGACCTAGTTCTATAACTTTAAAGCTAAAGGGAGACCCATAAAGAAGGTAACTTGGTCTTATGGAAGATGTAAGCCATCAGAAAGGGGGAAATCCAAGGAAAGCTCACTCCTATTGGGAAGGTCTGTGCATGGTCGTTAAGGAACTGTGCCCCAGAACACTCAGGCTCACAAAACTCAAAGGAGATAAGGTACCAAGAACCTGGCACTTAGACAACCTTAAAAGGGACTACATATGATGTAGGAGGAGGGTAGGTCATGTAGTTTACATTCAAGAAAGGCTTGTTTCAATGCATCAGTTATATGTTTGATTAGCCCCTGATTTTATCACCAAAGAATATCAATGTTAGTTTCTTTGTATCTGTTTATTACTCATTTGTCATCAAGTTGTCGAGACAAAGAGGGATACAACATGTCAAAATGGTGCATTCAACTTCGTAAATGGGTACAAAACTCAGAAAAAGTAACAATAATAAATGACAAACTTGATCAGTAATTATGATGCGTTGATGCAAGGATCAGCTAGACCCGCTGATGTCTGAAAATATCCCACAAGCACCATAATAGGAAATGGGAACGATAGGGCATTGGCCTTGCAACTGAACTCGTCCTACCCCCTTAAGAAAGATGTCTAACCAAGCATGATAGTTTGGTTGAATGATACATTGATGCAAGGAATAGGTAGTTCGATTAGTGTTCGAACCCACCCATTAATGTCGCAACAAGCTATTATAAAGATATAACATCAGCCTTGCAATCGAACTTGTCCTACCCCCTAACGAAGGGCTAACCAAGAGTGGTAGTTTGAAAAAGTACACGTTAATTAAAGACTTAGGTAAATTGGTAAACCCATGGGTGAAATAATGAGCATAACTCAATCCTCTATGCCACTACAGCTTTACAACTAGGAGCCAAGGGGGGCATATGACTGGATATACCTAACCAGGTACACCTTCCTATAAGCCGACAGTGCTATGCCTTTTAAACCCTAGGGGGCTATGAGCTTTCAAATCGATAAGCAGTAAGCGGGCAATAAGCCCGCCTTGATGTTAAGGAAAGGATCAACATGTTAAGAAAGTAACCTATTTTTGAGGTAAAAAAAATAAAAACACATAGCAAAGTAGGCACCCGAGCCCATCGAAGTATGAAAAGTACCGTACATAGCAAGTGAATAGATAAAATACAGGATATACATTGTTAGCATAAACAAGCAAAGCAGCAAGTCAAATATGTTCATACATAATTGACTCAACATCCTAAAATAAGAACAACATGTGCACTAGACAACGCTTTGTGACTGAAAGAGAGATGAAATGGGAAGGGGAAAATCAAGCCTAAGCCTCATCAGCAGCCTCATCTATAGCCTCCTTCTCATCAACACTGACGCCCTTCTGATCCACTACATAAGTCGCCTCAACATCCTTCTCATGCGGATCCTCGGGGGCATACTAAGTGGAGGATATGTGGGGAACATATGCTGCACCTGAGCATAAGCGGGAGTTAGAAAACCTGCTCCTTCCTCTTGGCAGGCCTACTAGAATCCTCCATCTAGAGCACCTTAGTCCACTTTGGAAGGTTTTCCTAATCTTCCATGAAGAACCCCATGCCCGCATCATATGTCTTGGTATCTTTGGTCATGGGCTTTTGCACCACCTTAAGCCTCTTCTTAAAGGAAGTGTTGGTGGCATCAAGTTAGCCTTTGAAGGCCTCATATTGATTAGAGCCTTCTCCACCTCAAACTGACACTCATCCTCCCCGAGCTTGTACTCTAACTCTTAAATTTTGCACCTATCATCCCTAAGATGTCCTCTAAGGGACTCAATCTCTCTCTTATAATGCCTCGCTTACTCCCTGAGAGAGTTGAGCTCAGCCTCTACAATGCACTAAGAGGGGATGGAGCGAAGGGTGGAGAAGGCAGGAACCACACCCTAAAAGCACCAAGGGAAACCATTATGGCAAGTAATGTTAAATGCTAAAGGAAAATGTCAAATGTGGCAAATGAGTATGAGTATCTCCATGAGGTAGACTTGAGCTGCCTCCAGGGTGTTAGAGACCACTTTCAAAGCCTAAGCGGGTGCAAGCCCTTGTTTTTAGGCAAGCTCTGGAATTGAACGATGCCTTCCCCTTGTAATTAGGCTAGAGAAAGGAGCTCATCACCTCTGAAGACTAGTTTCTAGCTAAGCAGATGGGATGGAAACTCGCAAAGGAGCCCTCTTATTTTTACTAGAAGGGAGGCCCAAAGGGCAGTTACTCAAAGCATCAGCAGGCTGGGAGGCTGTTGTAATTTCCGCAAGTACACAATTTTATCGTTACCATACTTGAGGTGGCAATCCACAGAGATGGTATATGAGATTAGGACATAATTAGTCTAGTCTGATGTAAAGTTGCTCATGTTATAAACTAAACAACTAAATAAACAATAGACAACAAGGTGTATCTCATACAACAGTAAGCTAAATCAATACATTTGATTTCTATTAAATTAGGCAAGCACCAATCATAGAGCCTAAAATTTCAACAAGTTTATGCTTCAAATAGGAAAGCAAATAAGAACCCAAGAGTATAAGAGACTACCCAAATTCAAAACAAAGCAAAGTCACAACCTAAACTTCTAGATCTCCATTGAATAAATTGCAACAATTGCTCAAATTGACAACCCAAACATGTCTCCAATTAGTAGAAATATTACCATAAATAACGCGTAAATAACAAAGGCACCAACCCAGATTGGATTGAATCGAGATTATCAACTTTGCCAAATTCGAAATGAATGCTTGTGAATAGCAATGCCAAACTTCAAAATCATAGAAATCATCGAAAACAAATTTCCTCATTTTTTGAATATGGAATTCTAGAAAAACAAATAGAATATCAAAAATAACTAAAAAAATCCTAGGTACTTCCCTCTGCCTCCACTTCATCCTTCTCTTATCCCCATGAAACCAAGCCTTCACTACTGTTCAGTGCCTCTTTCAAATTTCTTACAACTAACTGTGTTTATTACTCCCTTCATTGTCTCATTATTTGGCCCCTACTTGATGATAGAGAGAGATTACGGTGGTGATGATAGCGACTGGAAGTTATGAGTTATGATAAAACTGGTGAAGATGAAGTAGCCATAAAGGGCTTTTAGGTTTCTGGTTTTAATTCGAGGAGACAAAAGGAAGCAGAAGGGGGGAAAGGAATTTGGCTGGATAGCACTCGCATCCTGCGTGCTTCTTTAAGCGAAGAAAGGAGGGGAGAGACCTGGGCAAGCGCAACCGTATTATGAGTTTACGGACTAGGAATGAAAAGGGTCGCACGTCGGCCAAGGAAAAGAAAAAGAAGAAAACAGGCCCACAAATTGAGGAGCAAGAGAGATGCTGAGAATGAGGGGGCACTTGTTGCACTTGGGCCTAGCCCATGGAGAGATAAAAGGGGGAAGAGCTCGTTGGGCTGCTGGGAAGAAAGGACAACTTGAGAAAATTAGAGGGGGGGAGAAGAAAGGGTTGCAAGTTGAATCGAAAATTTGGCTGCTAGTTTCTTCTTTTCTTTTTATTTCTTCTTCTCAACTTGTTCCAGTCACACTCGATCAACGTCATGGTTGAGGATTTCATTCAATTTCAGAATTTTCCATAATTCCTACAAAATAAATAAAAATATATTAAAATCTTATTTAAATCATTTATTTTTTAGTAAATATTAGGTACTAAAAGGATATAAAATACCATATTTGGGTTGAACAATACCCCCATACCTAAATTTTACTCGTTTTCGAGTAAAATAAAACTAAAAATCCTAAAAAAAGAAAATAAAATCTTAACTCACTTCCATAAGCATCATGGTTGTACTTGGCATGTGCAACATGCCTTTTAAACACCTAGGTTAGTGGACAAGTAAAGTCTCGTGAGGGTTTTGAAAAGATATATCCACAAAATCTTAAAGAAATGAAAAGGAAAAAGAAAATAGAAAATCTTTTTGATTTTCAAAACTCATATATACAACAGCAGGGAAAATATACACATTCCAATCAACGATATTACTTTGGTAACCTAAGCATTAGATCACATATAACCACAATGCACATGTTAAGAAATTCTTAATTCCCATTGATGACATCCATACACATTCTTTCACTCCACTTCGGAAATATATATAAGCTCAACCAGTAGATCCTCACTTTAGGGATATGTGGAATACTCGCGCTCATGTGTTTAAGATATAATAATATTCACTCAATTCATCATTCAATCTTACAAACTACCATAAGTTACTAGGATTCTTAATTCTCCACCACTAAAATGCAAAATGCAATATGATAACTGAGAGGACTTAACACGGGTTGTAATGGGGCTAAGGGCAAAGGGTTGAGAGGGAATAAAAATTTGGGGAAATGATGAGCTAAAAGCCAAGTAGCTAATGAGCAACAAAACACTTCCATGACCTATAATAATTGCACACTCTCAATTCCTGATACACAATAAGGACTCACCTCCCAAAAACAACCATTGGAAATGAGTACATATAATGATAATGCATCCATGCCAAGCACTCTTATCCACACCATTTATTTTCAATTTTCAAAATTCTTTTTATTTTTTTCATTTTCTTTTTTACTTGGGAACTTTTCCCATTTTCCCTCTTTATTCTTGGATATTCATCTTTTTTCTCTCTGTTTTTTTTTTTTTTGAAAAATGAATGAATGAATGGCATGTAAGATGATAACTCATTTTGCAAATGATCACAACAATACATCCTCACACCACACTAAAAGTTAAAAAGTCGACCATCGGATACATCATCACCGTAAAGGTACCCAACATATAATGAAGTGTTGCTCCGCTAATCTCGGCATAGGTGTAAGAAGAAGTGTTTTAACTAATGCTAAATATAGAGGTACACATCAAATGGAAACGGTGATGGCTCAAAGGCTAGAAAGGGTAAAATAATCAAATCAGGGTGGCAATTTGGCTATGTGGTTTACAAAACAAAGAATGACTCTATTGTATTACCTTAATGCAAATGCTAGATGTGATTTTGAAGAGAATCAAAGCAAGTTCTGTATGTGTAATCATGGAAAAAACACACATGAAAGGGGGAAAAAAAAGAAACTAACATGATGAATTAGTCTTTAAGGCACAAAATCTCACAGGTTCATCTACTGTAGTCAAGCCTGCTTTGGAAAAATTTTGGGGGTTAGGACTCGGCATAAGTATCACACTTTGGACTAAGTTCTATCTTGTACACCATACTCATATCCGACTAAATAACTCAGGTACAAGGGAACATAGTCAATTAGAATAGTACATATGTTCCACAAAACAAAACAAAAATCTTTTTGGATTTTTCAAAATTTTTTAGTTTTTTTCTTTTTTTAATTTTTAATTTTTTTTGAAAAATAGTTTCCCAACCCTCACATCTAGATATCACAATGTTCTCATTGGAAGTGCAAGGAAACATAAACAGAAATTAAATACTAAAAAGAAAACAAATATATAAAAAAAGAAAAATAAGACTTAAAACAAAAGAGGACAAGACTCCAAAGCTCAAATATACAAACATATACACAAAAGAGAAGCTAAAGAAAAAGCACCCAAATATACAAAAAGATAATAAAGGAAAAATATGAAAAAGAGAAAGAAAGGAAGAAAATTTCAATCAAACCACGTTGTTGTGCTGAGTACACCTGAACTATCCATCAGAACTTAGCCCGTGGAGCATCAGGCACTCCACAACCTCTATGTTCAGTAGCTCCAAAAACTGCTTTAATCGCTGGCCATTTACCTTAAAAGTGGCACCACTATTAAGGCCCTATATTTCGATTGCGCCATATGAAAAAACATGTGAAACAATATAGGCACCCGTCTATCGAAACCTTAATTTTCTTGGAAAAAGGTACAACTTGGAATCATATAAGAGTAGTTTCATTTCTAGGGCAAAATCTTTCCTGAGAATATGTTTATCATGAAATAACTTAGCCCTCTCTGTGTAAGACCGAGTACTCTCATATGTTTTACCTCTAGTCTCTTCGGGTTCACTCAGTTGCAATATCCTCCTCACTAGCCTGAGTCAAGTTATAATTCAATATCTTGATGGCTAGGGAGATGACAATGCCTACTATATATAACCCTATAAGGAGACATACCTAAGGGAGTCTTGAAAGCTATCCTATAAGCCCATAAAGCATCTATAAGCTCGTCAGTCTAATCTTCTATTCCTGCTCACAGTTTTCTCCATAATCTACTTAATCTACATATTGGACACTTTAACCTAGCCACTGGTCTGGGGATGATAAGAGGTAGCTAGTCTATGGACTATAGAGTAGCTTCTCAATAAGGCGTCAAAAGATTTATTAGTAAAGTAGGTACCTTAATCACTAATAATAGCTTGGGGCATGCCAAATCTAGCAAATATATTCTCCCTAGGGAACTTCAAAACCACTTTAGCATCATTGGTCCTAGTAGGGATGACATGTACCCACTTAGAAACATAATCCATAGCTAACAAAATATACTCATTCCTAAAAGAAGATGGAAATGGTTCTATGAATTTTATACCCCAAACATCAAAAATCTTCACCACAATAATGGGATTAAGCGGCATCATGTCTCTCCTGCTAATCATACCCAACTGCTGGCACCTAGCGCAACTTTTACAGTACTAAAAAGCATTCCTAACTAAGGTAAACCAATAAAAACCACATTATAGTACTTTAGCTGTTATCTTTCTCCCACTAAAGTGCCCCCACATGCTTGGTCATGATAAAATGAAGGGACACTCATCTAACCTCATGGTTGGGAATACACCTTCTAAAGAATTTGGTCAGAACAATACTTAAACAAACAAGTAAGGGTCATCCTAAATAAAGAATTTCATAAGGTGGAAGAACCTATCTCTATCATTCTCATACCAACCCTAAGGAATCCTACTAGAGACTAGGTAGTTCACAATATCAGACTATCAGTATACTAAGGGTAAGGGTAGACTGCATACAATTGCTCATCAAGGAAGCATTCAGAAATACTGGACTCATGCTCTTTACCACAGAGGATCCTAGACAAATGGTCAATAAGTAGGTTTCAGAATGATTCTTATCCGTAATCTCACAACCAAATTCTTGCAAAAGCAAGATCCATCTCATAAGTCTAGGCTTAGAATCATTCCTAGAGAGAAGGTGCTTAAGAGCACAATGGTCAGTATAAACAAACACATAAGACCCAATCAGGTATGGTATAAACTTCTTAAAACCAAAGATCATAGCTAGAAATTCTTTCCTGGTGATAGTATGATTCCCTTAGGCATCATTCGAAGTGTGATTACCATAATAGATGACATGGGTCTTCTTTTTGATTCGTTTCCATGAAGCAACCCCAAGAGCATAGTCAGAAACGTCACACATTAACTTAAAGGACTCTCTCCAGATGGGGGGTTAAGAATAGGAGCAGTGGTCAATGCTTCTTTCAGCTTAGTAAATGCCCCATAACACTCCTTAGAGAAGTGAAATAGCACATCCTTAGCTAAAAGTTTGGTCAAAGGCTTAACTTTCTTACTAAAATCCTTAATGAAACAATAATAGAAGCTAGCATGTCTAACAAAAGACCTCACTTGTTTTGTATAAGTGGGAGGGGGAAGATTAATAATCAAATCGGTTTTAGCTAGTCTACTTCAATTCCATCTTAGAAATAATTTGGCATAAGCCTATCCCCTTTTTCACCATTAAATGACATTTCTCCCAGTTCAAGGTCAGATTTTTCTCTCTACACCTTTGCGTCTCAGATTAGACAAAGAATCATCAAAGGAAGACCAAAACATAGAGAAGTCACCCACAAAAATTTCCATGCACTGCTCAACTAAATCTAAGAAAACAGAAATCATACACCTCTAAAAGGTTGTACGGCCATTACGAAGTCCGAAAGGCATTGTCTTAAAAGCATATATACCGAAACGACTGGTGAAGGTAGTCTTCTACTGATCCTTAAGAGCAATAGAGATTTGGGTATAGCCATAACATCTATTTAAAAAGTAATAGAAAGAATATCCAGCCAACCTCTCTGACATCTGATCAAGGAAGGAAAGGGAAAATGGTCTTTCCTAGTGGAAACATTCAATTTTCTATATTTAATACAAACACGCCACCTACATTAGAACTAGTCCGTTCTTATCATTCCTAATCACCTTAACATCAATCTTCTTAGGAACAACTTGAACAGGAATAACCCACTCACTATTAGAAATGAGATAAATACTCCCATGTTCTAACAATTTAAGCACCTTCTTCCTAACTAATTCCTGTAAGGTCAGGGTTAAACTCCTTTGATGGCCTCGGTAGAGCTTAGCATTATCCTCCAAATGGATTCTATCTTACACAACTAAGGAACTAAGACCCTTGATATTCCCTAAATTCCAACTATTGGCTTCTTTATTCTCTCTAAGTAAGGCAGTCAATTTGTCCTCTTAGTGTCGGTCTAAGTCAGAAGTGATTATCATAGGTAAGAATTCATCGATTCCTTGAAATGAATATTTAAGAGAATCGGGAAGAGGTTTCAATTCAAGAGCAGTAGGAAGGGGAATAGACTCAGAAGCAAGCTCAGAAGTATCAGCAAGCAGACAATCAACAATAGAGCATATGTCATAAATTCTAATACATCATATTCAGGCTCATCTTCCATAAGGAAAGACTCATACTCAACAGCAAACATGTCATCAAAATCATCTTGAATCATAGAATCTTCTACCCAGTTAAAAGTAGAAAAATCCATATCATCAAAACCAGAAGGTTATCTTTACAAATTAAATATGTTTAATTCTAAGGTCATCTTACCAAAAGACAATCTCATTATGCCATTTTTACAACTAATCAAGGCATTGGCAATGGCCAAAAAAGGACACCTATAGTGACAAGGACTTCACTAACAGCATTAACCACCTTCTCAGTGTTAATCACGATAAAGTCCAGAGGGTAAATTCACGTATTCTAATAAGCACATCCTTAATTACACCCCCAGGCAGCCTGGTTGATCTATCAGCTAGCTAGATGACTGTCTTGGTAAGCTTCAGCTTACCTAACCCTAGCCTCTCATGCTTAGTGAAGGGTAAATTGAACACTGACCCCTAGGCCAAGTAAAGCTCCATGAATAAACTGCTCCCCTATAACTATAGAAATAGTAGGGTAACCAGGATCTTTGCACTTCACTGGAATTTTGTGAGAAATGATGAAACTAGAGCTAGAGGCTAAGTAAACCTTCTTAGGAACACTAGTGGCTCTCTTGATAGTACACAGATTCTTTAAAAACCTAGCATAAGGAGGCATATATTGAATAGCATGGAGTAATGCAATGTTAATTTTGACTTGAGGGAAGGTGTCTCTCAACTTACCAACATACGCTCAGTCTTTCTTTTCCAGCCTATGTGGGAAAGGCTTATGAAATCTCTCTACAGAAGAAGATGAAGAAGAATCCTTAGGAGAAACGGGATCTACTAAATCAATAGAATCTTTCTCCTTAGGCTCCTCTTTATCAGAAGATGACTTAGAAAGCATAGGGTCATTAGAAGATTCACTAGGGACACCATCAGTAATATCTCCTGACTTACTGGGTAAACCAGTTTCTGGAGAAGAAGAAGGTGATGGTAATTAGAAGATTCACTTTCCTCACAGACTCATTAGGGTTGACTCTAGAAGAAGATGATGCATGACCCTTAGGGTTCACCTAAAGCTGAGTGGAAAAAGTATCTAACTCCCTACTAGGTGATGCTAATTAGAAAAATTACTTAGTCGTCATTCTCATCATTTTTTGTATATTAGCATTAATCATCCTCTTCACATTATTATTAATTATAGTCTCAATCTTATCAATGTCAATGTAACCAGAAGGAGGCTGAACTTGAGCTACAAGAGGTGGAGGTCTAAGTATATTAGGAACACCTTGAAAAGGTAGTCTCTAAAAAGAGTTAGAAGGAAGGAAGATGGTTAGGAGCTATTTCTAGAAAACACTTTAGGCTAAGAGTTAGGGACCGCAGCATTTGGTCCACTACTCTAAGAAATGTTAAGGTGATTTCTCGACCCAGGTTTATAGTAAGGAGAGAATTGGTCATTCTTAGGCCTTTGAAAGGCCATACTCGCTTGCTCCTATCTAGCTGATAAGTGGTGAGGAAAATAAGGACATTCACTCAATTACTAATGTGAGACCTGACAATGAGAATAAGACACCATAGAAGTCTAAGAAATCTGGGAGTCTGAATAAATAACCCCTTCAACATGTTCTCTAAAACTGCAACCTTAGACTCAAGCTGATTCATATAAGAAATGGAATACATCCTACCCCCAGCAAACCTAGAACTTGTACTATCATCTGTAGCGATTTCCCAATGCACTGTCTCTTCAGCTATGTCCTATAGGAATTCAACAAGCAGCAGTGGCATTCTTAGAAAGAAAGTCACCTTGATACATAGACTCTAACATGGTGTGGGTTTGTTGGTCAAGTCTTTCATAAATAATTTAGCACAAATATGCTTGGTGTAATCATGTTGAGAACACTGCGCCAATAAAATTTTAAATCTATCCAAGTATTTCCAAAATGATTCCCTCTCTAGTTAAACAAATTGATTAATTTCATTCCTTAGCTTAACAAGCTTCGCATTATGAAAATATTTTCTTAAAAGCAACTTAGCAATGTCATTCCAAGATGAGACAGAATTAGCAGCCAAGTCATACATCCATCTTTTAGCAGAATCTTTCAAACCCAAAGGAATTAATTTCATGTGCACAACATCAACAAAAATATTAGGGAAATGCATCATGGAAAATACTTCTTCAATTCCCCAAAAAACAAGCCTGCATCCTCTAAATCAGTAAATTTAGGGAGTATTTGAGTGTCATGAGGTCTCAACTTGAATGTTACATTACGCCCTGCATCAGGCATATTAAAACATGATGACAAAATGGTCCTAGGAGGAAATAAAATATTGCTCAAAGATCTCTCGTGTGCCATTTCTTGCAATTCAAGTTTAGGCTTGGGCTCAGGTTTGGATTCCAATTCAGGATCCGTTCACTCCTAATAAGTCTTTTACTTTTAGGATCTTTATTCCAACCAGTCATGCAAAGGCCACACCCTTAGAAAAGTATTTTTGGTTTTTTTCTTTTTCTAATTTTTTTTCTAATTTTGATTTTTTCTCTTTCTTTTTTTTGCACACAAAACAAAAACAAAAAGTAAACCAATCTTAAAATTAAAAAAATAGAAAATACAAATTAAACTAAAAGAAAACAGAAAATAAACTAAAACCTAAACAAGCAAAAGTTCAAAAAGCAAAATTAAACAGAAAATCAAACTGCAAAATTAGGAAAATATATACAAAAAATTTAGCACAATCACAAGGAACATGAACATATTTTTTTAAATTTTTTCTGCCCCAAAACAATGCAAATAAATCAAACTAGAAAATTATTTTTGAAAATTGCTGAAAAATTCAAAAATGCATAAAAATTCCACAAAAATTTACCTAGACTCCAAAAATCCTTATGAATCTACTAGAAATATTCGAATAGTAAAATAGGCCTTAGATCAACACCAAAAAAATCCAAATAGAATCCGAAATTTAGCAACAACCTCCACAGATAACGTTTTTTGCAATTCCAATTCTGTTCCTCACATTACAACTCCAAAACCATTAGTTCTATTTTTTTAGTACAAAATAATCACTAAAAACCAAAATTAAATTGACCAAAATAAACATAAAAATACAAACTCTAATTAGAAGTCAAAAACATAAGAAATCTAAACTAAACTAAAACATCCAAAACTAGACAATCACTCAAACAAAATCAAAAATCAAAATTGAAAAGTACGAAAATAAACAAAAATGACGACTCGAATGATGACTCAATTAGCAGCGTAGTTTCACAAAATCCATCGTCGGCAACAGTGCCAAGAACTTGTTGTAATTTCTACAAGCGTACAGTTTTATCATTGGAATACTTGAGGTGTCGATCCACAAAGATGGTATATGCGACTAGGTCATAATTAGTCTAACCTAATGTAAAGTTGCTCACGTAATAAACTAAACTAAATCAACAATAGACAATGAGTTGTATCCCATACAATAGCAAGCTAAATCAATACATTTGATTTCCATTAAATTAGGTAAGCACTAATCATAGAGCTTGAAATTTGAACAAGTTTGTGCTTTAAATAAGAAAGCAAACAAGAACTAAAACGTACGAGACACTACCCAAATTCAAAACAGAGCAAAGTCACAACCAAAACTTCCAGGTCTCCATTGAATAAATAGCAACAATTTCATAAATTGACAACCCAAACGTGTCTCTAATTAATAGAAATATTACCATAAATCAAGCTAAAACAAAAAAGGCACGAACCCAGATTAGATTGAATCGAAGTGATCAACTAAGTAAAAATTAAAATGAATGCCTATAAATAGCAAAGCTAAAGTCTAAAATCATACTTTAAAACCACCAAAAACAAATTTCCTCATTTTTTTTGAATTTAAAATTCTTGAAAAAGAAATAGAACATCAAAAACAAAATAAATAAATCCCAAGCACTCCCCTCTGCCTCTACTTCATCATCCTCTTATCCCCAGAAAACCAAGCCTTTACTACTATTCAATGCCCTTTCAAATTCCTTGTAACTAACCATGTTCATTGCTACCTTTAATGTCTCATTTTAGGCTCCAACATGATGATAGAGAGAGATTATGATAGTCAGGATAACAACTAGAAGTTGTGAGTTATGGCGAATTGGTGAAGATGAAGCAGCCGCTTTTTGGGTTTAATTCAAGCAGAGAGAATGAAAAAGAAGGGGGGAAGGAATTTAGCTGGATAGCACGTAGATCCCGTGTGTTTCTTAATTGAAGAAGGAAGGGGCAAAATCTTGGCAGGTACGACTAGATTCTCGGTTTACAGACTGGGAGCATAATGGACCGCTCGTCGACCCAAGGAGACGAAGAAAAAAGTAGGCCGGCAAACTGGGGAGAAAGAGAGATGCACAGAATGAGGGGGGTGCTAGGTGCGCTTGGGCCTACATATAAAAAGAGAAAAGGGTGAAGAGCTAGTTAGGTTGCTAGAAAGAAAGGACAACTTGAGAAATTTAAGGGGCAGAAAGGGTCTGGGCTGAGTCAAAAATTGGGCCACAAGCTTTTTTTTTTTTTTTTTGGGTTTCTTCTTCTTAACTTGATCCAATCACACTCCATTAGCATCATGGTTGAGCATTTCATTCATTTTTCACAATTCCTATAAAATAAACAAAAATATATCAAAATCCTAATTAAATCATTTATTTTTGAGCAAATATTAGGTACGAAAATGATATAAAATGACACAATTTAGGGTTGAACAGAGGCCACCCCTTTAACTTGCTTGGGACAGATTAATGTCTTCAGCCAGTCTAACACTTGGCTCTTTCTCTATGATTCTAATGTGATAAAATTGTTACGTTGGGGAGAAATAGACTTCAGATGAGGGGCACAGTTGATGGATTTAAGCTTGCATTGTCGAGAAGGGGAACATACCGGAGGTAGAGTCTAGACCTGCTAGATGACATTCTCTATGACTTGCTTCTTCCACCCAGCATCATCAAGGCGCCTCCTCTCCTCCTTTGTCATCTTACCCTTCCTCCTAACTAGTACATCAATATTTTCCTGTACAAAATACCAAATCCATATGATTAAGGTTAGCAAAGAAGGAATACAAATCAAATGGATAGGCAATAATAAAGCTACCGCAGGGGATAACTGAACAAAGGCTTGCGGCACAAAGAAAACACTTGAAATTGAAAATTTTCTGATGAGGAAGCCAATTGTCTGGAACCTTCATGATCTTTCACAATAGGGTATGAACAGAGTTGACGAGCCAAAAGTAAGTGATGGTAGCCATCTCCTTCTCCCGAAGGGTGGTGCGAGGATAATCCAACTCTTGTTTGGACCCCTTTCATTCTACATACGGATGGTTTAATCTCCATTTACCTTCTTGACGCACACAAACTTTTGCTTCCACCAATGAACGACAGAAGATTTGTCTAGGGATGATAAAAAAGCAGGGTAGTTGATAATTCGGTAACAACCCTTCCCTTATAGGTCTTATTATTTTGTTGAATCATGTAGACATATGTGAAAGCCAAGGCCACACACTCTGGTGCTTAAGTCTGCCATGTGGCGATGAAAGACAGGATGGATCCACTTGGCTTAGGAATGAGTTAGGCAATTCATACCAAATTCAAGAAGAGGAAATCGAAGGCCATGCTCTAAGATCTCTAGATACTTTATGGCATAATTCGCAAGGGGGTTCACCGAAGTGTTGGTAGGTGAGGGGATGGTTACCCTATAGCTGCACTTAAAGGAAGAACTTTATCTCAAAGTGAGTGACTATCTTGACTTTGTCACAAAAGGACGGGTTGATGTAATAGGAACCAAGTTCGTTATTCGAGTTGAACCTAGCAGGGCCACTAGAAGGGGTAGGATCCAGCTTCTGTGCATCCACTATAATGGTGGTCAACATCCCAATGCTAGCAACAGGCTAATGAAGTGCATTAGCTACTAACACCTCCTACAGATGCAGCACAAGTCTACCCGAAGAATGAGAGTTAAGGGATAGACGCTCTCTTCAAGAAAGTTTGGGTCACCCAGAGGAAGTGCCATAAAAAAAACTACAACAGGTGGACTTCGTAGGTACCTAGTTTTTAGTTTTGGCATATTATAACGGTCCTTATAGAGCCAATGCCTCCTCCAATTAAGGGGGATGAATATGAGTCAATGGAATTATTATGAAAATTATCCCATCCAAAGCCTAAAGAGAGATTAGAGGATGACCCAAGCGGATAGGGAAACAAAGACATAGCCATAATACAAGAGCAAGATAAGGAACAATAACCCCCCAAAAAAAAAGGATTTCTACCTTAGCAATCTTCGAAGCAATGAAAATCCTTCCCTCTGCTTTCTCTTTCTAAATGTTCTTTCTCTAAGAACTTTGAAAGTGGCATGCGAATGAAGATACAGAATGAAGGGAAGAGAAGCACGTATATACATATAAGTCCCACATCAAGATTATGCCCAAATCCAACGACTAGTATCAGATGCAATGTCACTTGTCGACATATCAAACAGGCCAAATAAAAGGTGCATTTGGAGATAAGCCAACTGTATGGGGCGGGAGGAATTCCTTCTCTATTCGGCCCGACAGAATTGGAGAGGGAGATCCCCCCACCTCTATTTAACATGGCTAAATTAAGTGGGGACGGTTCTTCTTTTCTCTATTCGGCTCTGTTGAATTTAGAGAAGGGGATTTCCCCTTCTATTAAACCTAGTCAAATTAAGGTAGGAGAGCCTCCCAACTCTATTTTAGCCTAGCCCAATTGAGTGGGAGGGATTCCCCCTCCCTCTATTCAGCTTAACCAAATTGAAGTGGAGTGCCTCCCCCATCCATTCGTTCTAGCTGAAGTGGAAGCGGGGAGACTTTCCCCTCAACTCGGCCTAGCCAAATAGGGATAGAGGATTTCTCTCCTCAATTCAATCCAACTAAATTAGAGGGGAGGGATCCTTCTATCTATTTGGCCTAACCGAATTGGAAGGAGATGGATCCTCCCCTCAGTTCTATATAGCCGAATTGGTGAAGGAGAAATCCTCTATTGTCTTCTGCCAACCTAAATTGGAAGGGAAGGGGCTCTTGACTCAATTTGGTCTAGCTGAATAGGGGAGGGATCCTTAGTCCACCCTAATTGGTAGGAAGAAATCCTCCACTCCTTTCTGCCTAGCTAAATTAGAAAAGGAGGGGCTCTCCCTTCAATTTGGTCAAGGGTATGAACCACCTTTGCTTGGGAGAAATGTGTGACTCTTCCTTCGAGGGGCTCTTGTCTTCTCCTTCGGAAGCACTATCATCTTCTCCTTCAACGTGGATCTTTTTGTCTCACTTAGAAGGATGACATAAGGAAAACGAAGCGAGAAGGTCAATAAACTTGAGCTTTCAACATCTGCTCGATCGCTAGATGGGCAAAGACTAGCCTCTTAGTTATGACAGTAGACTAGCTGTTCACTATTCATATCTTACTAGATTTTAAAGTTTTCCTAACATAATGTAAAGGATTGACTAAAAAAAAAATTACAATACGAAATATTGACTTGGAAAGCTATACAATACAAATCATGGACATGAGAGTGCTTAACTAAAAAAATTACAACCTAAAAGCTTGACCAAAAAAATTACGTAATGATTATCTTTGTTGTGCCATTCGTGGATTTCATATTTTTTCAATCAAGTCTGATTGGAGACATGCAAGTTTCTCAGGGGCCTTGAGCTTTTGATGATCCATGAAAGTAAGTTGCATACTAGGGAAAATGGTTGTATGAGACATTAGGCTCTAGGGTGCTACCCCCCACATGCTCAGAATCAAAAATAAGATCATATAAATCACGTTCATCCTCAATGATCATGTTATGGAGTATAACATACATCCTCATTATTAGACCCAAGTATCCTTCTCTATGTATTAAGTGAGACCATAGATGATGGAAAACTAAGCCTATAGCACACCAAAGACTCAGTCCACATTCTTCCTTACAACTTTTGGACATTTAATAAATAATTTTGCATTTGATCCTTGAGGAAGGAGGATATTTTTATGAAGTGTCACGGCCCAGGCTTTCCCGACACCGAGGTATTGTCCGCTTTGGGGTGGCTCTCCAGTTAAGGAGGTGAACCCCTTATGGGGTGGCGCCCCAGTTAAGGGGGTGAACCCCTCACGGTTTTGTCCTCAAAAGGACCCTCGATGTGTTGAGGTTTCCCCACGCTTATAAGGCGCGGTTCGTTCTCCTCAACTGCCGATGTGGGACACCCCAGCTCCACCCCCCGTTAGGAGGCCCAGTGCCCTCGCTGGCACACCGACCCGAGAACCTGCTCTGATACCAACTGTCACGGCCCAGGCTTTCCCGACACCGAGGTATTGTCCGTTTTGGGGTGGCGCTCCAGTTAAGGAGGTGAGCCCCTTACGGGGTGGCGCCCCAGTTAAAGGGGTAAACCCCTCACGATTTTATCCTCAAAAGGGCCCTCCATGTGTTGAGGTTTCCCCACGCTTATAAGGCGTGGTTCGTTCTCCTCAACTGCCGATGTGGGCCTCCTAACGGGGGGTGGAGCTGGGGAGTCCCACATCGGTAGTTGAGGAGAACGAACCACGCCTTATAAGCGTTGGGAAACCTCAACACATCGAGGGCCCTTTTGACGACAAAATCGTAAGGGGTTCACCTCCTTAACTGGAGTGCCATCCCAAAGTGGACAATACCTCGGTGTCGGGAAAGTCTGGGCCGTGACAATTGGTATCAGAGTAGGTTCCCAGGTCGGTGTGCCAGCGAGGGCGCTGGGTCTCCTAACGGGGGGTGGAGTTGGGGAGTCCCACATCGGTAGTTAAGGAGAACGAACCATGCCTTATAAGCATGGGGAAATCTCAACACATCGAGGGCCCTTTTAAGGACAAAACCGTAAGGGGTTCACCTCCTTAACTGGAGAGCCACCCCAAAGCGGACAATACCTCGGTGTCGGGAAAGCCTGGGCCGTGACATGAAGGTTGCCAATTTTGGATAAAATTCCATCAGCTACAAAGTGCCTAAAATTGTACGTATGGCCACTGTTGATATATTCACATTATGAAGCCAAATCCTTATACAACTCTCGGAAGACAGGTGAACGGTCAAGGATGCTTATGTCATTAAGACTTCCTGGGCACCCAAAGAAGGCATGCTAAATTCAAAGGTCATAGATAGTAATTAGAATTAAAGTTGGGACTTTATAAATTCTTTTAGCAAATACGCTTCCCAAGCTGTTAGATAGTTCTTCCACTCCTAATGCATATAGTTAATGCATATCAACATACCGAGAAGATCATAAGCTTCTGCCACTTGCAATAGATGATCAACATCAGCTTCGGTTGGTTTTCTAAAATACTATTTCCCAAATACTGCAATGACGCTAATGATGTTTTCTTCAAGAATCCAATGTTGTGCTTTCATAAATCTTTAGGTATTTATCGACAAAATCTACCGATATAGCATAAGCCAACATCTACAAGGCTGTGTTGCACTTAATTCGCTATGTCAACTCATACTGCCCAAGTCCATCATACCTCAACTAGAAGTACTCAAAAATAATTCCTGAGGGCCTCTACTATGAGGGAATAAGTGATTTCACATCCTACGTCTCTGACAAAATGCTTTTTATTGGAGATTAAATGTTTTGCGAAGTAGTTTTTGTATAGGTAATCGCGAGCTTCTTCTCGATCTCTTCAAGTAAATTTTTTTTATCCTTCTCAATCTTTATGTAGATCATGAAACCCTCTACTCTTGTCTAACTTCTCTAAGCTTTGGAAGCAATTCTATTTTCTTGGCGTTAGTTTCATCTTCCAAAAATATTCCATAATTGGTGTATCATCGCTTAATTCTTCGAGTATAAAGATTAAGCTATTTGATGATTATGAGGAAGAGGATGAGCATGATGTAGCGCTCATTGTGAACCACTTATGCATACATATTTGTAAATAACAAACTTATTGCAAATAACACACTTGAATCATCACGAACACAAATAAATAAACTTAAAATGAAAATTTTCATTCCATAAAATAAAGAGGTTTTATACAACATATAGCAGACATACGAACATTTCTTTCATTAACCACTCCTACTAAGGTGGACACATATCACAAATTTCTTTCATTAACATGCTGCAAACTAGTTTTTACTCGAAGGAAGGTAGAAAATATATTTATTCAGTTAATGATGATGTTTGGGGTACCAACTTGTAATTTTGTCTTGCATTGGTCTATATCTTACGGCATCCTCAGGATACACCCTAAAAAAATGTATCCTCACAATCTTATCCTCATGCTTCCTCTCCTTCATTAGGTGCTCCCTTGTCTGGAATGCATGATGCTAACCTCTTAGACATACCACTTCCTCAACTGTTGTTACCTTCTTCTCTTGTACTTTGATATATTACTTAAAGAGGCTAGTCTTCTCCATATTCGCAATGCCCAAGCCTAACAATTTTTTAGTCACCAATTCCACAAGAGGTTCCTTAACTTTCTCTTTCATCATTATCTTGGCGGATTTTCTGCTCATAGAACGGATGACCCCATTCCCTTCTTCAACTGGTTTATCTTTTCTACTGGAAGTGGCAGGGTATTAAATGGAGATGTTAGATCAAGCCCCCATCTTATTTGTCCTTAACCATTTTGATGACTCTTATTGAGTTGTATAACAAAAGTTCTCCCATTTACATTAGTCCTTAAGTGATACCCACCAATGCATCAGGTTAAAATTCTTTCTTATTTTTAAAAATATAAATCATAAGCCTTATCAATAATATAGTCCATATTCACCCCATTTGGGCTCAATTTAATATTTTTGCCCCACACCTAGCCATTTGGATACTAATGAGAAGGCCCAGTCCTAGTGGGCGTTGTAAATCTTCTTTACTCTACATGCTCCAGCTGGAGCATATATGTGAAAGATGACGATTATCCTACCCAAAAGCCCAACTTTTTTTTATCTGACCAGATGATGGGGTTCGTGCTTGCATTTATCTAAGATTTTAGCAAGTGATGGTCCTTTTCCATCGTCTACTTCTTCCCCCCACCCCTTTTCTTCCCCCTCTCCCCTTTATCTTATTGTTAGTTGGATTATTATTAGATTGAGACTAAGGAGCTGATGAGGGGGTAGGATGAGGAGACAATGGGTAACACCAGGGGGCATTCACCCTTAGCTTTAGTTCAGGATTTTGTGGGCATTTTGGTTTTGTGATGGGGTTTTATGGGGCAATGGTGGTAATTTGGTTGTGGTATAGGGAGATATTTTCAATTTAGGGAATTAGGGCAACTATTCAACGCATTCTTGATTTGTTGTTGCGAATTGTCGTGGAGAAGAAAATTCATAAATGATGTGTTGTACTAGGATCCATTCCATGGGCACACATACTTGTAATCAACAGTTATTTATTTATTTAATTTCTAGTCTGACATAACTTATTCATACAAATTAATGTAAACATATGCTAAATTTATTCCTAACTTGTTAACTCCAAAATCATTATAACATATTCACTAACTTAGTAAATAACTATTCAAATCATTTCTAACATATAAACTAAACATCTAAACATATTAACTGTACCAAATACTTTTTATGAATACAGTCTAACATGCAAACAAGTCATCAATAATTAATTCAAATTTAAGTTCTATCATTATTTTGGACTTCTTAACTTATATATATATATATATATATATATATATATATATATATATATATATATATATATATATATATATATATATATATATATATATATATATAACCAACATGTAAATTTAAACATATTAACATATTAATTTCTTACATTTAACCAATATGGATATTGAAAGTCAATTTCTTAAAATTAACATTCCTCTAATCAATGTGCCAACTCTGACATAATTATTTGTCGAATTTAGGTAGACATGTAACCAATAATTAGTTCAAATGTAAAGTCAAACATATGTATTTGAGCTTATTAACTTACACAAATACAATCAGCATTTACATTATAACATATTAAAATATTTATTTGTTAAATTTAACCAACCTAATAATGCTAACATAATTATTCTTATATTTAACCAACATGTTAATTTTGACATAATTATTTCGTAAATTCAACCAAATTGAAAATTCTAACATAACTAGTTCTTAAATTTAATCAATACCCCAATTCTAAGATATAAACAAACAACTAATAATTAATTCAAATTGTATTTCTAACATATTTATTTGAACTTCTTTAACTCACACAATATAACTAACACTTAAATTAACAAATTAACATATTTATTTATTAAATTTAACCAACATGCCAATTCTATCAAATAATTTAATAATTTTAATGAACATGTGAATTGTAACATAATTATATCTTAAACATAACCAGCATGTAGATTCTTATATAGTTATTTCTTAAATTTAACCAACACATAAATTATAACGTATTCATCTCTTAAATTTAACAAGGATGTAAACTTAACATAAACGCATAACTATATAAACATGAATTACATAAGCATATGATTAAGCATAAATAAAAGCTTCACAATGTAAGAATATCTTACAAAATCCTTCAATTCACTTCTTTCTTGATTTTATCAATAGGCCTCTCAAACATCTTTGCAAACAAAACCATAAACAATAACTATTATTTAAAATATATAATTCAAATAATAATGTAAGTAAAACATAAACATAGCTGAATTATTAAAAAAATAATTATATTAATTTTATAAAAACTTAGATCTCAAAAATACGTCACTTTACTTCCCATAACCTTTTGCACCCTCACAATTCTAGATAAGATGAGATGAACTTTAATATGAATTTATACATTGATTATGGGGTGTCAATATCTATAAATTCAACACCAGAAAACAAATAAAATCAATTACAACAAAAAATAATTGTTGGCTCTAATGACTATATTCTTAGGCCAACAGTCATCTTATGCCCAGTTTCACTATCTAGTCCAACAACTATATTCACATTTTCTTTTTTCTATTGACAAAGCAAGTTGGTGTGCTACAATTAAAACCCTCCACTTAAATGCTACGTTTTCTAACCAGCAAATAACATAAAAAAGGATGCAGGCTATGGGTACACAAGTGGAGCGTAAGCACCACAACTTTGAATGCATTCCTTGGGTGTAGGCACTAAATTGGTGCTTGCAGAATTCTAGACTAACTAAATGATTATATGTCTAGTGCATTGTCACCTAGTGATGATAGTTACCTAGTGCAACGAGAAAAAAGCAACATATACTTCGATTCCTAATAATCGGAGCATAAATAAAATGTTTCTTTGGTGAATAAAAAATTTCAAGGTGTTTTAAAAGTATTTAAAATCTAAAAGTTTCAAAAGTAATTGTATAAAGAACAAAAAGCTTAGAGTTTGTGCGATTTGCTAGCATCGGTGCTTGAACATGGGTAAGTGAGATTGTAACCAGTGGGGTGGCACATTACCTCATAATACACCTCTCACAAAGAATCTTTTTAAAGTAGAAATGATAGAATAGAGGCATGATCAGCACTGCTGGTAGTACCAGCAATAAGTTTTTGCCACCTAACAGTTGTCTCTTGGTCCAGATGCAGACCATTAAGTCCTATCTCACTCTTCACTTATAAAATCCCTTGTGACTTTGTTATTGACTATTGTAATCAAGTTAATTAGGGACTATTTTTTTATTACAAGCTAATCAATTCAATTTAACCTTATTTATAAAATTTGAAGAATAAGAATGATTTTTGAGGAGTTTTCTTGAATTATTTTCTTCTTAGCATGGTCACCTTGGTAGCATTATAAATAGATGCACGCACCCTTCATTTTGAAGGATGGCCTTTTATACCTAAAGACTCTCATCACCTAGCAAAACTATACTCTTTTCTATCCTAAAAAATCTTTTCACGTAGAGGAAATTCTATCTCCTTTTTCCCTCACACAAAAGCTCTCAAAACTTGGTAGTAACCTAAATTTACCATATTCTTCACTCAAAACTTTTTAAAAGGGTTCCTCCTCTAAGAAACAACTAGATTCAATCTACTGCAGTGCATTAGGAAGGAAGGGAACCATAAACCCTTGCTTTGTGACTCCACTCGGATCGAGGTAGGTCATGTGACTTTGTTTAACATCGTCTCCTTCATCATGTTTTTCGTAGACCCTCCAAGACTATTTGCCTAATGCTTATTCTTTTGTTAACAGAGTAAAAATATGTTCATAATAAAGTTATCACTGAAATTTATTGCTTTCTTGCACTTTTTATTTTTTTAAAAAAATAATTTGTTCATAAGTGGTAACCAAAAATCCATTTCTTATTAGATTCCTTGCTAAATGAGACTAACTCATGAAAAATACATTTTGCATAGAACCAAAAAATAGAAATTTTAATACATTCATTTCTAGTAAAGACAGCAATTGAAAAGGGGTGCTCTAATGATGGTTTCCATTATCCTTTACACCATAACTTTACCTCTAAATCCATTCTCATGGTTTATAGATTTGGAGTCATTTCTTTAATTCTCATTCGGAAACCTCAGGAATTATAATCTTATAGAAAAAACTCTTCTTCTTTAGAATAATGTCCTATGTCCCTCAGGTGTCCCTTCAGTTAGGATTTGGTTAGAAGAAGGAATTAGGTATGTTTTAATAAAATTGTAGGTTTGTACATTTCCTTTGACAATGAGTTAGCTATTCTATGAAATTAAAAGCACCATTTTATCCTACCACATTTCATCATGGAACCACCATTGTGAGAAAGTCGATCTAATATGCCCCTTGAAAGAGGACGGGTCGTAGGGGAAGATATCTGGATGAGCCTCGAGGACCAACCCCCTTGTGAACCGTTGCCATCGATCCTAGGGTGCTTTCTGTGATGACTCCATTAGGGACATGTAGGTAAGCGAGCGAGACTTGAAACAAATGAATGTAATTAAAATTTTTATTTTTTTGTTCAAAATTTGTATCATACAGGCATCTTTACGTAATGTGTTCATGCTTGGTAGACGTCAGAATTTATTGAGCACTTCTCAGAAGAATTATCCATTTACATTGAAAATAATGTGGAACTTCTTACTACAGTTAATCCTTCCTACTTAGTCGCTGTATTGCCACCACTAGGGAGAACCACCTTGCGACTCTCCAAAACACACCCCCTTTGGAGATAAAAAGAGTCGAGTTTATGCCACTTGGACATAACGACCACCGACTCTGCTGTGTACACCCCCTTAGACATAGATTTAGGATCACACCTCAGGTGAATGATTGTCATGAATAAATGCCAAGTGCTTCTTGTTTTACACTTTTGTGTGTTAAGAAAGCCAATGTTCTCAAAATTAAGTATGTGCCCCTTGGCCTTTTTATCCAAGAATCAAGCCCTTACTAGGAATGCAAGGCGTCCTAATTAGGAACTTATAGATAGATTCCAACAATTGTTGGATTTATGTTGGCGGTGGCTGGAATCCTGCCCTAATATTTTCAGTGAGGAAACTTTTGTAGCTTAGCGATCATGCCTTTTATGATGCTAAGGGTTGGCAAGAAGTGAGCGGCACGGCAAAGTCATACTGTTAGTCTCGTGCCTCCTCTCAGTCTACGAAGCCTTTAAGGGAACCTTGAGGTTTTGGCTCCGCCAATGCTAATGGTCTTGAGATTTGTATTTTAGGTTCCTTTTCTCTTTTTTCCCCCTTGCTTTCTCTAAAATAAAAACTGGTGGCAATTCTCTTTTTCCTAAAAAAACTTCCCTTTTCCCTAGTATCTCAAATTTTCTGGATTATGAAAGGAAAATGGTCCCTTGGAGAAGGGATCCTTAAGGCTGCTTAGTAAGATCAATGTTAAAGAGCTCCAATTGTGTGGCAGGGAATGACATCAACAACAATCATCATGAAGAAGACGATGATGCTACAAAACAAATTGCAATCCTTATAGCTGATCTACTAGCCCAAATAGAAAGCTGATTTGACATTAAATTACATAAGCAATAACACCTCATAAATGATCTCACTAAAAGAGGCATGAACATGAGATTGAAAATGAAAGAGCAGATGATATACACTCTATTAAGTCAGTCAATGAAAAAAAAATCGATCACCAATAGATCTAAGGATTAATAAGTTGGAGCAACTAGTAAGAAGCTCCCAACTATTTAGGAATACAAATATAGACGTGGCCTTTGACATGTTGATGAGAAAAGGAAAATTGACAACCATGTTTTCCCTTCTTGGAAACAGAACTTCATAGGCCTAGGCTCTCTCATTTGAGCAATTTAGCTAATACTATGAGCCTAAAGGGCGTATACCATAACCTTTTTCCTTAAGTATTCCCTCTCAGTTTAAGGGAAATGGTGACTACTTGGATCCATTTCCTTGACCCATAAGAGGTCAGCACCTAGGAAGCCGTAACCAAATTATTCTTGTCACAATATTCCTATGACACTAAGTCGCATTATACCACATTCCAATACTTAGAATTATGAAAACGAGGAGAAAAGAAGTTTTCCTAGACTTTTTAGCTTGTTAGAGGGTGAAAGCATCTTTGATGCTAAGCTAGCTCGAAGAGAATGAACAACCCATGTATTTCACTCTTTTCATACTCGTCAAAGAAAGAAAATCAGTACAAAAGATATAATAAAAAAATAGTGTCTTATATAAGAAACTAATTCCATTTGTGTCTATACTCCACCAATCTTTGCCTGCTAGGTAAGACCATAGCAAGTTACAAATTCTGTCTTAGTAGCATATCATACAAAATTCCATTGATCTAATTCAAAAGCTTTTGAGTGATTTTAACTTCATCTATCCTACAAGTATATCATGGTTATTAGCAACCTATGATCAAATTATCAACAAAACTTGCGTGTTCAACCTTTTAATGCATTCACAAAACTACATGAAGCCAACATGGTGGAAGAAGAAATGTAAACCGGCTTAAATAATACTAATTAGCACAAAAAGAACTCTTATAAATATAAGAAGGCGGCGGTGACCTCTAATGCCAAAGCAATAAATGAGGTTAAGGTAGTATAATCTTCTAAACCCCATCATCCCTATGGAGTCTTCACCTCACTTGAAATGAAGCCCTCTAAAGCACTAAAAAGACTTGAAAGTCAAGGGCTCCTCAAGCCCATTAGGTCCACATTGATGTAATAGAGAAAAAAGCAATATGAGATATGCTATTAATGCTCATTACAACCACCACAGTTGGAAAGTGCATCCTAGTATTTAGTGCGTGGCATTAAGACATGCAATACAACATCTGATAGACGATGAAACTCTACTCATCCTAAATGCATCAAAGCCTAAAAATATGCTAACCTATTGAGTTTCGTACTTGTGGTTTTCACAGTCGAAGAAGAAATTGACTCGTTTGTCCTCATCAGAAGCGAAGTTAATAGAATACTGGGAGATGACCAAGAAGACACTCCGATGACTCCTCTCATCCCCATTAAAACCACTTAAGTGAAATAGTAGCAAGAAGAAGACGTCTAACATCTCACTTGCAACAGGGGGTGCTATAAACGTCTATATTTGACTCAAGAAGGGGATTATTCGAGTCCGATCATAAGAAAAGAATCACAAGAGGACTTTATCCTCTCCACGTTGAAAAAGAGTAAGACAGTAACTTCCTTTATTAACTATCTAGAGACACTCTTAAAGTCCCTTGCAGGGATGGAAGTCCCATTAAAGACCATGTCAAAGAATAAGTTGCTTTCTTTACAACTGAAATACCCCCTTCACCTGAAACGATGAAGCATAACAAGTCGCGACATCTTACATAACTTAAAGAAACAATTTTATAATGACAATGAAAATAGGCATAAGTGAAGAAGGCATGACCCATTTAACCAAAGGCTTATAAGCCTACGACAGTAATCATAGGGCAATTTTGGGGACTACTGCCCTTAATATAGCAGTTGGAGGAATAGAAAGGAATGTAGCCTACGAGGTTATAGACATTCAAGCTACTTTCAGCCTCCTACTTGGTTTCCCATTATTGCATGACCAAAAGGTGGTACCGTCGACGCTTCATCAGAAAGTCGAGATGATAGTTAAAGATATTGTGGTAATCATAAATGTTGATCTAATTATCACTACCATTGAAAATCAAAGCTCCCATCTTAGAGATTGAGTATATGACAATGACGTAAAGATTTGGTGCTTTGTAGCTGATGAATGTGTTGTCATTAAAGATGAAGTCCCGTTCGACTTCGACCCTTTCCCAAATAAGAAGGTTAATGTGATGATGGCTAATATGGGTTACTTGCTCTAAATCCGGCTAGGGAAATTGTAACGCTTCAACTCATAATCACCTACTTAACTTTGATTAGCTTATTTTTAGCGACTAGTGTTGTGGTAACCTCAGGGTCAGGGCATTACCGTCATCCTGAAGGCTTGGTTCACTATTTATACAAGCATTATAATGACTGTCACATTACAAAGAGCTAAATAATGTACAATTCATATATGCTCAACCTCCATGAAAGTCCAACACCATAAAACATACTTGTCCTTGATCCTCGGAACTTTATGGAATGTCAATGCGATCTCGTTTAGGTCCTCTAATCATCCTGTTGTTTTATTTTTGTTTCTAAGTGGCTAAACTCCCATGATACTCCACCTAAATTACAAAATACAAAAACATTCTAGCAATGAGCCAAAACTCAATACGTTTATCCCTATACTGCAAAGATAAGAATTTCATTCTTTAGTGAGGGGTCGTATTTCAATTCATTTTAGTTCAAAATTAGGGGACAAGAGAATTATATTAAAATTATTAGTAGTTATTATTTAAAACTAGAACCCAAACTGACAAGCTCATATGTACAATACAATCATTAAGTAGGTGCATACCTCCCAGGCTGATCAAGAAGCTTGAGCTGAAGCTGTGTGAGTGAATTGATGGGCCTAAGCCCTGATGATTGATAGCCAGTGGCTCTACTTGATTATGTGGGAAAACAATGCTTAAACATGATTCATTAAAGACCTATATATTATAAGATTTTGGTGTTTATAAAAGATATGTGAATATTGAAGAGTACATCTAGTAAACCTACCTGATTCGAAAACTTATCTCCCTCACCTTTAACTTATTCAATTAATGACTTGAAGACAATGAACGTGGCCTCGCTTCTATTATGGATAAATTTTTTATTATTAGCAATGCTATATAATTATCGTTATAATGATTTTGATAAATTAAAACACTCATTCGCTTTTGATGTTTACTTGTTAACCGTTATTGCCATTATCATCATCCATGCAGGACATTATCATTATTATTTTTGTTATTATTATTGCTATTATTAGTGTTGTTATGATAATCTTCACTAGTATTATTATTATTATTACCATTATTATTATTTCTATTATTATTGTTTATTATTATTATTTCTATTATTATTATTACTGTTGTTGTTCTTAGTATTAATATTATTATTATTATTGTCGTTATTATTATTATTATTATTATTATTATTATTATTATTATTATTATTATTATTATTATTATGAAATGATGATGTAGCAGTGCTACTACTACTATTATGATTGTTACCTCCGTTTATATTATCCAACAGTAGCTACCCCTTGCTTGTCTCAAATTTTAGAAGAGATTAAATAACTAGATTACCCATCCAAAAACTTGGATTATGAGGGACATAATTATTTTAAAAGCTTATTATTATTATCATCATCATTGTCCTCCTCCTAGCCACTTACCACCTTTTAGTTATGAAAGCGTTCATTTTCATAGCTTATCAAAACTCAAATTCCAACCCTTAAAACATTCCATTGAATAAATTACACAACATTAGGCTTAATTGCACTTAGTATTCAAGTTAGTCTATCACTCTTACCTATCCTATTTGAATTAACATTAAAGACAAGTTTGAAGATCATCACCTTCCATGCATAATTGCACATTAAACATATAATCTCACTTTCCCACTTGAGTTTTAATATTTCCACTCCTTTCTTTTCATCTTCCACCTAAAGTACTTCCATCTTCTTCTACCTCAATCTCTTTAATGCCATGTCACTAACAACAACATCAAGCACAAAATTCTTACAAAATACAGCACAATTACTCTAATTCCAACTAAATTAAGGTTATTCAAGAGTAGACCTACAAGTTTAACAACCACTCTCATCTCTTTCAAAGCCATCCATAAGCATTTATTCATCCAAAATCAAAAATACAAGAATTAAACTTCAAGTTAACATAGGAAAACACTTATTTAAAGTCAGAGGAATACATCTATTGACCAAATCAACAAAGAAATTAAGTGAGAGAGGACTAAGGGTTTCACATTTAAGCCTCAAATAAGCAAAGCAATTAAAGAAGCAAGATGGCTAGTGGTGGCAGCTATGTGTGCCAGTTGAAGCATGTGGCACCGTCGACAAGCACATGGCACTATAACACGGTGGCGATCAGGGTGGTAGCAAGGTTCAAGGGCTAAGCATAGCGAAAGCTAGGGGGAGGTTCAATGTGCATAAGAAAGGAGGAGAAGAAATAAAGGCTTGCTTTGATTTTACTTTTGGTCTTGTTAATTATTTACTTTTCCTTTTTTATAGAAAAATTTCAGCTTTTTGCTCTCTCCAACCCAATGCTAGTAGCTTTCTAATTGGCTCTCATTTGGGTCATTCCTTCTCTCCAACTGAGACAATCTTACACCAACTCTTTGTTTATTATTTGGTAGCTTTAACTCTTACATTTTGCTCACTTACTTTAGAAATATTTGCTTTAACATTATGAACTCATTTCTAGTTTTGTTTTATTATTTTGTACTTTTTATTTTATTTAACAAAGCCCAAGTGAGCGAAACATATCATCCATTCTTAGTTAATATCTTTCATGAAGGCTATAACTTTCAATCACTTTGATAATTACACTATTTTATTTTATTTATTTGTAAACATTGGATGATTTTATTCATCACATTATGAGATCTGATCTAGATGCCACTTTGTTGCCTCCACTTGCAATAGCATAAATATTTCAAATGCGAAATTAAAATGTAGGCGATTAACTTTGTTTGATGAACGATTATGATTAATTAAAGTAATTAATATGAATTAAGCTCGGACTAGTACAGAAAGGGTTAGGAACACTCACTTCATTTCCAAAGGTGAACCCAATTGGTTGTCTTTTTCATTTAGGCTACAAGCCTACTCCTTAAGAATTTCATCTAAAGATTTAAGAGGACAAGCATACAAGGCATCTACATGCTAAGGGGATATGTTCGTATGATATGACCCCTGACTTTTTAATCCTTAGCAAAACTTTCATAAAAGAAGGAGAAGATGAAACATACCATGGTTTCCTAAATTAAAGTACATTCCACACCATGGGGATATCCCCCTAGGGTTCGAAATCTTTCATGATTCCAATTTCCTAGATGAAGAGATGTACTTTACTAAAAACACCTAATCCAAATTAGATTTAACCCATGAGACAAGGTAAAATCACTTTGGGTTAGTACTCCGGGTATAGAAAGGAAAGCATGAAGCTCCAGGATGGGTGCAAGTAGTGTTAAGCAAGAGTTTGATACCACAAAGACAATCATTGATGTCAATGAAGAGAAGTGCACTAAAGTGACGTACACCACCCACAACAAGAACACATTGGTCAGTCGACCATTAGAAAATTCTGAACATATATCCCATTATATCCAAATGTGAAGCCTATTAGATAGATACTATGTCAAATAAAACCAGAATGTACCTTAAAAATAAAAGAGAAAACGCAAGAACAATTAGATGCCATCCTCCTAAGGGTATCTAATTATCTTGAATAGGTAGTGATGCATTGCAAGAGCCCAAATCATCTTTCAAAGTTAATTAGGTTCATGGTTCACTTGTTAATGGTGGATTATGTCAAATAAAGCTTGTTGCTTAAGTTCCCCATAATTTTTAGTTTCATTGGTTAACTTGAGCTGCTTTTTAGATGACCAAATAAGCTCCAAATTTAGTGTTTTAGCTTTATTTTGATATCCCTATATGTCTGTTTTCCAACAAGCTATATATCTCTTTCAAATTCCAAGCTTAGAGCGCATTAAATCGAGCAAGGGTCAGTGTCGGTGTAGATATGGACAATTTTTATTAAGAGCTTAATTGGGCCCATAAATGGATGATTTAGGGGTTACGCTTCTATGAAAAGTTGGTGGACAATCAAGAACTTCCACCTAAAATATATCTCCCAAATGCCTCCATTTGGGATGGTAGAGGATGCCATCAAGCAAGTACAAGTATAGCAAAATTCCAGCCTTGCATTTGCACCTAGCCTACAACTTACAATTTCAATTTCCATGTGCTTAATTTGTTGTTAGAATGTTGGTGTTTATAACGAGTGCTTGAATCCTCCTATTTAGGTGCTTCATTGACATTATCTTATTTTTGTAACTTGGGGAACAGGACACTAATATTTGTGGCTATAAATTAGCCTCTTTGTATTCACTTGTTGACAGACTTGATTTGAGAATTCATGAATGAGAGCTAGAGTTACATTCCCTCATACAAACAAAATCTCTCTCTTTATTTTGGATAGTTGTGTATTTGGATAATGATTGAGTCAATTCGTTAGATTAATTTTTGATGCTTTAGCTTAGATAATCAATTGTTGGATTGTTAGGCTAAGTGGTGGCTTGAGCCTTTATCTTAGTTATATGCATTTTATTTTCTTTTCTCTCCTATTTAAAAATTCACAAAAATTTGTTTATGTTTCCTTTTGTTATTCAAGGACTAGATTAGTTAAAGGTCTTAGTGATTGATGGCTGCTGAACCTTAGTAACTCTTGTGATTAAAAGCTTCCCTATCCACTTCAAAAAGTTCCTTCATTTGGGTAGGCATTAAATCCCCAACTTTATGTAGGATTTTTACTTTAGTTCATCCCATTGTTAATTTTGTTTTGAATCTTTCCTCTACACCTCTCCTATTGATCTACCTAAAAAAAGCTCAAATACACTACCTAAAAAGAGCTCAAATACCCTTATAGCCCACAAAGAATGCCTTCACAAAAACATGGAATTTCACCTAGGACAGAGCCCACCACAGTTCTTTTGTGGGCATCCCTATGGATCATGGTGGGCCTTTCCCCTCTGTCGTCATGTAATAGCCGGGGTTCTTAATCTGGGACTAGTTGTTTAGATTAATGTTTCATTGATTGTGCTCTATTTGATTGGTCATATTAGACTATTTAATTCCATACTAATTAGGCGTACTATTTATATGAAGTAATCTTATTAATTTTCCTGATTTGTTACGTAATTGCGTGAAAGTTGGTGAGTTCGTTAAAATTAAGTCGATGGTAATTATATGAAATTACCAAATCTTATGAGAACATTTGGGGTTGAGATTAAGCGGCATCAGATGATTTAGGCCCGAACTAAGTTTAGTAGGTGGGATTAAACAACCAAAAAAATAAAAAATATAGAAACAGGGTTTGCAAGCCCCTCCCATTCAGAAAAAAAGAGGAGCAGCGGGGTTCTATTACCCTAGCCCTGCAACCCTTCCCCACTGCACCTCTACCGGAAGAGAGAGAGAGAGGGGGAGAGAGAGAGAGGGAGAGAGAGCGGAAGAGAGGGGGGGAGAGGGGGGAGAGAGGGGGAGAGAAAAAGGACGATTGGTTGATTGTCGCCTGGTGAAATCGACCTTGCACAACAGCCCTGTATAACCAAGCAGAGAGAGAAAGATTGAATGAGAGTGCGGGAGCAAACAGAGAGAGAGGACTGGGACTGCAGCCAGGCAGCAGCGACGGCGATGGCGGGCCACTTTCTGGCTGGCTGTAGCTAGTAAGGAGGTGGGCTAGGGTGGCACGGTGCAGAGGGATAGGAGAGCCAAAAGCTAAACACCAGAAACCACCAAACACCACCACGCCACTGCCACTGATGGTGGTTAGATTCAATGTCGGGCACCATGGCAACGCCGAGAGAGGCAAAGAAGACCCATAGTAGTGCACCTCAGGCGATGAATACACGGGCACCGGCCCCGAGGGTAGAGAAACGGGACTTGACTTAGCCTGAAATTGCCCAATTCGCCAAGGAGTTAGTCCTTAAGCTTGGAACGAGGTGGGTGCTCTCAATTTCATCAAATTATTAGTAATTTCGCAAAATCTTGCGACCCCTTTGCTGACAAATTGAATAGTATGCATTTCAGCATATTCCATGTATTAGTTTATGAGATTAAAATGTTTTACAATGCAGGTTTCGAGTCAGATTATGCATTGGTTATATTTGATTTTTAATTATGCATTATCATTATTGTTACATGTCAGTTTGGTGATTCTCAACTTATTCGATCATAAGAATTACATGATGATGATGTTGAATTGAGACTAAATGAGTAATTAAAGAATTTGGGGTGAATCATTAAGTGGAATTTGAGGATTATTGTGGGAGGTTCCGTGCAAAGGAAGCCTAGGTACGAGTGTTAGATTAGTTGTAATTACAAAGTGCTAATTGTTGCGCCAATGCCCTTGATTCCATCAATCGAGCTAAGGTCTGGTTATTGTAGCTTTGTCACGTTTAGGTTAAGGTTATGTTGATGTGTTGTGATTTTGATGCATATTTTGTGCCTATTTTGCCAGAGTTGAAATGAGTTTGAACTTGAGCACTCGCCTGTTTGATTCATGAAAAGTACTGTTTGATTAGTTATTGATTATCCATATGCTAAAACATTACCTTTTAGTAACTAATAGTATCAGCAAGCTTTACGAGTGGGTTTTAGAGTCTTCATGTCTAGCAACTGGAATGAATTCAACCATCGAACTATTAAGTTCCCTTAAGTGAGGTGAATTATAAGTTGCAACTAATGGCTCCTTAAAAGAGTTTTAATACTCCTTGCTTTGAAATTGAATGACTACTTAGTCATTAATTCATTCGTAAGCATGTTTTGCCAAAATGAATGATTATATTCTTTTTGAAAGTTCAATGACCTTATTTAGGCATTTCAGCCTTCTTGAGAATGAAAATAGCTTTGTTGTGGTACAATGAGAATCTTGAGGCAAAATGATTTTAAATTGAGATGTATCTAAAATGTTTTTAGGCTAGAAGAATGGTGCTAAATGCTTGGACAAATGTTTAGGGAGCAAGCCTAATATACGGGAACCCTAGTTCCTAGGGAGCAAACCCAGAAGTGGGAACCGTAGAAGACCCTATTGAGGGTAATGGTCCACTGATTATAAGAATCCCCGGGAATAATTTAAAGGCTGAGTGTAGATCTCCCTAGGGCGAGTGTAGATCTCCCCTAATGAGTATAAATATGAGAATCCGATACCCTACGAAATGATTTGTTAATGTTATGGGATGAAAACTCCTTATTCGAGGACTATGCTAGCATAAAGATTTGGAAAAGTGAATGTATTTTTAAAAAGAGCTTTTATTGAGTTCTAAATGATCTTCCAGTGAATAACGACTATAAATGCTTGCTTCCGTTTAAGTAATGGTCCTTCCCTTCATGTCTTAAATCCAATCTCTTACTAAAAAGAACTCCACTTGGTGATTTTAAGTGAACTCCTTGATGATAGGTGTTTATGTGTAAACTAAGTGCTCTACTGTTCTCTGTACCTGAATTTGTGCACGAATCAGCAAACTAAGTGAACTCCACTTGGTGATTTCTCTTTTGATAGTAGAATAATTTTGTTGTCGAGCGAGCCAAATGCCAGAATGATATCGAACTAACTGTTTTTTATCACGCATTATCTGTGTAAGGATTCCTCCATAACCTATGTCACTTGTGGACCGAGCCAAATGCCAGAATGATATCGAACTAACTGTTCTTTATCACGCATTCTCTGTTTAAGGATTCCTCCATAACCTATGTCAGATGCATTTGTTTCTACAATCATGAATGCAGATGGATGGGGAATACCTAGACATAGTAAAGACTCCACCTTTTGTTTGATTTGTCTAACAATGTTAGTGTGTATATCAGACCAAGGTTCAGTATTTTTCCTAATTCTTCTATATAGGGGAGCACACAATTGTCGAAGATGATGGAAAAAAAATCTGAAATGTAACTGAACTAAGAAATAACTGTTCATTAATTCTTTGTAAGAGATCTCGTCCTTTAAATAGGACATTTGATTTTGTTTTAATAGCAAAAGATTGACTTGTTTATAGATTGAAGAATTTTGTAAAAGAGAAACTTCGCGTTTCTTAGCAGCAGAAAGAAAATTGAATGAGATTTGTCTGTTAAGAATCTTGGTATGAACACTAGATTCATTAACATAAACCGGATAAATTTGTGTTAAAAACGGAGTATCATGAATTATGTCATGGGTTATGTTTTGTACAATCAGAAAAACATTTTTGAAGCAATAACCAATGTTTTGAATGTAACCTTTATTCAGCTTATACCTGATGTTCAAAGGTTCTCCATTGGCACTGCACAACTATTCTTTTGTTCTTTCACAATACTTAGTAGGAATGATTCCTTCACGTATGCAATTCTAGTCAGCTCCACTGTCAATGAGAGGTATTGCATTTGTAGAGAAATCGTCGACTACTATTTTGACCATAGAATACCATTTTTGAATTGTCACCTAAGAAATTGTATGAAGAAATTGTTCTTGAGAAACTTCATTCTCAGGGATGTTTTCTATATTTTGAAATTTGTCTTGAATATGAGAGGAACTATGAATTTGTATTTCCATGATGAAAAGTTTTGTATGGAGTTCTAAATCAGTACCTTTGAGATTGGTAATCTCGTGTCTAAGATCCCAAGCTTAAGCTTTCAGCTCATTGACTTCAAATTGGATCTCTTTTGTAGTGAATTACTGGAAAGGGTTTGGTATTGGACTTTTGGAAGAGTTTTGTCAGGCTAGGAGTTTCGGTATCAAACTTAATGACTTTCTTTTCTTCTTCAAGAATTATGCCTTTAAGCTTGCTCAAATACTCTTTTTTTGTCTCTTCATCAAAAATCTTTCCGATCAGATCGATCAGGAATTCTTTCTGATTTTTGTTTGTAATGACATTGATTGTTTTGATAGGGGAAGAATCATAATCTGATTCATCCTCCTCAGAGCTTTGATGAGTTTTGTGCTGAGACAGCTAGAAGCTTCTTCTGAAGTCCAAACTGATCAGCAAATAACTCATTGATCTTTTGTTCAGTTTTACATTGGAATGCTTTGTGACCTAGTTTGCCACATTTGTAACAAACAACTGGCTTCTTTTTGACTTTCTTCTTTTTGGAAGAAGTTGGCTTAGAATGGAAGACTGGAGGAGAATTCTTCGGAGGTTTTGTTGGTCCTTTGAATCTTTTGTCGGCGGCTTTCTTAGCACGTTTAGATTTTGAACAGGGAGCTTCAACTTTTGAAATGCAAAATTCTTCACAGAAAGTCCCCATTTCTTTTTTGGATTGGGCTTTCTCCGTTCCATATTTGGCTTAGATTTGAAGTTCATTGCAAGGGATGAGTCCTTCACATTTGACAACTCCAAAGATCATACCATTAGCAAGAGTGTGGAAAGGAATATCATCAGTCCCACAATGTTGTCTCAGCTTTAAGAGAATCCTCTCTCCAAACAACTTTAGTAGGCCTGCAATGAATCTTTCTTTCCAGATATTTTGCGTGCCACCTTCTCTCTTTAATACATTGGTAAAGAATACATCTTGTACCATCTGTAATCTAAGAAAGTAGGCATCTAAGGTTGATGAGGACTGTTTTGGCGGTGGCTTGACCTTCTTGAGGATTGCCAATGAAATGTAGGATGATGGTATGAACTAAGGTTTCGTATGCATCTTGGACGCGTTCACCATGTTCATCCAATTCATTTGTAGTATGATAGAGAATAGCTAACCTTTCATCATAGTTGAGATAATTATCCACCAGTTCTTTAATTGTCCAGAGAAACCAAGGATAATTATGTTAGCTACATGTTTGTTTGAGTAACCATTGACTTTGAAGGCGGCAGCTGCTACTCCCATTTCTTCTATGGTAGATAGCACTTCATCTTCTGATTTGCCATCAATGTTCCAACCATAGATAGATCTACCATCGTAGTTTCTATCAGTGAATTGGCCTCTTTCTTCACAATACATATCTGGAGTAGTGGGTCTAGGATAATAATTTCTAGTCCTAGTGTTTCTCCAATTTTGTATTTTGTTAAGAGCAAGAGGCTCTTCTTTGTAGGAATTTTGGATAGGTTCTTCTTCTTTGAAAGTATTTTGGATAGTAGCCATGACATTATTCAAGTCACTACTACTAGTAGTAGCTTCTTCTTCTTCTCCTGAGGAAGATGTGCTGTCAACCTTTTGTTGGAAGGTTTTGTCGATGCAAGCAAGTGCTTTCTTTTTGTCAACATCTTCGATTTCTTTTGAAATCTTTTAAACTAAATCATAATTTGGGCTTTTTGGTTTAGGCA
Source organism: Carnegiea gigantea (assembly GCA_029747015.1). Classification (NCBI taxonomy): domain Eukaryota; kingdom Viridiplantae; phylum Streptophyta; class Magnoliopsida; order Caryophyllales; family Cactaceae; genus Carnegiea; species Carnegiea gigantea. The sequence continues at coordinate 149,250 of JAKOGI010000733.1, forward strand.
AAGATTCCATAGTGGCTATAGGAATGCTATCTAATTTGACAAATGGTTTGGAGATGCTTTCTGTAAAAGAAGAAGAGGGTTTTGTACTAGGGCTTACCATGTCCTTTTTGGCAGCTTCCTTTTTGGAATCAGTTTTGGCATTGAGCTGGTTCAATTGCTTAGCAATTGTATTCAAGATGGCATTTGTATAATTGGCTTGCTCATGAACCTTTTTGATGTTACTAAGCTGGGCAGTATTGGTATCCATTCCCTCCCGGCCACTTTTGTAAGGAAAAGTGTTCACAGTCTTTTCGTTGGCAAAAATCTTTATGGGCTGGTGCGTAGGAGGATGGACGGAGACCATACTTATACCATCAGCAAGATGCCAAACTTTTGCAAGACTAGTTTGAACATTTATACTCGGGACTGTATAAACATTATCCAAACCTTTTTGAGAGGTAAATGCAAGAAACCATAGGAAAAAGGGGATGTTGATTGCAAGCCTTTGCATGTCAACTATCCACGCTTGTTTAACCTTTTCTCTAAGGTTTCGACAATTTGTTCGAGCCATTGGTGTTTGGAAGCATTACTGGCAAAGTAATAATCTTCCTTAAGGAAAGGCCAATCAATTGCAAAATTTGGACTTGTAAGAACATCGCATCCATATCCTATTCTTGAAGAAGAAGGAGAAGGAGGATCATTGATAACTGGTTCTGGTATAGGCGACCTGAACCGTTATTTTGGTGGTTCTTCTAAAGGGATAATTCTTTCGGAGTGGAAATTGAAAAATGATTTCCTGCTGACAGAAGTTCCAAGGAGATTTGTAGGTTCACGAAATGAGCGGAATCATAAGAGAACTCAGCCATCGGCTTCTTCTATGATTTGCTCTATATCATTCATTTGTTCTGATTTCTCAATAGAAGCAGGCTGAGCTTCTTCAAGCTCAATAGCTTCTGGAATTGTAATCTCATCTAATTTGAGAAGTTTTGGAGTAAAAACTTGAGCTTTATCATCTTTAATTTGAAGTAAAAATGTTTCTTTTGTGTTTGAAGGTAAGGGATTCAAAAATTTTGTTTTGATGTTTGTAGACATAAGTCTGAAATGGACTCTATACATAATTGTAGAGTTTTTGAAATCATGAAACTCATCACCTTGAATATAAACATCCAGGTTCAAAGCTTCGGTGTCATGGGACATGTAAGATCAACACAGAAGTCTGGATAACAATTGAAGAAAATTGGTCCGTTATGTATAGTGGTATTGATCATAGCTAATAGAGACGATTTGTATTTCTTAAACCTTCTGTCTCTTAAAGCCATGTAGATAGGTGCGTTAATATTTTTTCTGATGAAAGGATTAACAGCAACCTGAACAAGTCTAATGCGCATAAAGCGGAATTTGTCCTTTAAATGTATTTGAATTGCTTCTGGTTTAATCAAAGAAATAGTTTGTAATCCATTTTGTAAACTAACGATTTCTTCATGAGTTTTGATCGAAAAGGCCGTTTGAATGATCAATGTACCGATTTTGTAAATAGTGATTTTGGGAATATCCCATTTGTGAAAATTGTCAGGAGACGGGCCCTTAATAAGGTCACTTGTCCTAAACTCATTAGTATTGACTATATCACTACTATGACTATCTATCTTAAACGACAACAACTTCCTGAACTTACTAGCCATTGCCATATTTTGTGCATATGCTGTGAATGATAAAAGTCTACTCTTGCAGGTAGATTAAAGACGGGACTACTTACCGAGACCACCTCACACAGCTGACCAACGGATTCACAACTGACCAGTGCCTGTCAAATATCATGCACAGATAGACACATAAATGGCTTCTTATACCAGAGGGGAACAGGATCGGAATAGACACACAAAATAAGAAAACTTTATTAAAAAAATTTAAAGCACAGAGTACATAAAAGGAAAACACAAGTAAGGACACTTAAAAGAAAACTTACAGATACTTTATAGTAGTAATAAACTTACAAATTGTCGATTTGTAGAACTTGTACAAGGATTTGTAAACAGAAGAAAATTAAAGAAAATTAGAGAGGAGAGAGAAGGATTTTGTAGAATTGTTTTTGATCTCCTGAATTTTCGATCATTTGTGATGCCTTGTTCGAACAAAAATGTCTGCCTTATATAGGGCTGGGAGGAGCTCAATAATGGAGGCGTAATGATTCCTAATTGTCTTCATTTGTCATGCGCTGAAAGTTGAGTCACAATTGTCAAAAGGTAACAGCTTTGTACTATGTAACTTTTGAAAATTTTATCCTTGAGAACTTTTTATGAATAGTAACTGATCGATACAGTACATGAATGGTGAAATGTCGGCAAACTATAGTGAATAGTGCCTGCCGATAGTTTTGTCTTCACCAGCAAAATAAAAATTTTGTCATTGCAATGGCCCTTACTTTTACTAAAGGCCAAGATCTTTGCGGGCTCTTTTCTTTTGTTTTAAATTTTGTTTTTTCATAGATCATAAGGATCTTGAGACTCCTGAAGATCTTCAATCCTGGGTTTTGTAGCAGACTTCTGCTAGTACCGAAAGTGGGAGTCATCATCTTGTAGAAACTTACAGCGTAACCCATTCTTTGTGTGGATAAGACAGGAAGTGTCAAATTGTATAGGATGCCTTAATGGTATTAAAACATGAGTATTGCTTTGATCAAAAGGGCAGATGTGAACATCTGGTAACATTTTAGAAACAAATTGAAAAATATGAGGTTCAAAGGTTGTCCAATATTCAAACTGTTTGTGGAACAATCGAAAGGATTCAATATACCCAGTGGGCATAATGATAAGTACTGGATGATTGTTAACATCTTGAACAAGCGCCTGGTAAGCCTTGATAATTTTGATATATTGGTAAAATGGTATTTCAGCAGAATTATACCATCCCTGATAATCAATAAAGATGGCACTTTCATTGTATCTCTGTCCCTAAAATGATGTATAGTAGAGTTCATGGTCACGAAGGTAGAAAAGAAGAGGCTCATGGGGGTATTTTTCATTTGTATGTGTTTTTGTGTGGGAACGAATTTGTCCAATTATAAACCTTTGCCTTTGTCTTCTCTGCTCATTGTGAAACCTGTAAGGAATGAGCTTTGTCACTCTTTCCTTGCAAAAACTCTCTTATAAGGAAATCTAGTAGGGAATTGTTCTCTCCTTTGATAAATTCAATTTCAAAATCAAATGAAGATAAAATTGCTTGCCATCTGCCAAAGATTTGTTTTGAAACTAAATTCTTAACATCTTTTTTGTAAAATATCTTTCGCAGATTTGCAATCAATATGAAGCAGAAATTTTTGTAAAATAGATCTTCTTGAAATTTGGAAATACAAAGAACAATAGATAAAATTTCGCCTTTGATAGTAGAATAATTTTGTTATGGACCGAGCCAAACGCTAGAATGATATCGAACTAACTGTTCTTTATCATGCATTCTTTTTTAAGGATTCCTCCATAACCTATATCAGATGCATCAGTTTCTACAATCATGAATGCAGAGGAATGGGGAATACCTGGACCTAGCAAAAGACTCGACCTTTTGTTTAATCTGTCTAATAAAGTTAGTGTGCATATCATACCAAGGTTCAGGATTTTCATTAGAATGCTTTATGACCTGGTTTGTAAATAACTCATTGATCTTTTGTTCAGTTTTGCATTAGAATGCTTTATGACCTGGTTTGCAAAATTTATAACAAACAACTGGCTTCTTTTTTACTTTCTTTTTTTCAAAGAAGTTGGCTTAGAATTAAAGACTGAAGGAGAATTCTTTGGAGGTTTTATTGGTAACATTTAGCTTTTGAAAAGGGAGCTTTAATTTTTGAAATGCCAAATGCTTTACAGAAAGTTCCCATTTCTTTTTTGGATTGGGCTTTCTCCGATCCATATTTGGCTTGGATTTTGAGTTCATTACAAGGGACGAGTCCTTCACATTTGATAACTCCAAAGATCATACCAAATGTAAGAGTAATATCATCAGTCCTACAATCTTGTCTGAGCTTTGAGAGAATTCTCTCTCCTAACAACTTTGGTAGACCTACAATGAATCTTTTCTTCTAGATACTTTGCATGTCATCTTCTCTCCTTAATATGTTGGTAAAGAATACATCTTTGTACCATCTGTAATCTAAGAAAGCAGGCATCTAAGGTTGATGAGGACTGTTTTAGCGGTGGCTTGACCTTCTTGAGGATTGCCAATGAAGTGTAGGGTGATGGTATGAACTAAGGTTTCGTAGACATCTTGGACGCTTTGACCATGTTCATCCAATTCATTTATAGCATGATTGAGAATAGATAACTTTTCATCATAGGTGATATAATTATCTCACCAATTCTTTAATTGTCCAGGGAAACCAAGGACAATTATGGTAGCTACATATTTCTTTGAGTAACCATTGACTTAGAAGGAGGCAGCTGCTACTCCCACTTCTTGTATGGTAGACAGCACTTCATCTTCTGATTTGCCGTTAATGTTCCAACCATAGATAGATCTACCATCGTAGTTTCTATCAGTGAATTGGCCTCTTTCTTTATATTAGATATCTGGAGGAGTAGGTCTAGGATAATAATCCCTAGTCCTAGCGTTTCTCCAAATTTGTATTTTGTTAATAGCAAGAGGCTCTTCTTTGTAGGAATTTTGGATAGGTTCTTCTTCTTTGAAAGTATTTTGGATAGTAGCTATGACCTCATCTGAGTCACTACTACCAGTAACACTGATGTACCCATGGGAGGCAATGAGAGTGAGCAATTTCAAAGGCAATCCTCCCCCAAGGAAGTCCAAGAAGCCACCCAAGTCATGAGAAAACTCATAGAGGATCAAGGCCACTGCCCAACAATTCTGGTCAGCAAGTACAGCAACTTCGTGACCCTAATCACCTAGGATAAAGGTGGTTTAGGCCCTTTTAATTACCTTGGCATTTAAGTTTAGGAAGTTAGCTTTTCAATAAAGCAAATTTTAAGTCATTTGGACTTCATTTTCCTATCCAACTCAGCCCTTGAAGTCAAGCTATCCAAGCTGTCCAGAACAGCCATTTCAATACCCGGTTTTGATGCTCCATTTTCTCTATCATTAGATGAACTTTGGAACTATCAAATCCACTCTTTGAAATCCTTTCAGAGTGTACTGAAAGGCCAGCAAAAGAGTTTGAAGTCAAATCCTTGGTTGAGATTTCAAAAGCAAGCAAGTTCCCAAGAGATGCAATCCAATGGTAGCAGATATATCCTTGCCTTTTTCAGGGTGTAACTTTCAAACGGCTGGGAATTTGAAGCTGCAAGAGGCCTTGCTGGAAACGAGACTCTTAGAGCTTTCTTCCAGATTTGGAATGAACCCATTTGGGCAAGTATTTTGGAAGTTAGGCTCATTGGAAGTTAGGGCTACATATCTGAAAAGCACTGGCAGCTTTTTACTTTTGCTTTCGTACTTGTTACTTTTTGGTCCCCCTTCCTCCTTTCCATTTGGCCGGTTGCTTGGCCTTGTTTTTCATAGGTTTTTGCTGAATGTTAAGGCTTATAAATGTGGGAAGAACCTCAGCATGTGAGGCACTTTTGAATGAATACATTTGGGTTGAGTTTAAACTCCCTTGTTTCTCCTTTTACTCTTGCTTATCACTAGCCTAGCTCCCTAGTGTGGTGTTCAAGAGTCCTTAAAGATCAATTGAGTGGTGATATCTTATCTCACTTGATCCTTAAGGAGAGCTCTAAGTGAACTTGGTGGTGATATCTTATCCAAGTAAGCTTAGTTTATCTTCTTGTTCCATTGTTGCTTGCAAACCCTTCTTCTTTTCACTTCCATTTGCTTCACTACTTGAGATCCCTTCTTTGATCTTCATTTCAAGGTCTTCGAAGTGCATCAAACACCTTCTTCTTCTTCTTCTTCTTCTTCTTCTGAGGAAGATGTGCTGTCAACCTTTTGTTGGCAAGTTTTGTCAATGCAAGCTAGTGCTTTCTTTTTGTCAATAGCTTCGACTTGTTCAGAAATCTTTTGAAGAAGATCATAATTTGGGCTTTTTGGTTTAGGCAGAGATTCCACTGTGGCTCTGGGAATACTGTCTAATTTGACAAATGGTTTAGAAATGCTTTCTGTAAAAGAGGAAGTGGGTTTTGTACTGGGGTTTGCCATATCCTTTTTGGCAGCTTCCTTTTTGGAATCAGTTTTGGCATTGAGCTAGTTTAATTGCTCAACAATTGTATTCAAGATGGCATTTGTATAATTGGCTTGCTCATGAACCTTTTTGATGTCACCAAGCTGGAGCAGCATCGGTATCCATTCCCTTCCGGCCACTTTGTAAGAAAAAGCGTGAACGGTCTTTTCCTTGGCAAAAATCTTTATGGGCTGGTGCGTAGGAGGATGGACGGAGACCTTACTTGTACTATCATCAAGATGCCAAACTTCTGCAAGACTAGTTTGAACATTTATACATGGGAATGTATAAACATTATTCAAACCTTTTTTAGATGTAAATGTAAGAAACCATAGGAAAAAGGGGATGTTGACTGCAAACCTTTTGCTTCTCAACCTTCCAAGCTTGTTTAATCTTTTCTCCAAGGTTTCGATCAACTTGCTCGAACCATTAGCGTTTAGAAGCATTACTGGCAAAGTAATAATCTTCCTTAACGAAAGGCCAATCAATTGTAAAATTTGGACTTGTAAGAACATTGCATCCATATCCTATTCCTGAAGAAGAAGAAGAAGAAGAAGATGGAGGATCTTTGATAACTGGTTCTAGTATGGGTGACCTGAACTGGTATTTTTGTGGTTCTTCTAGAGGGATACTTCTTTCAGAGTAGAAATTGAAAAAGGAGTTCTAGGGAGATTTGTAGGTTCACGAAATGAGCAAAATCATAAGAGAACTTGAGCATCGAATTCTTCTATGATTTTCTCAATATCGTTCATTTGTCAAGATTTGTCAATAGAAGCAGGCTGAGCTTCTTCAAGCTCAATAGCTTCTGAAATTGTAATCTCCTCCCATTTGAGAAGTTTTGGAGTGAAAACTTAAGGTTTGTCATCTTTAATTTGAAGTAAAACGGTTTCTTTTGAGTTTTAAGGTAAGGGGTTCAAAAATTTTGTATTGAGGTTTGTAGACATAAGTCCTAAATAGACTCTATACATAATTGCAAAGTTTTTGAAATCATGAAAATCGTCACCTTGAATATGAACATCAAACTTCAAGGCTTCAGGTGTCATGGGACATGTAAGATCAACACAGAAGTCTGGATAACAATCGAAGAAAATTGGCCTGTTATGTATATTGGTATTGATCATGGCTAATAGAGACTATTTGTATTTCTTTAATCTTTTGTCTCTTAAAGCCATGTAGATAGGTGCATTAATACCTTTTCTGATGAAAGGTTTAACAGCAAGCTGAACAAGTCCAATATGCATAACGCGGAATTTGTCCTTTAAATGTGTTTGAATTGCTTCTGGTTTGATCAACAAAACAGTTTGTAATCTATTTTGCAAACTCATGATTTCTTCATGAGTTTCGATCGAAAAGGCCATTTGAAAGCTAAATGCACCGCTTTTGTAAATAGTTTCAATATTGATTTTGGGAATATCCCATTTGTGAAAATTGTCCGCAGACGGGGCCTTAATAAGTTCATTTGTCCAAGACTCATTACTTTTGACTATATCACTACTATGACTATCTATCTTAAAAGACAACAACTTCCTCAACTTACTAGCCATTGCCATATTTTGTGCATATGTTGTGACTGATAAAAGTCTACTCCCTTAGCGTAAATTAAAGTTCGGACCACTGGGACCACCTCACACGGCTGACCAACGGATTCACAGCTGACCAATGGCTGACCAACGCCTATCAATTATCATGCACAGATAGACACATAAATGGCTCTTATACTAGAGGGGAACAGGATCGGAAGAAACACACGAAATAAGAAAACTTTATTAAGAAAATTTAAAACACAGAGTACATAAAAGGAAAATACAAGTAAGAACACTTAAAAGAAAACTTACAGATACTTTGTGATAGTAATAAACTTACAAATTGTCGATTTGTAGAACTTGCACAAGGATTTGTAAACAAAGAAAAATTAAAGAAAATTAGAGAGGAGAGAGAAGGATTTTGTAGAATTGTTTTTGATCTCCCGAAGTTTTGATTATTTGTCATGCTTTTTTCGAATGAAAATGTTTGCCTTATATAGAGCTGGGAGGAGCTCAATAATGGAGGCGTAATGATGCTTAATTGTCTTAATTTGTCATACGCTAAAAGTTGAGTCGCAATTGTCAAAAGGTAACAACTTTGTACTGCGCAACTTTTGAAAATTTTATCCTTGAGAACTGTTCATAAATAGTAACTTATCGCTACTGTAGAGGAACAGTGAAATGTCGGGGAATTGTAGTGAATAGTGTCTGTCGATAGTTTTGTCTTCACCAGCAAAATAAAAATTTTGTCAATTGTAATGGCCCTTACTTTTGGCGAAGGCCAAGACCTTTGCAGGCTCTTTTCTTTTTGTTTTGAATTTTGTTTTTTCATAGATCATAAGGATTTTAAGAGTCCTGAAGATCTTAAATAATGGGTTTTGTAGTAGACTCCGGCTAGTAGCAAAAGCGGGAGTTATCGTCTTGTAGAAACTTGCAGCGTAATCGATTCTTTGTGTGGATAATGCAGGAAGTGTCAAATTGTATAGGATGCCTTAATGGCATTAAAGCATGAGTATTGCTTTGATCAAAAGGGCAAATGTGAACGTCTAGGAACATTTTGGAGACAAATTAGAAAATATGAGGTTCAAAGGCTGTCCAATATTCAAACTATTTGTGGAACCATCGAAATGATTCAATATACCCATTGGGCATAATGATAAGTACTGGATGATTGTTAACATCCTGAACAAGTGCCTTGTAAGCCTTGATGATTTTAAGATAATTGTGAAATGGTATTTCAACAGAATTATACCATTCCTGATAATCAATAAAGATGATACTTTCATTGTATCTTGGTCCATAGAATGACATATAGTAGAGTTCATGGTCACGAAGGTAAAAAAGAAGAGGCTCATGGGGGTAATTTGTCATTTGTTTTTGTGTGGGAACGAATTTGTTCAATTGTAAACCTTTACCTTTGTCTTTACTTCTCGTAGTGAAACCTGTAAGGAATGAGCTTTGTCACTTCTTTCTTGCAAAAACTCTCTTGTAAGGAAATCTGGTAAAGAATTGTTCTCTCCTTTGATGAATTCAATTTCAAAATCAAATGAAGATAAAATTGCTTGCCATCTGGCAAAGATTCGTTTTGAAACTAAATTCTTAACATCTTTTTATAAAACATCTTTTGCAGATTTGCAATCAACTCGAAGCAGGAATGTTTTATAAAATAGATCATATTGAAATTTGGAAATACAAAGTACAATAGATAAAATTTCTCTTTGGATAGTAGAATAATTTTGTTGTGGACCGAGCCAAATGCCAGAATGATATCGAACTAACTATTCTTTATCATGCGTTCTTTGTTTAAGGATTCCTCCATAACTTATGTCAGATGCATCTGTTTCTACAATCATAAATGTAGAGGGAAGAGGAATACCTAGACATGGTAAAAACTCGACCTTTTGGTTGATTTGTCTAACAATGTCAGTGTGTATATTAGACCAAGGTTCAGGATTCTTCCTAAGCCTTCTGTACAGGGGAGCACATAATTGTTAAAGATGAGGGAAAAAATCTAAAATGTAGTTAAGACAACCAAGAAATCTTTGTAATTGCTTTTTGTCCTTAATGATGTCCGGAAATTTTTATTAGCAAAGGCACATGATCTTACAATGGGTTTAATAGTCCCTTGAAAGATATCATGCCCCAGAAATCTGATTGGTGTTTTGAACAAAACCATTTTTGTAGCAGAAACGGCCAATTCGTTTCTTTCAATAATATTTAAAATGATATGCAGATGCTTAAAATGCAAATTAATGGTTTTGTAGAATACTAACACATCATCAATGTAAACAATGATGAAAGAAGTGTAATGGGTGAATGTCATTCATTATGTTTTGAAATTCAGAGGGACCATTTTTCAGTCCAAAAGGCATACATTCCACTCGTAATGTCCAAATGGCACTGTGAATGCCGTTTTATAACGATCAGATTCTATAATTTGAATTTGTCAAAATCCTGACTTCATATCAAATTTTGAAAATATTTTGGGTTCAGATAAACGATTTAAAAGATCTCTTTTATTTAGAATGGGATATCGAATCCATTGTAAAACTTTATTTAAAGGTTTATAGTTAATAACCAGTTTAAGAACTCCTCATTCCTTTTCGGCAGTGTTATTAACATAGAAAGTAGCATAGCTCCAAGGAGACTTTGAAGGTCGAATAAGCCTCTTGTTAAGGAGGCTCTGGATTTCTTTTTTATAAAAGTCAAGGAGTTCAGAATTCATTTGAGTTAGACTAGCCTTAGTAGGAATGTTTCGTTCATCAAAATCCTTTTCTTAGGGAAGACAAATGATATGTTTTTTTCTTTCCCAGAATGCATTAGGAAGGTCCGAACATTTTTTTTCTTTTGAGAAATTGTTCAAGATCAAGAATTTTTTGTTGAGTAGAAGGGTTTTGAAGTTGTTCCTTAATTCTTTTGTAAGAGATTTCATCCTTTAAATAGGAACTTTGATTTTGTTTTAATTGTAAAAGATTGACTTGTTCGTAGATTGAAGAATTTTATAAAAGCGAAACTTCGAGTTTCTTAGTAACAAAAAGAAAATTGAAAGAGATTTGATTGTCAAGAATCTTGGCATGAACACCAGATTCATTAATATAAAATGGATAAATTTGAGTTAAAAACAGAGTACCAAGAATTATGTCATGGGTAATATTTTGTACAATTAGAAAAATATTTTTGAAGCAATAACCATTGTTTTGAATGTAACCTTTGTTCACCTTATACCTGATGTTCAAAGGTTCTCCATTGGCACTTCACAATCGTTCTTTTGCTCTTTCACAATACTTAGTAGGAATGATTCGTTCATGTATGCAGTTCTGGTCAGCTCCATTGTCAACGAGAGCTATTGCATTTGTAGAGAAATCATTAACTACTATTTTGACCATAGAATACCATTTTTTAATTGTCACTTTAGAAATTGTATGAAGAAATTATTCTTGAGAAACTTCATTCTCAGAGATGTTTTCTATATTTTGAAAATTATCTGGAATATGAGAGGAACTAGGAATTTGTGTTTCCATGATGGAATGTCTTGTATAGAGTTCTAGATCAATAGCTTTGAGATTGGTAATCTCGTGTATAAGATCTTGAACTTGAGCTTTTAGCTCATTGACTTCAATTTGGATCTCTTTTGTAGTGAATTGCTGGAAAGGATTTGCTATTGGATACTTTCAGAAGAGTTTTGTCAGGCTAGGAGTTTCGATATCAAGCTTAATGACTTTCTTTTCTTCTTCAAGAATCAAGTCTTTAAGCTTGCTCAGATACTCCTTTTTTGTCTCTTCATCAGAAATCTTTCCGATCAGATCGATCAAGAATTCTTTCTGATTTCTATTTGCAATGACATTGATTGTTTTGATAGGAGAAGAATCATAATCTGATTCATCCTCCTCAGAGCTTTGATAGTAATCAACTTCTTTGTCACTATTAGATGAGTTTTGTGCTAAGACAGCTAGAAGCTTCTTTTGAAGTTTAGGCTAATCAGCAAATAACTCATTGATCTTTTATTCAGTTTTGCATTGGAATGCTTTGTGACCTGGTTTGCCACATTTGTAATAAACAATTGGCTTCTTTTTGACTTTCTTCTTTTTAGAAGAAGCTGGCTTGGAATTGAAGACTGGAGGAGAAATGTTTGGAGGTTTTGTTGTTCTTTTGAATCTTTTGGTAACTGCTTTCTTAGCACATTTAGCTTTTGAAGAGGGGGCTTTAATTTTTGTAATGCCAAATGCTTCACAGAAAGGTCCCATTGCGTTATCTAGATTGGGCTTTCTTTGATCCATATTTGGCTTGAATTTTGAGTTCATTGCAAAGGATGAGTCCTTCGCTTTTGACAACTCCGAAGATCATTCCAAATGTAAGAGTGTGAAAAGGGATATCATTAGTCCCACAATGTTGTCTGAGCTTTGAGAGAATTCTCTCTCCTAACAACTTTGGTAGGCCTGTAATGAATCTTTCTTTCTAGAAATTGTGCATGCCATCTTCTCTTTTTAATACATTGGTAAAGAATACATCTTTGTACCATCTGTAATATGAGAGAGTAGGGCATCTAAGGTTGATGAGGACTATTTTGATGGCAGCCTGACCTTTTTGAGGATTGCCAATGAAAGGTAGGGTGATGGCATAAGCTAAGGTTTCGTACGCATCTTGGACGCATTCACCACATTCATCCAATTCATTTGTAGTATGATTGAGAATAGCTAACCTTTCATCATAGGTGAGATAATTATCCCACCAATTATTTAATTGTCCAGAGAAACCAAGGACAATTATGGTAGCTACATGTTTGTTTGAGTAACCATTGACTTTGAACGCGGCAGCTGCTACTCCTATTTCTTGTATGGTAGATAGCACTTCATCTTCTGATTTGCCGTCAATGTTCTAATCATAGATAGATCTACCATCGTAGTTTCCATCAGTGAATTAGCCTCTTTCTTCGTATTGGATATCTGGAGGAGTAGGTCTAGGATAATAATTCCTAGTCTTAGCGTTTCTCCAATTTTGTATTTTGTTAAGAGCAAGAGGCTCTTCTTTGTAGGAATTTTGGATAGTTTCTTCTTCTTTGAAAGTATTTTGGATAGTAGCTATGACTGCATCCGAGTCACTACTACCAGTAACACCTTCTTCTTCTTCCCCTAAGGAAGATGTGCTATTAACCTTTTATTGGCAAGTTTTGTCAATGCAAGCGAGTGCTTTCTTTTTGTCAATAGCTTCGATTTGTTTAGAAATCTTTTGAAGAAGATCATAATTTGTGCTTTTTAGTTTAGGCAGAGATTCCACAGTGGCACTAGAAATACTATCTAATTTGACAAATGGTTTAGAAATTCTTTCTGTAGAAGAGGAAGAGGGTTTTGCACTGGGGTTTGCCATATCCTTTTTGGCAGCTTCTTTTTTGGAATCAATTTTGGCATTGAGCTGGTTTAATTGCTCAGTAATTATATTCAAGATGGCGTTTGTATAATTGGCTTGCTCATGAACCTTTTTGATGTCACCAAGCTGGGCAGCATTGGTATCCATTCCCTCCTGGCCACTTTTGTAAGGAAAAGCGCGAATAGTCTTTTCCTTGGCAAAAATCTTTATGGACTGGTGCGTAGGAGGATGGACAGAGACCATACTTGTACCATCAGCAAGACGCCAAACTTTTGTAAGACTAGTTTGAACATTTATGCATGGGAGTGTATAAACATTATTCAAACCTTTTTCAGATGTAAATGTAAGAAACCATAGGAAAAAGGGGATGTTGACTGCAAGCCTTTGCTTCTCAACTATCCAAGCTTGTTTAATCTTTCCTCTAAGGTTTTGATCAATTTGTTCGAACCATTGGCGTTTGGAAGGATTACTGGCAGAGTAATAATCTTCCTTAAGGAAAGGCTAATCAATTGTAAAATTTGGACTTGTAAGAACATTGCATCCGTATCCTATTCCTGAAGAAGAAGGAGATGGAGGATCTTTGATAACTGGTTCTGGTATGGGCGACCTAAACTGATATTTTTGTGGTTCTTCTGAAGAGATACTTCTTTCGGAGTGGAAATCAAAAAAGGATTTCCTACTGGCAGAAATTCTAGGGAGATTTGTAGGTTCACAAAATTAGCGGAATCGTAAGGGAACTCGGCCATCGGGTTCTTCTATGATTTGCTCAAATATCGCTCATTTGTCCCGATTTCTCAATAGAAGCAAGCTAAGCTTCTTCAAGCTCAATAGCTTCCAGAATTGTAATCTCATCCCGTTTGAGAAGTTTTAGAGTAAAAACTTAGGATTTATCATCTTCAATTTGAAGTAAAACGGTTTCTTTTGAGTTTTAAGGTAAGGGGTTCAAAAATTTTGTATTGAGGTTTGTAGACATAAGTCTTAAATAGACTCTATATATAATTGCGAAGTTTTTGAAATCATGAAACTCGTCACCTTGAATATGAACATCAAGCTTCAAGGCTTCGGGTGTCATGGGACATGTAAGATCAACACAGAAGTCTGGTTAACAATTAAAGAAAATTAGTCCATTATACATATTGGTATTGACCATGGCTAATTGAGACGATTTGTATTTCTTTAACCTTTTGTCTCTTAAAGCCACGTAGATAGGTGCATTAATACCTTTTCTGATGAATCAGCAACTTGAACAAGTCCAATATGCATAAAGCAGAATTTGTCCTTTAAATGTATTTGAATTGCTTCTGGTTTAATCAACAAAACAGTTTGTAATCTATTTTGTAAACTCATGATTTCTTTATGAGTTTTGATCGATAAGGCAGTTTGAAAGCTAAATGTACCGATTTTGTAAATAGTTTCAATATAGATTTTGGGAATATCCCATTTGTGAAAATTGTCAGGAGACGGAGCCTTAATAAGGTCATTTGTCCTACACTCATTCCTATTGACTATATCACTACTATGACTATCTATCTTAAAAGACAACTTCCTGAACTTACTAGCCATTGCCATATTTTGTACATATGTTGTGGCTGATAAAAGTCTACTCCCTTAGTGTAGATTAAAGATAGGACCACCGAGACCACCTCACATGGCTGACCAACGGATTCACAGCTGACCAATGGCTGACCAATGCCTATCAAACATCATACACAGATAGACACATAAATGGCTCTTATACCAGAGGGGAACAGGATCGGAAGAAACACACGAAATAAGAAAACTTTATTAAGAAAATTTAAAACACAGAGTACATAAAAGGAGAATACAAGTAAGAACACTTAAAAGAAAACTTATAGATACTTTGTAATAGTAATAAACTTACAAATTGTCGATTTGTAGAACTTGTACAAGGATTTGTAAATAGAGAAAAATTAAAGAAAATTAGAGAGGAGAGAGAAGGATTTTGTAGAATTGTTTTTGATCTCCTGAATTTTTGATCATTTGTTATGCTTTTTTCGAATGAAAATGTCTGCCTTATATAGAGCTAAGAGGAGCTCAATAATGGAGGTGCAATGATGCTTAATTGTCTTAATTTGTCATACGCCGAAAGTTGAGTTGCAATTGTCAAAAGGTAACAACTTTGTACTGCGCAACTTTTGAAATTTTTGTCCTTGAGAACTGTTCATAAATAGTAACTTATCAATACTGTAGATGAACAGTGAAATGTCGGGGAACTGTAGTGAATAGTGCATGTCGACAGTTTTGTCTTCATCTGCAAAATAAAAATTTTGTCAATTGTAATGGCCCTTACTTTTACCAAAGGCCATGACCTTTGCGAGCTCTTTTCTTTTTGTTTTGAATTTTGTTTTGTCATAGATTATAAGGATCTTGAGAATCCTGAAGATCTTCAATCCTGGGTTTTGTAGCAGACTTCGGCTAGTAGCGAAAGCGAGAGTTATCATCTTGTAGAAACTTGTAGCGTAATCCATTCTTTGTGTGGATAAGGCAGGAAGTGTCAAATTGTATAGGATGCCTTCATGGTATTAAAACATGAGTATTACTTTGATCAAAAGGGTAAATGTGAACACCTGGGAACATTTTGGAGACAAATTGGAAAATGTGAGATTCACAGGCTGTCCAATATTCAAACTATTTGTGGAACCATCGAAAGGATTCAATATACACATTGGGCATAACGATAAGTACTGGAGGATTGTTAACATCTTGAACAAGTGCCTTGTAAGCCTTGATGATTTTAAGATAATTGTAAAATGGTATTTCAGCAGAATTATACCATTCCTGATATTCAATAAAGATGGGACTTTCATTGTATCTTGTTCCATAGAATGATGTATAGTAGAGTTCATAGTCACGAAGGTAAAAAAGAAGAGGCTCATGGGGGTAATTTGTCATTTGTTTTTGTGTGGGAACAAATTTGTCCAATTGTAAACCTTTACCTTTGTCTTTACTATTCATTGTGAAACCTGTAAGGAATGAGCTTTGTCACTTCTTCCTTGCAAAAACTCTCTTGTAAGAAAATCTGGTAAAGAATTGTTCTCTCCTTTGATGAATTCAATTTCGAAATCAAATGAAGATAAAATTACTTGCCATCTGGCAAAGATTTGTTTTGAAACTAAATTCTTAACATCTTTTTGTAAAACATCTTTTGCAGATTTGCAATCAATTCTAAGCGGGAATATTTTGTAAAATAGAGCGTATTGAAATTTGGAAACACAAAGTATAATAGATAAAATTTCTCTTTTGATAGTAGAATAATTTTGTTGTGGATCGAGCCAAATGCCATAATGATATCAAACTAACTGTTCTTTATCATGCATTCTTTGTTTAAGGATTCCTCCATAACCTGTGTCAAATGTATCTGTTTCTACAATCATAAATGTAAAAGGATGAGGAATACGTAGACATGGTAAAGACTTGACCTTTTATTTGATTTGTTTAACAATGTCAGTGTGTATTTCAGACCAAGGTTCTGGATTTTTCCTAAGTCTTCTATAAAGGGGAGCACACAATTATCACAGATGAGGGAAAAATTATGAAATGTAGTTAAGGCAACCAAGAAATCTTAATAATTGCTTTTTATCCTTAATGATGTCTGAAAATTTATTAGCAAAGATTAGCGATCTTACAATGGGTTTAATAGTCCTTTGACAGATATCATGCCCCAGAAATGTGATTTGTGTTTTTAACAAAACCATCGTTGTAGCAGAAACGGCCAATCCGTTTCTTTCAATAATATTTAAAAAGATCTGCGGATGCTTAAAATGTAGATTAATTGTTTTGGAGAATACTAACACATCATCAATGTAAACAATGATGAAAGAAGTGTAATGGGTAAAAATGTCATTCATTATGTTTTGAAATTCAGAGGGAGCATTTTTCAGTTCAAAGGGCATTACATTCCACTCGTAATGTCCAAATGGCACTGTGAATGCCGTTTTATAACGATCAGATTCTGTAATTTGATTTTACCAAAATCCTGACTTTATATCAAATTTTAAAAATATTTTGGGTTCAGATAAACGATTTAAAAGATCTCTTTTGTTTGGAATGGGATATCAAATCTATTGTAAAACTTTATTCAAAAGTTTATAGTTAATAACCAGTTTAGGAACTCCTCATTCCTTTTCGGCAGCGTTATTAACATCGAAAGTAGCACAGCTCCAAGGGGACTTTGAAGGTCGAATAAGCCTCTTGTCAAGGAGGCTCTGGATTTCTTTTTTACAAAAGTCAAGGAGTTCAGAATTCATTTGAGTTAGACTAGCCTTAATAGGAATGTTTCGTTCATCAAAATCCTTTTCATAAGGAAGAGAAATAATATGTTTTTTTTTCTTTCTCTGAATGCATTAGAAAAGTCAGAATATATTTTTCTTTTGAGAAATTGTTCAAGATCAAGAATTTTTTGTTGAGTAGAAGGGTTTTGAAGTTGTTCCTCAATTCTTTTGTAAGAGATTTCATCCTTTAAATAGGAAACTTGATTTTGTTTTAATTGTAAAAGATTAACTTCTTTGTAGATTGAAGAATTTTATAAAAGCAAAACTTCACATTGCTTAGCAGCAGAAAGAAAATTAAGAGGGATTTGATTGTCAAGAATCTTGGTATGAACACTAGATTCATTAACATAAAATGGATAAATTTGTATTAAAAACGGAGTACCAAGAATTATGTCATGGGTAATATTTTGTACAATTAGAAAAATATTTTTGAAGCAATAACCATTGTTTTGAA
This sequence comes from Carnegiea gigantea, assembly GCA_029747015.1. Lineage (NCBI taxonomy): Eukaryota > Viridiplantae > Streptophyta > Magnoliopsida > Caryophyllales > Cactaceae > Carnegiea > Carnegiea gigantea. The sequence goes on from JAKOGI010000733.1 coordinate 167,019, forward strand.
TGTAACCTTTGTTCACCTTATACCTGATGTTCAAAGGTTCTCCATTGGCACTTCACAATCGTTCTTTTGCTCTTTCACAATACTTAGTAGGAATGATTCGTTCATGTATGCAGTTCTGGTCAGCTCCATTGTCAACGAGAGCTATTGCATTTATAGAGAAATCATTAACTACTATTTTGACCATAGAATACCATTTTTTAATTGTCACTTTAGAAATTGTATGAAGAAATTATTCTTGAGAAACTTCATTCTCAGAGTTTTCTATATTTTGAAAATTATCTGGAATATGAGAGGGACTAGGAATTTGTGTTTCCATGATGGAACGTCTTGTATAGAGTTCTAGATCAATAGCTTTGAGATTGGTAATCTCGTGTATAAGATCTTGAACTTGAGCTTTTAGCTCATTGACTTCAATTTGGATCTCTTTTGTAGTGAATTGCTGGAAAGGATTTGCTATTGGATACTTTTAGAAGAGTTTTGTCAGGCTAGGAGTTTCGATATCAAGCTTAATGACTTTCTTTTCTTCTTCAAGAATCAAGTCTTTAAGCTTGCTCAGATACTCCTTTTTTGTCTCTTCATCAGAAATCTTTCCGATCAGATCGATCAAGAATTCTTTTTGATTTCTATTTGCAATGACATTGATTGTTTTGATAGGGGAAGAATCATAATCTGATTCATCCTCCTCAGAGCTTTGATAGTAATCAACTTCTTTGTCACTATTAGATGAGTTTTGTGCTAAGACAGCTAGAAGCTTCTTTTGAAGTTTAGGCTAATCAGCAAATAACTCATTGATCTTTTATTCAGTTTTGCATTAGAATGCTTTATGACCTGGTTTGCCGCATTTGTAATAAACAACTGGCTTCTTTTTGACTTTCTTCTTTTTAGAAGAAGCTGGCTTGGAATTGAAGATTGGAGGAGAAATGTTTGGAGGTTTTGTTGATCTTTTGAATCTTTTGGTAACTGCTTTCTTAGCACATTTAGCTTTTGAAGAGGGGGCTTTAATTTTTGTAATGCCAAATGCTTCACAGAAAGGTCCCATTGCATTATCTGGATTGGGCTTTCTTTGATCCATATTTGGCTTGAATTTTGAGTTCATTACAAAGGATGAGTCCTTCGCTTTTGACAGCTCCAAAGATCATTCCAAATGTAAGAGTGTGAAATGGGATATCATTAGTCCCACAATGTTGTCTGAGCTTTGAGAGAATTCTCTCTCCTAACAACTTTGGTAGGCCTGCAATGAATCTTTCTTTCCAGAAATTGTGCATGCCATCTTCTCTTTTTAATACATTGGTAAAGAATACATCTTTGTACCATCTGTAATATGAGAGAGTAGGGCATCTAAGGTTGATGAGGACTATTTTGATGGCAGCTGGACCTTTTTGAGGATTGCCAATGAAATGTAGGGTGATGGTATAAGCTAAGGTTTTGTACGCATCTTGGACGCATTCACCACATTCATCCAATTCATTTGCAGTATGATTGAGAATAGCTAACCTTTCATCATAGGTGTAACACCCCGCATTTTTGTTTTCCGTTAAGCTGATTAAATGTCCTTTTTACGTTCTAAAATCGTATTTTTAGTGGCCGTATGAGTTAAATTATTAATCGATGTGCTTTTGGGAGCTATACTTTTATTAAAAAGGATATTATTATTGCTACTATTGATTTCAAAGTCAATTCGTGCCATTTATGCCTTTAAATTACATCGATAATTCAATTTAGTCGTTATTCGATTTATTTAGTCGTTTCCTGAAAACGATTAGGTTTTCAACCTTAGAATTAGTTTGTGGTTTATTGAATCGAACCTTGACGTTTTTGAGATCGAATAATCGACGAAGGGTCGCATTATCGATTCGGGATAGGTTGTGAAGTACGAGATTAGAAATTAGACAGACAATTTTAGTTGATTGGGCAAGCGACTAAGAAACAATCCAAAAAAAAAAGAACAAAAGAGGGCCAAAGCCCCTTTCTCTTTCACGGGCGCACGACCAGGGGGGGATTGAGACCCCAGCCCCGACACCCCACATCGAAGAGAGAGAGAGAGAGAGAGAGAGAGAGAGAGAGGAGAAGGAGGGAGTCGACCGGCCAGGAGGCGCGACGGTGGCCGGCCGATGACGGGCCACGGCGACGTCGGGGACGCGGCCAAGCCACAACCGTGGCTCTAACAGAAAGCGAGAGAAAGAGAGGAGGAACGAAAGAGCAAGGATAGATGGGTGGCGACGGTGGGCCGAGATGGGCAGCGACGGCGAGCTGCTGGCCGTCCGTTCACCGCCGGCGAAGAGAAAGGTAGAGAAGGGTTGGGTGACGACAATAATTCAGAGGGTTAGGGTTTTGAAGCCAACGCACCACCACCCCACGACCACCCTTCTGGCGACCACCAGCAGCAACAGCAGTAGGAAGAGGCAAAATCGGATTTCTAACCACCCAAAAATCACCCAAATCGAGCCCTTAGTTTGGATTCCTGGTGGGTGTTCTCGCCTCCTAAGTTATTACTATTTTCGAAGTTAATTTTCAGCAGTTTGATGTTGCATGTCAAGTTAGGGCTTGTTAAATTCGTTAGAAATGACAAGAAATAAGTTATTCATGCTTAGGTTCGAATCAATTGGTTGTTTCATGCCTGAAATTGAGAATCGATGTGAATTCTGTACATAAACCGTAGTCTTGCGTGAACAGTGAATTCGAATTTATATGGACATATTTAGCTTCGATTCGAGATAATGAGTTATTGTTTAAAACGGAATTAAAATCGAAGTTAATTTAACGTATTTAGCTTCGATTCGAGTTAATGAGTTATTGTTTAAAACGGAATTAAAATCGAAGTTCATTTAACATATTTAGCCTTGAATCGAGTTAATGAGTTCTTGTTTGAAAAGGAATTAGAAACGAAGTTAGTTTGATATGTTTAGCATCGATTCGAATCCATGAATGTAAATCATGCTTGAGATATTAATTCGAAGTTAGTTTAACGTGTTTAGTATCGATTCAAGTTAACGAGTTAATGTATAAAAAAGGATTAATATCGAAGTTATATTAACGTGCTTAGCTTCTATTCAAGTTATTTAGCTAATATATGAAAAAGGATTAAAATCGAAGTTCTTTTAATGTCTTTAGCTTCCATTCGAATTAATTAACCAAAGCACGCAAATGAGTTAATTTTCGAGGTAAATGAAGGGTGTCTGGCTCCGAATCAAGTAGCTTAGCCAATACATGTTAAACGAATTATTCTCGAAGTTATATGAACATGTTTAGGTTCGACTCGAGTTAAACTAACTAATGCATGTAAACGAATTAAATTCGAAGCTATTGAAATATGTTGAGTTTTCACTCGAACCTCTGTTCTCTGTACATTCATGCTTAGGAAAGTTGCTTCGAAATGTATCGTATATGTTTAGAATCAAATTATGTTTGGTTTATTGAATGAAGAGTTGTCGATTTATGGATAAATATGGATATATGTACGCTTGTTATAACGCACCGCTGAATGGTGTTGGTTGCTCAGGTAAGAGCCTAAACCTCACTCCCTTTTCATAAGCTAATATGATAATATGTTGCGATTAATAAATCGATGAATCGAGTTGGTAGTTGGATGGTTTGAGGAAAGAATTATGAGCGTTCGAGGTCCTGTGGTACGGTGCTTGTGAGGAGGGAGTTCGGGTTGTGAATTGACCGCAATCGTGTGGATTGCGAGGCCATGTGTGGCTCATTGTGTTGAAATGATTACGAAGTGTTTAAATGTGATATGTGTATTCCCTTTTTCTTGTATGTTTAAAATGTAACATGTGTGTGGAAGGGTGATGTTTTAGCAAATGACTTTTCATGTGTTTTAAATGAATAATAGCCATGTCTAGTAACGAGCTATGGCCTATTTTAACTATTCAAATAGTGTTTGGGAGGAATCCCTAAAACGTTTTTAACAAAAGGGAGATGGGAATTATACGTTGAATGATTTTATTGTTCGAAACACAAAATTACTAGCCGTTATGGCCGATACGCTTTAAGTGGCTAAGATGATGTGCTGTGGACACTATGTTATGAATGTTGACTGCCTAGGGATTTCGTCCTGGTAATAGGAAGCCCTAGAAGACCCTTACGAGGGTAGTTGTCCAAGATGTGCTGTGGACACTATGTTATGAATGTTGACTGCCTAGGGATTTCGTCCTGGTACTAGGAAACCCTAGAAGACCCTGACGAGGGTAATGGTCCAATATGTTTATGTAGCCATCCCGGGAGTAAGAGCTTAAGCGTGAGCGTTAGGTCTCACTATGGGGTCGAGAATAATTCTCACCCAATCAGCACCCTGTAATGATCTTATGCCATAAGTACTTTCGTACTAAGATAAGAAAAGCAATTGGCCCTTTGCCATTTTTAAACAATTAAAAAGGAAAGGAAGTTCTTTTTATGGGCCCAAGAGGCTATATGGAATGATGTATGAAAAGCTTATAAAGGGTCGTTATACGACCAAATGAAATGAAACTTCCTTTGAAGACTAAGAAAACGTTTTCAACGAAAGAAAGAAAGCTTTCAATGAATGAGTTATGAAATGATCCTCAAGCATGTTTGAATGTGGATTCTTAGCCTATGTATTAAAGGAAAGCTTTCAATGGATGCATTATGAATGATTCTTAAGTATGGTTGAACGTGGATTCTAATCTCATATGGCATCATTTTTATCCATAGCAAATCTGTCTGTTTTAAAGTGTATGGGATGAGAAAGAAAGTTATAGCACGTTAAAAATTCCATGAATGAATGCGTTTCTTCCTAAAAGAATGAACGTTGATATGTGAATAGCATGCGAGGGTGTCATATAGCTTAATATGATGTTTAAAGGTACTTAAATACTTGATACGTGTTTATGTGTGTGATGTGTATATTATATGAATGAAATGCCAAGAAAAGTGTATTTATGAAAAGGGATAACCCTATATACACATCATATGATTGAGGGTTCATGTGTAGTTTAGATGGAGTGTTAGGAAGTTATGTTACGAAAAGAAAAGATCCTTATACTTAGCCTTCGATGCTTACTCACGTGCCTAACCGCTTGCTAGTAAAGAACTCTATCATTAAGGAGCCTAGAAATATGACTGAGGGGTCGAAGTGAAGTTTATACTTAATGATCCTCTCATGAAGGTTCTATGAATATCTATTATGATAGTAAAGTATGGAAACGTGATATGTGACTAGTAAAGATAGTATTGCTTGCAACGGTTTTGGTTTTCAGGGGGTTGGGGGACACTCACTGAGCATGTGGTTGCTCATCCCATTACTCTTTCCCCTTTTCCCCAGGTTTTCTGTCTGATGGGAAAAAGTTAAGTCAGATAAGTCCATAAGGAACCTATTGTTGCTTACAAGGCGTCATATGCGCTCATTTAAAGGGATCTTACGCATTTAATGAAGTCATGTAATGTACTCTTAGTTAATAAAGGTTTGTAAACGATTATTCTAGTTCATGTAATGCATATGGTATAAAGGTCGCTCTGTATGGCCGTCTGAGCCAACCATCAAGTTAGTTAGATATCTTCTTGGTTTAATTTAGTTATGTTTTGCGATGTAAATCTTAATATTCCGGTTTTGTTAACCATTGAGTTGTATCTTCCATTTTTTCTTTATTCATGAATTAATCTGGTTGGTGTACTCCGAGCGAGTAGCTCGTTGAGTTATGAACTCCGGCGTGTGGCCGTTGAGCTATGTTTCAAATGTTTGCGCTTCCGTTGATTTACAGGGACTTATTATAAGGCTTTTAGCCTGGAAATGGTCAGTTTTTAGGGGGAACTCTGCCCATTTCGTCCCAGGAATTAAGTAAGAAGTTAGGAAAAACGTAACGCTTCTGGCCTAGGGGCTGGGGGTGTTACATTGATGGTATCAGAGCATGGTCCTGCGACCATAGGCCGCGACCTGAGTCTTGCATTCATATAGTTCGATAGGAACGCGTTCATAATGATGTGATATATGCCTACTAGGTTTACACTTGTGCGTTTAATGTGAATCTTGGCGTATTTAGCTAGCTAGATACTGCTCGAGTGAGCTCACTAATCGAGTGAACGAACGAATTGTTAAGGGTGTCAGCCGAGTAACTTGTTTTCTCATGAATGAGTTAAGTATTAGCCCAATCGAATGTTGTTTGCTTATTTGCTTATACGCCTTGACGGTTTGAAATTGAATGACTGGGAAGTCTTAACTCTAAGCCCATCTTTGCCCCCGAAGTACGATTTGCCCCTCGGGCCCTATAATGGAGTGAGCAGACGTACTCAAAGGTTGGTAGAGAGAGAGGTAGAAGCAGTTAAACTATTTCCTTTTGAAAACCTAAGGACCTTGCTGGTTAAAGCCTTCTGATTAGTGAGTTAGAGCCGAGCCAAGTTTTCTTACACCAAAACATTAACTCTTAGTTAGTGATGATGAGGCAGTTTAGATTCGCAAATACGCGCCCTTATGTTTATCAAATGTTACTCGTAGATGCGTATGTGCTAAGATGAGTACATTGATAGAGTCCTTCGTATTGAGCTAGGAAAGGAATGATTGGAAATTAGCTTCTTTGCTTGATAATCCTACTAAATGGTACCTTACTGATGTGAATTTAGAATTGCCTGAGTGAAATTAAAGGATATTTTCGTACGCATGCTTGAAAAACTATGTGCTAGCAGTAAGATGTGAATAAACATTGCGTAAAGTGTACCTACCATCCTCCTTCCTTGCCATTGTTACCTAATTCGTGTATTACTTGCTTTCTATTATATGGATTGTTATCCGTGATTGGGGTGACGATGTTTTGGCTTGGACGAACCCAATACACCTAGAAATCAAAAGGGAGGAAGAACCTAGCAGACTTTGGAATTGTACATAGCAATGATCTCTACTAAGGTAAGCGAACTACAGTAAGACCCATATGATCACCTGTAAGATAGACGTACCCCGTAAGACCAGTAGCGCCACTATTCTTACCCCTTGTTATCTGATTAATGGCTAGTCTCTAGTTACTTTGGACAAGCCCAAGGCATACCTTTGGCCCTAAAATGCTAATGAGGATTGCTATCGTTTATACCGGCCTAGGTGACTCTTGTACAACATTATTGTGAACCATTGTGTTTTAAAACATGCTATGTTTTCATAAACGTCTGGAAGCCTATATTGTTATATGCAATGGCATGTATGGTTATTCGTGTGTTTCATAAGCGAGAGGTATAGTAAATAAACCACTTGGTACGTGTTTAAATTTATTTCTAGTTGAGTGCGCCACTGAGTTGGCCAAATAATTCAAGTTATGTGAATGTTTGCTTCATATAACCGTGCTTATCTAATGATAGCATAGCAACTGTAAGCATACCTCATAACATGATTACGTAATTGTGGCCTTTGCATTCGAATGCTTACCCTTGTATGTATCCTTACATGATGTGCTAAGATACTCGTAATGGTAGCAGAGTTACTCATTGCCTATATGCCTAAGCTCTATGTTTCATATGTTTGATTGAGTGGCTAAAAACTCATATGCCTAGCAAAAAGTTCTTGTGGCCATAAGGATTTCATTCGCATTTATTAGCCCTGTACCTTCTATGCCTAGACCATATGACATGCTAGCATACTTGCGACCATACTTGAATGCATGACTTAAAGGGATATGAATGGATGTGTATAAAACAATCCCTGATAGGCTATAACTAAGTATCCTAGCATAGTATGACTAAGTTAGCTACATCAAGTCTTGCATGCTGAATTCTATGTGTACATGGTAGGTTCCATAGAGAACGTTGGATAGTGCTTTGCTAGCCTTCATATATGCTACCAATGCTGTCTTACTATACTTTGCTTAGCATGTTTGGCCTTACCTTCAACCTAGTTGTCTTATAGCTAGATACGACACCGTTTGGCATAGTAGCACTATCATTTCTCGGGTTACATGTATGTACATACATACTTGCTCGTAAGAACCTATAAGAAGCGGCATTGCGTTGGTTAAACTCAAAGTCCGTTTTCCCTATGAGATTGCAAATTCCCCAAGTGGCAATGCCTTGGGAAGCCACCTTACCCTGGCAGTTAAACCCTTGTGGAACGATAGTTGAGTTATGTAATAGCAACATTAGGTATGAGGAATCCTTTGCTAAACCCGCCACAACCAAGAAACCATGTATCAACCTCCCATGAACAATTAATGCGTGGATACGTACAAGTCTATTGCTGAGTCTTGTCCCACATCCCTGTCGTCTAACTCCCCAAGTTGATTCCTTGCATGACTAATGGGTTGTACATTTATCCTCTTGTAAGTTGTGTACCGTGTGTGTGATGGACTGATTCATGCTGCATGTGATTCTTGGCTTGAAAACATTAAGGTATCGATTTCATGTAATGTCATTACGCCAAGGTGATTTGACCTGATGCTTGAATTGTTCTTATCACTCTAGAGTGTCATAGGGGTCTCAGGGTTAACTGTTATGACCCTTGTTTGATGCGACCTAAAGTCATATCCTTGGACGCCAACCCATAGCGATGCATGTGCATAGAGCTCCTTGTCATGATACGAGTAGTGCGCAGGCGATTCAAAGTCCTTGTCCCTTTCGAAAATGAGTTTAATATGGTTTTTCACGGCAACTCATTTGCCCCTCTCCAATGCGATTTGCCCTCGGCGCCTAAATAGAGTGAGTAGACGCTTGAAGAGGATTGGCGAAGAGGAGACTGGATACCATAAGTCATTTTCCTTCGATTTAAAAGAAGTAATGTCTTCAAAATGACCTTTTGGAAACCAATCGCGTAGATCCTAGTTATGTGTGTGCATTCTAGGGAAGACCGAATTTAGATATAGAATTTTGAGGACAAAATTCTTTTAAGGGGGGAAGAGTGTAACACCCCGCATTTTTGTTTTCCGTTAAGCTAATTAAATATCCTTTTTACGTTCTAAAATCGTATTTTTAGTGGCCGTATGAGTTAAATTATTAATCGATGTGCTTTTGGGAGCTATACTTTTATTAAAAAGGATATTATTATTGCTACTATTGATTTCAAAGTCAATTCGTGCCATTTATGCCTTTAAATTACATCGATAATTCAATTTAGTCGTTATTTGATTTATTTAGTCGTTTCCTGAAAACTATTAGGTTTTCAACTTTAGAATTAGGTTGTGGTTTATTGAATCGAACCTTGACGTTTTTGAGATCGAATAATCGACGAAGGGTCGCATTATCGATTCGGGATAGGTTGTGAGGTACAAGATTAGAAATTAGACAGACAATTTTAGTTGATTGGGCAAGCGACTAAGAAACAATTAAAAAAAAAAAAAGAACAAAAGAGGGCCAAAGCCCCTTTCTCTTTCACGGGCGCACGACAGGGGGGGATTGAGACCCCAGCCCCGACACCCCACATCGAAGAGAGAGAGAGAGAGAGAGGAGAAGGAGGGAGTCGACCGGCCAAGAGGCGCGACGGTGGCCGGCCGACGACGGGCCACGGCGACGTCGGGGACGCGGCCAAGCCACAACCGTGGCTCTGACGGAAAGCGAGAGAAAGAGAGGAGGAACGAAAGAGCAAGGATAGATGGGTGGCGATGGTGGGCCGAGATGGGCAGCGACGGCAAGCTGCTGGCCGTCCGTTCACCGCCGGCGAAGAGAAAGGTAGAGAAGGGTTGGGTGACGACAATAATTCAAAGGGTTAGGGTTTTGAAGCCAACGCACCACTACCCCACGACCACCCTTCTGGCGACCACCAGCAGCAACAGCAGTAGGGAGAGGCAAAACCGGATTTCTAACCACCCAAAAATCACCCAAATCGAGCCCTTAGTTTGGATTCCAGGTGGGTGTTCTCGCCTCCTAAGTTATTACTATTTTCGAAGTTAATTTTCAGCAGTTTGATCTTGCATGTCAAGTTAGGGCTTGTTAAATTCGTTAGAAATGACAAGAAATAAGTTATTCATGCTTAGGTTCGAATCAATTGGTTGTTTCATGTCTGAAATTAAGAATCGATGTGAATTCTGTACATAAACCGTAGTCTTGCGTGAACAGTGAATTCGAATTTATATGGACATATTTAGCTTCGATTCGAGATAATGAGTTATTGTTTAAAACGGAATTAAAATTGAAGTTAATTGAACGTATTTAGCTTCGATTCGAGTTAATGAGTTATTGTTTAAAACGGAATTAAAATCGAAGTTCATTTAACATATTTAGCCTTGAATCGAGTTAATGAGTTATTGTTTGAAAAGGAATTAGAAACGAAGTTAGTTTGATATGTTTAGCATCGATTCGAATCCATGAATGTAAATCATGCTTGAGATATTAATTCGAAGTTAGTTTAACGTGTTTAGTATCGATTCAAGTTAACGAGTTAATGTATAAAAAAGGATTAATATCGAAGTTATATTAACGTGCTTAGCTTCTATTCAAGTTATTTAGCTAATATATGAAAAAGGATTAAAATCGAAGTTCTTTTAATGTCTTTAGCTTCCATTCGAATTAATTAACCAAAGCACGCAAATGAGTTAATTTTCGAGGTAAATGAAGGGTGTCTGGCTCCGAATCAAGTAGCTTAGCCAATACATGTTAAACGAATTATTCTCGAAGTTATATGAACATGTTTAGGTTCGACTCGAGTTAAACTAACTAATGCATGTAAACGAATTAAATTCGAAGCTATTGAAATATGTTGAGTTTTCACTCGAACCTCTGTTCTCTGTACATTCATGCTTAGGAAAGTTGCTTCGAAATGTATCGTATATGTTTAGAATCAAATTATGTTTGGTTTATTGAATGAAGAGTTGTCGATTTATGGATAAATATGGATATATGTACGCTTGTTATAACGCACCGCTGAATGGTGTTGGTTGCTCAGGTAAGAGCCTAAACCTCACTCCCTTTTCATAAGCTAATATGATAATATGTTGCGATTAATAAATCGATGAATCGAGTTGGTAGTTGGATGGTTTGAGGAAAGAATTATGAGCGTTCGAGGTCCTGTGGTACGGTGCTTGTGAGGAGGGAGTTCGGGTTGTGAATTGACCGCAATCGTGTGGATTGCGAGGCCATGTGTGGCTCATTGTGTTGAAATGATTACGAAGTGTTTAAATGTGATATGTGTATTCCCTTTTTCTTGTATGTTTAAAATGTAACATGTGTGTGGAAGGGTGATGTTTTAGCAAATGACTTTTCATGTGTTTTAAATGAATAATAGCCATGTCTAGTAATGAGCTATGGCCTATTTTAACTATTCAAATAGTGTTTGGGAGAAATCCTCAAAACGTTTTTAACAAAAGGGAGATGGGAATTATACGTTGAATGATTTTACTGCTCGAAACACAAAATTACTAGCCATTATGGCCGATACGCTTTAAGTGGCTACGATGATGTGCTGTGGACACTATGTTATGAATGTTGACTGCCTAGGGATTTCGTCCTGGTAATAGGAAGCCTTAGAAGACCCTTACGAGGGTAGTTGTCCAAGATGTGCTGTGGACACTATGTTATAAATGTTGACTGCCTAGGGATTTCGTCCTGGTACTAGGAAACCCTAGAAGACCCTGACGAGGGTAATGGTCCAATATGTTTATGTAGCCATCCCAGGGAGTAAGAGCTTAAGCGTGAGCGTTAGGTCTCACTATGGGGTCGAGAATAATTCTCACCCAATCAGCACCCTGTAATGATCTTATGCCATAAGTACTTTCGTACTAAGATAAGAAAAGCAATTGGCCCTTTGCCATTTTTAAACAATTAAAAAGGAAAGGAAGTTCTTTTTATGGGCCCAAGAGGCTATATGGAATGATGTATGAAAAGCTTATAAAGGGTCGTTATACGACCAAATGAAATGAAACTTCCTTTGAAGACTAAGAAAACGTTTTCAACGAAAGAAAGAAAGCTTTCAATGAATGAATTATGAAACGGTCCTCAAGCATGTTTGAATGTGGATTCTTAGCCTATGTATTAAAGGAAAGCTTTCAATGGATGCATTATGAATGATTCTTAAGTATGGTTGAACGTGGATTCTAATCTCATATGGCATCATTTTTATCCATAGCAAATCTGTCTGTTTTAAAGTGTATGGGATGAGAAAGAAAGTTATAGCACGTTAAAAATTCCATGAATGAATGCGTTTCTTCCTAAAAGAATGAACGTTGATATGTGAATAGCATGCGAGGGTGTCATATAGCTTAATATGATGTTTAAAGGTACTTAAATACTTGATACGTGTTTATGTGTGTGATGTGTATATTATATGAATGAAATGCCAAGAAAAGTGTATTTATGAAAAGGGATAACCCTATATACACATCATATGATTGAGGGTTCATGTGTAGTTTAGATGGAGTGTTAGGAAGTTATGTTACGAAAAGAAAAGATCCTTATACTTAGCCTTCGATGCTTACTCACATGCCTAACCGCTTGCTAGTAAAGAACTCTATCATTAAGGAACCTAGAAATATGACTGAGGGGTCGAAGTGAAGTTTATGTTTAATGATCCTCCCATAAAGGTTCTATGAATATCTATTATGATAGTAAAGTATGGAAACGTGATATGTGACTAGTAAAGATAGTATTGCTTGCAACGGTTTTGGTTTTCAGGGGGTTGGGGGACACTCACTGAGCGTGTGGTTGCTCATCCCATTACTCTTTCCCTTTTCCCCAGGTTTTCTGTCTGACGGGAAGAAGTTGAGTCAGATAAGTCCAGAAGGAACCTATTGTTGCTTACAAGGCGTCATATGTGCTCATTTAAAGGGATCTTACGCGTTTAATGAAGTCATGTAATGTACTCTTAGTTAATAAAGGTCTATAAATGATTATTCTAGTTCATGTAATGCATATGGTATAAAGGTCGCTCTGTATGGCCGTCTGAGCCAACCATCAAGTTAGTTAGATGTTTTCTTGGTTTAATTTAGTTATGTTTTGGGATGTAAATCTTAATACTCCGGTTTTGTTAACCATTGAGTTGTATCTTCCATTTCTTCTTTATTCATGAATCAATCTAGTTGGTGTACTCCGAGCGAGTGGCTCGTTGAGTTATGAACTCCGGCGTGTGGCCGTTGAGCTATGTTTCAAATGTTTGCGCTTCCGTTGATTTACAGGGACTTATTGTAAGGTTTTTAGCCTGAGAATGGTCAGTTTTTAGGGGGAACTCTGCCCATTTCGTCCCAGGAATTAAGTAAGAAGTTAGGAAAAACGTAACGCTTCTGGCGTAGGGGCTGGGGGTGTTACAATAGGTGAGATAATTATCCCACCAATTATTTAATTGTCCAGAGAAACCAAGGACAATTATGGTAGCTACATGTTTGTTTGAGTAACCATTGACTTTGAACGCGGCAGCTGCTGCTCCCATTTCTTGTATGGTAGATAGCACTTCATCTTCTGATTTGCCGTCAATGTTCCAATCATAGATAGATCTACCATCGTAGTTTCTATCAGTGAATTAGCCTCTTTCTTCATATTGGATATCTGGAGGAGTAGGTCTAGGATAATAATTCCTAGTCCTAGCGTTTCTCCAATTTTGTATTTTGTTAAGAGCAAGAGGCTCTTCTTTGTAGGAATTTTGGATAGTTTCTTCTTCTTTGAAAGTATTTTGGATAGTAGCTATGACTGCATCCGAGTCACTACTACCAGTAACACCTTCTTCTTCTTCTCCTAAGGAAGATGTGCTATTAACCTTTTATTGGCAAGTTTTGTCAATGCAAGCGAGTGCTTTCTTTTTGTCAATAGCTTCGATTTGTTTAGAAATCTTTTGAAGAAGATCATAATTTGTGCTTTCTAGTTTAGGCAGAGATTCCACAGTGGCTCTGGAAATACTATCTAATTTGACAAATGGTTTAGAAACTCTTTCTGTAGAAGAGGAAGAGGGTTTTGCACTGGGGTTTGCCATATCCTTTTTGGCAGCTTCCTTTTTGGAATCAGTTTTGGCATTGAGCTGGTTCAATTGCTCAGCAATTATATTCAAGATGGCGTTTGTATAATTGGCTTGCTCATGAACCTTTTTAATGTCACCAAGCTGGGCAGCATTGGTATCCATTCCCTCCTGGCCACTTTTGTAAGGAAAAGCGTGAATAGTCTTTTCCTTGGCAAAAATCTTTATGGACTGGTGCGTAGGAGGATGGACAGAGACCATACTTGTACCATCAGCAAGACGCCAAACTTTTGTAAGACTAGTTTGAACATTTATACATGGGAGTGTATAAACATTATTCAAACCTTTTTCAGATGTAAATGTAAGAAACCATAGGAAAACGGGGATGTTGACTGCAAGCCTTTGCTTCTCAACTATCCAAGCTTGTTTAATCTTTCCTCTAAGGTTTTGATCAATTTGTTCGAACCATTGGCGTTTGGAAGGATTACTGGCAGAGTAATAATCTTCCTTAAGGAAAGGCTAATCAATTGTAAAATTTGGACTTGTAAGAACATTGCATCCGTATCCTATTCCTGAAGAAGAAGGAGATGGAGGATCTTTGATAACTGGTTCTGGTATGGGCGACCTAAACTGATATTTTTATGGTTCTTCTGAAGAGATACTTCTTTCGGAGTGGAAATCAAAAAAGGATTTCCTGCTGGCAGAAATTCTAGGGAGATTTGTAGGTTCACAAAATTAGCGGAATCGTAAGAGAACTCGGCCATCGGGTTCTTCTATGATTTGCTCAAATATTGCTCATTTGTCCCGATTTCTCAATAGAAGCAAGCTAAGCTTCTTCAAGCTCAATAGCTTCCGGAATTGTAATCTCATCCCATTTGAGAAGTTTTAGAGTAAAAACTTGGGATTTGTCATCTTCAATTTGAAGTAAAACGGTTTCTTTTGAGTTTTAAGGTAAGGGGTTCAAAAGTTTTGTATTGAGGTTTGTAGACATAAGTCTTAAATAGACTCTATATATAATTGCAAAGTTTTTGAAATCATGGAACTCGTCACCTTGAATATGAACATCAAGCTTCAAGGCTTCGGGTGTCATGGGACATGTAAGATCAACACAGAAGTCTGGTTAACAATTAAAGAAAATTAGTCCATTATACATATTGGTATTGACCATGGCTAATTGAGACGATTTGTATTTCTTTAACCTTTTGTCTCTTAAAGCCACGTAGATAGGTGCATTAATACCTTTTCTGATGAATTAGCAACTTGAACAAGTCCAATATGCATAAAGCAGAATTTGTCCTTTAAATGTATTTGAATTGCTTCTGGTTTGATCAACAAAACAGTTTGTAATCTATTTTGTAAACTCATGATTTCTTTATGAGTTTTGATCGATAAGGCAGTTTGAAAGCTAAATGTACCGATTTTGTAAATAGTTTCAATATTGATTTTGGGAATATCCCAATTGTGAAAATTGTCAGGAGACGGAGCCTTAATAAGGTCATTTGTCCTACACTCATTACTATTGACTATATCACTACTATGACTATCTATCTTAAAAGACAACTTCCTGAACTTACTAGCCATTGCCATATTTTGTACATATGTTGTGGCTGATAAAAGTCTACTCCCTTAGTGTAGATTAAAGACAGGACCACCGAGACCACCTCACATGGCTGACCAACGGATTCACAGCTGACCAATGGCTGACCAATGCCTATCAAACATCATACACAGATAGACACATAAATGGCTCTTATACCAGAGGGGAACAGGATCGGAAGAAACACACGAAATAAGAAAACTTTATTAAGAAAATTTAAAACACAGAGTACATAAAAGGAAAATACAAGTAAGAACACTTAAAAGAAAACTTATAGATACTTTGTAATAGTAATAAACTTACAAATTATCGATTTGTACAACTTGTACAAGGATTTGTAAATAGAGAAAAATTAAAGAAAATTAGAGAGGAGAGAGAAGGATTTTGTAGAATTGTTTTTGATCTCCTGAATTTTTGATCATTTATTATGCTTTTTTCGAATGAAAATGTCTGCCTTATATAGAGCTAGGAGGAGCTCAATAATGGAGGTGTAATGATACTTAATTGTCTTAATTTGTCATACGCCGAAAGTTGAGTTGCAATTGTCAAAAGGTAACAACTTTGTACTGCGCAACTTTTGAAATTTTTGTCCTTGAGAACTGTTCATAAATAGTAACTTAGCAATACTGTAGATGAAAAGTGAAATGTCGGGGAACTGTAGTGAATAGTGCATGTCGACAGTTTTGTCTTCATCTGCAAAATAAAAATTTTGTCAATTATAATGACCCTTACTTTTACCAAAGGCCATGACCTTTGCGAGCTCTTTTCTTTTTGTTTTGAATTTTGTTTTGTCATAGATTATAAGGATCTTGAGAATCCTGAAGATCTTCAATCTTGGGTTTTGTAGCAGACTTCGGCTAGTAGCGAAAGCGAGAGTTATCATCTTATAGAAACTTGCAGCGTAATCCATTCTTTGTGTGGATAAGGCAGGAAGTGTCAAATTGTATAGGATGCCTTAATGGTATTAAAACATGAGTATTACTTCGATCAAAAGGGTAAATGTGAACACCTGGGAACATTTTGGAGACAAATTGGAAAATATGAGATTCAAAGGCTGTCCAATATTCAAACTATTTGTGGAACCATCGAAAGGATTCAATATACCCATTGGGCATAATGATACGTACTGGAGGATTGTTAACATCTTGAACAAGTGCCTTGTAAGCCTTGATGATTTTAAGATAATTATAAAATGGTATTTCAGCAGAATTATACCATTCTTGATAATCAATAAAGATGGTACTTTCATTGTATCTTGTTCCATAGAATGATGTATAGTAGAGTTCATAGTCACGAAGGTAAAAAAGAAGAGGCTCATGGGGGTAATTTGTCATTTGTTTTTGTGTGGGAACAAATTTGTCCAATTGTAAACCTTTACCTTTGTCTTTACTATTCATTGTGAAACCTGTAAGGAATGAGCTTTGTCACTTCTTCCTTGCAAAAACTCTCTTGTAAGAAAATCTGGTAAAGAATTGTTCTCTCCTTTGATGAATTCAATTTTGAAATCAAATGAAGATAAAATTGCTTGCCATCTGGCAAAGATTTGTTTTGAAACTAAATTCTTAACATCTTTTTGTAAAACATCTTTTGCAGATTTGCAATTAATTCTAAGCAGGAATATTTTGTAAAATAGAGCGTATTGAAATTTGGAAATACAAAGTATAATAGATAAAATTTCTCTTTTGATAGTAGAATAATTTTGTTGGGGGTCGAGCCAAATGCCATAATGATATCAAACTAACTGTTTATCATGCATTCTCTGTTTAAGGATTCCTCCATAACCTGTGTCAGATGCATCTGTTTCTACAATCATAAATGTAAAAGGATGAGGAATATGTAGACATGGTAAAGACTTGACCTTTTATTTGATTTGTTTAACAATGTCAGTGTGTATTTCAGACCAAGGTTTTGGTTTTTTCCTAAGTCTTCTATAAAGGGGAGCACACAACTGTCAAAGATGAGGGAAAAAATCTGAAATGTAGTTAAGGCAACCAAGAAATCTTAATAATTGCTTTTTATCCTTAATGATGTCTGAAAATTTATTAGCAAAGATAAGCGATCTTACAATGGGTTTAATAGTCCTTTGACAGATATCATGCCCCAGAAATGTGATTTGTGTTTTTAACAAAACCATCGTTGTAGCAGAAACGGCCAATCCGTTTCTTTCAATAATATTTAAAAAGATCTGCGGATGCTTAAAATGTAGATTAATTGTTTTGGAGAATACTAACACATCATCAATGTAAACAATGATGAAAGAAGTGTAATGGGTGAAAATGTCATTCATTATGTTTTGAAATTCAGAGGGAGCATTTTTCAGTCCAAAGGGCATTACATTCCACTCGTAATGTCCAAATGGCACTGTGAATGCCGTTTTATAACGATCAGATTCTGTAATTTGAATTTACCAAAATCCTAACTTTATATCAAATTTTAAAAATATTTTGGGTTCAGATAAATGATTTAAAAGATCTCTTTTGTTTGGAATGGGATATCAAATCCATTGTAAAACTTTATTCAAAGGTTTATAGTTAATAACCAGTTTAGGAACTCCTTATTCCTTTTCGGCAGTGTTATTAACATCGAAAGCAGCACAGCTCTAAGGGGACTTTGAAGGTCGAATAAGCCTCTTGTCAAGGAGGCTCTGGATTTCTTTTTTGCAGAAGTCAAGGAGTTCAGAATTCATTTGAGTTAGACTAGCCTTAGTAGGAATGTTTCGTTCATCAAAATCCTTTTCATAAGGAAGAGAAATAATATGTTTTTTTCTTTATCAGAATGCATTAGAAAAGTCAGAATATATTTTTCTTTTGAGAAATTGTTCAAGATCAAGAATTTTTTATTGAGTAGAAGGGTTTTGAAGTTGTTCCTCAATTCTTTTGTAAGAGATTTCATCCTTTAAATAGGAAACTTGATTTTGTTTTAATTGTAAAAGATTGACTTCTTTGTAGATTGAAGAATTTTACAAAAGCGAAACTTCGCATTGCTTAGCAGCAGAAAAAAAATTAAAAGAGATTTGATTGTCAAGAATCTTGGTATGAACACCAGATTCATTAACGTAAAATGGATAAATTTGTGTTAAAAACGGAGTACCAAGAATTATGTCATGGGTAATATTTTGTACAATTAGAAAAATATTTTTGAAGCAATAACCATTGTTTTGAATGTAACCTTTGTTCACCTTATACCTAATGTTCAAAGGTTCTCTATTAGCACTTCACAATCGTTCTTTTGCTCTTTCACAATACTTAGTAGGAATGATTCGTTCATGTATGCAGTTATGGTCAGCTCCATTGTCAACGAGAGCTATTGCATTTATAGAGAAATCATTAACTACTATTTTGACCATAGAATACCATTTTTTAATTATCACTTTAGAAATTGTATGAAGAAATTGTTCTTGAGAAACTTCATTCTCAGGGATGTTTTCTATATTTTGAAAATTATCTAGAATATGGGAGGAACTAGGAATTTGTGTTTCCATGATGAAATATCTTGTATGGAGTTCTAGATCAATAGCTTTGAGATTGGTAATCTTGTGTCTAAGATCTCGAACTTGAGCTTTCAGCTCATTGACTTAAATTTGGATCTCTTTTATAGTGAATTGCTAGAAAGGATTTGGTATTGGATACTTTTAAAAGAGTTTTGTCAGGCTAGGAGTTTCGATATCAGGCTTAATGACTTTCTTTTCTTCTTCAAGAATCAAGTCTTTAAGCTTGCTTAGATACTCCTTTTTTCTCTTCATCAGAAATCTTTCCGATCAGATCGATCAAGAATTCTTTCTGATTTCTATTTGCAATGACATTGATTGTTTTGATAGGGGAAGAATCATAATCTGATTCATCCTCCTTAGAGCTTTGATAGTAATCAACTTCTTTGTCACTATTAGATAAGTTTTGTGCTAAGACAGCTGGAAGCTTCTTTTGAAGTTTAGGCTAATCAGCAAATAACTCATTGATCTTTTATTCAGTTTTGCATTGGAGTGCTTTGTGACCTGGTTTGCCACATTTGTAATAAACAACTGGCTTCTTTTTGACTTTCTTCTTTTTAGAAGAAGCTGGCTTGGAATTGAAGACTGGAGGAGAAATGTTTGGAGGTTTTGTTGATCTTTTGAATCTTTTGGTAACTGCTTTCTTAGCGCATTTAGCTTTTGAAGAGGGGGCTTTAATTTTTGTAATGCCAAATGCTTCACAGAAAGGTCCCATTGCGTTATCTGGATTGGGCTTTCTTTGATCCATATTTGGCTTGAATTTTGAGTTCATTGCAAAGGATGAGTCCTTCGCTTTTGACAACTCCAAAGATCATTCCAAATGTAAGAGTGTGAAAAGGGATATCATTAGTCCCACAATGTTGTCTGAGCTTTGAGAGAATTCTCTCTCCTAACAACTTTGGTAGGCCTGCAATGAATCTTTCTTTCCAGAAATTGTGCATGCCATCTTCTCTTTTTAATACATTGGTAAAGAATACATCTTTGTACCATCTGTAATATGAGAGAGTAGGGCATCTAAGGTTGATGAGCACTATTTTGATGGCAGCTTGACCTTTTTGAGGATTGCCAATGAAATGTAGGGTGATGGTATAAGCTAAGGTTTCGTGCGCATCTTGGACGCATTCACCACATTCATCCAATTCATTTGTAGTATGATTGAGAATAGCTAACCTGTCATCATCGATGAGATAATTATCCCACCAATTCTTTAATTGTCTAGAGAAACAAAGGACAATTATGGTAGCTACATGTTTGTTTGGGTAACCATTGACTTTGAAGGTGGCAGCTGCTACTCCTATTTCTTGTATGGTAGATAGCACTTCATGTTCTCATTTACCGTTAATGTTCTAACCATGGATAGATCTACCATCATACTAATGATAGATTAGGCCCTGATTCTGTACAAAATTATCATTGTGTGAACATATGGTTAGCAAAAATATTTATTTCATAGCTAATAATTTAGTAGAAGAAAAGTAAAAGCATAATAGAGGCTTAGAAAGAATGATTCATAACTTAATCATCTGACCTTGGATTGAGACTCAAAACCCAAATGTAGAAAGCATAGGAAGTCCTAAAAATCTTTCATTTAGAACACTAAGCTTGATTCCCACAATAGAATTCCCAAAATAAGGTTAGAACACAAGCATGTTAGTTTTGGTCCATTCTGTACAGTTTTGGTAAAACGACCATAACTTTTTCCACATACCTCAAATTAAGGAGTTTCGAAAGGAATTTGAAAGGTAACATACTGAATAATCTACCACCATAAATCATAATTTTCCAATGGGCTGATCATTACCAGTTTAATCGTGAACTCTGTCCTATTTTCCTGACATTTCCAGTCTCACTGTTTTGACTTTTCCCTCTCTTTTTTACATAATTTCTTAAACAATTTCTTAAAAGCATGTAAACAAGCTTTGGTCTATCCCAACATCATACAAAATCACCACACTCAAATTTACTTCATAATCATATCTAATAAAGATCATTTTTCAATCTAGTACACACATAAACCAAGCTTAATGCTAGTTTAATCCAAACCATACATTACTTGCTAAAACTCTAGTTTATGGCCAACTTATACTCACTTTAACTCATTTGAAATTACCAAAAACATCATCAAAAACATCAATAAGTTAGAAAATGACCAAATCAAAGATAAAACAATCAAAATCCAATACCTTAACATCAAGCTTGCATGATTAAGGATTAACCCTAACCTTAGTATGATCCAACCTCAACTCCACCATGATCAACAGTAAGATAACTCTCATTTCTTATCAAAACAACATGATCAAAGATCACAAACATCAAAACAAGAATCAAAACTAAAATAAAAAGCAAAGCCAACAAGATCAAGTTTCAAGATTACTTACTTTGCTTGAGAATAAGTAGAGATGAAGGTGATGTTTAGAGGTTTTGATGATGGAGGATAGTGGCTAGGGGTAAAAGGATGTCGAGGGGGTCGGCGATCACCAGAGCTGGCCAAAAAACTGCCAGAACTGGCTGGGAGTGCTGCTGCCGTGAGGAGAGAGAAAGGGGAGAAAGAAAGTGTTTTGGATAGACTTGTGTTTCTTTTTTACTAATCAACTCATTTGGCTGAGTTTTTAACTAGAGAATGATTTTTTGGACTAACTATGGTTAAGCTTAATCATGGTGACTAGTTAGGTTAATAGGCAAACTTGTTGGCCTTCAAAACTGCCAAAATAAGTTAGGCTCGGGAGTAAAACGGTTCGCAACGATAACGTTTTTACGAAACTAAAAATTAAATCTTTGTAATATTACGGAAAACAAAATAAATTACTTAGATTAAACTTGTTAGGGCCAACTATCAATTCTTTCAAAGTTTTCATTAATCAATTAAATAAACAATTAAAATTCGAATTGCTAAGTGAAGGCCCAAATAAAATTTTTCCATCGGGGTGAATAAATGAAATAAATGAATATGAGAAAAAAAATTATGAACATGAGGTAATTAAATAAATAAACATAATTAAATAATTTTAGGGTTGGGCTATTACATAGATTGGGGTGTGTTCTGATACAGGAAGATAAGGTAGTAACTTATGCCTCTCGACAGCTCAAGTCCTATGAGAAAAACTATCCTACCCATGACTTGGAGTTAGTAGCCGTGGTCTTTGCGATGAAAATTTGGAGACATTACTTATATGAAGTACCATGTAAGATTTATACTGACCATCAAAGTTTGAAGTATATCTTCACCCATAAGGAGCTCAACTTGAGACAACGGTGCTGGCTTGAGCTGCTTAAGGATTATAATTTACAGATTCAATATCATCCAGAAAAAGCAAATGTTGAAGCAGATGCCCTGAGTAGGAAAGCGCAACATAGCTCAAATGCTGTGGTGATTACTCAGTTGAGTCTCTTAAAAGAGCTTGAGGACTTGGAAATTCAACTAGTGTCCCATAGGCAAGCACATGTTCAATTATCAGCACTTACCTTACAGTGTTCCATAGTGGAGAAAATTCGAGTGAACCAAGAAAGTGACCCTGAACTCCAAAGAATAAAGCAAAATTTAGAGAAAGGAAGGCCTCCCGGGTTTGTAGTACATGAGGATGGGAACCTGCGATTCCAGAATCGCCTATGTGTAACCGAAAATGAGGAATTGAGGAAGCAGATCCCAGAGGAGGCTCACAATACTCGCTACTCGGTGCATCCAGGAGGCACCCAGATGTACAAAGATTTAAGGCAATACTTCTGGTGCAATAATATGAAAAAAGAGGTTGCAGAATACATAGACAAGTGTCTGACCTGCTAGAAAGTTAAAGCCGAGCATCAGCGTCCCGTGGGTGAATTGTGACCCCCTAGAAATTCCCACTTGGAAATAGGATTCGATCTCAATGGACTTTGTTATGGGTTTACCCCTCTCTACATCGAAGAAGAATGGTATCTGGATTATAGTCGATCGGCTTACAAAGTCGGCCCATTTTCTGCCAATCAAAGATACCTGGGGAGTTGAAAAACTAGCCCAATTATATGTTAATGACATAGTCCTACTATGCGGAATCCCCTTAGATATAGTATCAGATAGGGATCAAAGATTCCAAGCCTGTTTTTGGCAAGCACTTCAAAAGGCCTTTGGGACCAAATTGAACTTTAGTAGCTCTTATCACCCTAAGACAGATGGGCAAACTGAAAGAGTGAATCAAATTCTAGAGGATATGTTAAGAGCTTGTGTATTGGAGTTCCAAGGGAAGTGGGAAGATGATTTATCTTTAGTGGAGTTTTTTTATAACAACAGCTACCAGTCCACCATCAGGATGGCCCCGTTTGAGGCTTTATATGGAAGAAAGTATAGAACACCACTGTGTTGGAGTGACTTGGATGAGGCATTGATTATAGGCCCTAAAATGATCCAGGAAACTGTGGAAACAATAAGAAGGATTAACATTAGGGTTACCTAGAGTCGCCAAAAGAGTTATGCAGACAAGAGAAGAAGGCCTTTGGAGTTTCAAGTAGGCGATAAAGTTTTTCTGAAAGTATCGCCAACTAAGGCATCAAGAGGTTCAGTGTACGAGAGAAATCGAGTCCAAGATATATTGGACCTTATGAAATCATTGAAAAGTTAAATCCTATAGCATATCAACTGGATCTGCCAGTAGAACTAGAACATGTGCATAACGTGTTTCACATCTCTCAGCTTAGAAAAGTATATCCCATATTCAAATCACACCATTATATCTGAACCTATTGAAATCACTGCGGATTTAGTATATGAAGAATGACCAATCCAAATACTAGATCATAGGATTAAGCAGTAGCGCAACAAACAGATACCTCTAGTCAAAGTGCTATGATCAAATCATACCTCCCAAGAAGCTACTTGGGAGACTGAAGAGGAAACGAAATCCAAGTACCCACATTTATTTGAGGTAATCTTGCATTAAATGGTAAAGTTCATAAGTTTCGAGGGCGAAACTCTTTAAGGGGGGAAAGCTGTAATAGCCCAACTCTAAATTATGTTTATTTATTTAGTTACCTCATGTACATGATTTTTTCTCATATTTATTTATCGCATTTATTCATCCCGGTGGGGAAAAATTTATTTGGGCCCTCATTTGGCAATTCGAATTTTATTTGTTTATTTAATTTATTAACGTAAAACTTTAGAAGAATTGATAGTAGGCCTTAACAAGTTTAATCTAAGTAATTTATTTTATTTTTCTTAACATTACAAAAATTTAATCTTGAGTTACGCAAAAACGTTATCGTTAGGAAGCATTTTATTCTCGAATCTAACTTTTTTCGGCCGAATTTAAAGCCCAACATATTTGATTCTTAACCTAACTAATTACCATGATTAAACTTAACCATGGTTAGCCAAAAAGTCATTTTTTAGTTAAAAACTTAGCCAAGATGAGTTGATTAGTCAAAAACACAACTAACCCCAAAACACATTTTCTCTCTCTCTCCTTACTCTCTCCTACACGGCCAGCACCCCCCTTCAGCTGTGTGGTGTTTTCCGACGAGTTTTCCAGCCAGCCCTTGTTACCCCTGACCCCCCGACATCCTAGTACCACTAGCCACCATCCTCCATCATCAAAACCACTAAACACCACCTCCGTCTCTACTTATCTTTGAGCAAACTAAGTAATCTTGAACTTGATCTTATTAGTTTTACTTTCACTTTAGTTTTGATTCTTGTCTTGATGTTTATGATCTTTGATCATGATATTTTGATAAGACATAAGAGTCATTTTGGTGTTGATCATGGTGGAGTTGAGGTTTTAATCCTTAGTCATACAAGCTTAATGTTAAAGTGTTGGATTTTAATTGTTTGATTTTTGATTTGGTCATCTTTTAATCTATTGGTGTTTATGATGATATCTTTGGTGATTTGAAATGAGTTGGGGTGAGTCCAAGTTAGCCATAAACTAGGGTTTTGGCAAGTAATGTATGGTTTGGATTAAACTAGCATTAAGCTTGGTTTATGTGTATATTTGATTGAAAAATGATCTTTATTGAATATGACTATGAAGTGAAATTGAGTGTGGTGATTTTGTATGATGTTAGGATGGACCGAAGCTTGTTTATATGCTTTTAAGGAATGATTTAAGTTGAGGATTTGTGTGAAAAGAGAGGGAAAAGCTAAAACAGTGAGGGCCGAAAATTTCAGAAAAACAAGACAGATTTCGGAATTAAACTGGTAATGATCAGTCCATTGAAAAATTATGATTTTTGGTGGGTAGATACTCTAGTGTGTTATCTTTCAAATACCTTTTGAATCGTCTTAATTCGAGGTCTGTGGAAAAAGTTATGGTCATTTTACCAAAACTGTGCAGAATAGACCAAAACTGACATACTTGTGTTCTAGCCTTCTTTTGGGAATCCTATTGTGGGAATCAAGCTTGGTGTTCTAAATGAAAGTTTTTTGGGACTTCCTAAGCTTTCTATATTGGGGTTTTGAGTTTCAATCAGAGATTAGATGACTAAGTTACGAGTCATTCTTTCTAAGCCCCTATTATGCTCTTACTTTTCTTTTAGTAAATTATTGGTTATGAAATAAATATTTTTGCTAACTGTATGTTCCTACAACGATAATTTTGTACGGAATCAGGGCTTAATATATCGTTTCCTTCCCTTTTGTGCAAAGTCTTATTTCAGTGAATTTCATTAAAAGTACCAGGTACGTTCATTGCCTATAACTTTAGAAATCAGCACGTATTTATCAAAACTATAATGTTTTGGTAAGTACATCAAATAGTTTGATCAGTGATTTACCACATAATTAGTGACCCCATCAATTATCAGTTACAGGACATTACCCTTCAGTTACCCGCGCGGCTTCAGGTCAGGTCCCCCGATCGACTTGCAGGTGTACACCTATCTTCAGATCATAACAGTTACTAGGGGTTCACTATGAGATAATAATTGAAAATGCAGTTTCATATTTATCACATTCCCTATTTTTAGTTAAAATGAATTACAATGCGGGTCCAATCAGCTTTTCATTGATCATTTAACAATACATGAATGCATGTACTGAGTTTCGGCTCATAGTTCGAAATATTTTCATGCTTTGTTTTAGGGAAATGTTCAGTTAATCGCCCTCAAGCAGGTAGGATGATTGAAGGTGATAGGTGAGCAAGAAAGTCCAAACAAAAGGAGTAGTGATGTGTTAGTGCTGAGATGTTTTGAGCACTGTATCATGAAACTTTTTGATGCTAAAGCTATATACTCTACAAGAGTTCCCATATTTTGATGTAAACCCTGGAATAGTTAAATAGTTTATATATGGTTTGATGGGTTGTAATTATATGAATGCCTTTTGATGGAAAACATTGAATATTGTTGCTAGAATTTATCATTTACAAGCTTTGTCCTTTTGGATGGCGGTAATGCCCTGATCATTTGGAATATTACTTATAATTGGTGAAGCTAACGAAGAGAAGGTAAACAGTGAACTATGTACATTTGGGGGCGTTACAGTTCAGTTCTCAACCAACAAAAGTTTTGGCCTCTCTCATGCTTGATTTCAGCTCAAAAATAATCATTAATATGGCTATTTATTAGTGTTTTGTAGGAATAGAAGCCTAACTTTGAAGCCTAACTAATTGGGAGTGCAAGGAAGCAGCCAGGGAGTGCCAAACTGTCCAGATTGTGCCATGAAGCTGTTCATTGAAGGAAACATAGGCAGAGATTCAGCACGGGGCCGCTATGCCACATGGCCTAACTGTACCACCTTTGTTCTGTTGATTTTTGAAAATCGATGTTTAGGCTATAAACGGGGGTTAGGCATTTTTTGATGTTTATCTAAGTTTTTAGTAGTATTTTGCTCTCACTAGCTTGGTCTTTGTAAACACTCTACTCTCCATTAATAAAAAAACTTATAAATTTTGAGCTTTTAATTGAGTTCTTATAAGCTTCTGGTTGTTCTTTCATCATGAGTTCACAATGTCACCTTCTCTTTACTTAATCTCTCTAAATACTCTGTTTTTAAGCAATCAAAAGCCATCCCCAAATGTGGTTTCGATGTATTGGGGGTTGTAGACAGATTTTAGGATCAATCCAAAAGGATTTGAGCCCTTAATCTACCTATCAAAACTCAATCATCTTTTCTTTTCATTCATCTTCTTCAATCTTCATCATCAACATCACAATATCAGGTTGGTTATATTCAAGTTTGAAGCATCAATGCTAGAAGCTCAAATTAGGACTTGATTATGGTTTTGTGTTGATTGAATGCGGATAAGACGATCAATGCTCATTGAAATTCCATCATCAATGAAGGTTGACCTATGGGTAACTTTCTCTCTCTTCACTTTTATTGCCATTTATTAGGATTAATAGTAATTTAGGCTAGATTTTCTTTTGTGGGTGATCTATTTGATGATTATTGGTGGCCATGTCGAGCCCCGATCACACTTTTCTGTGTGCTATGTGTTATTTGATTGTGCTTAGTTAGTTATTAGCTAGGCTGGTTCAGTTTCTCTTGTTGTTCTAGGCTTTCCTTATTTGTAGTGAAGTTATCTTAAATTTGCATTTTAGAATAGTTTAGTTTAGTCAATCAAATCAAAACCTCTTTGCCAATCAAGACAATCTTAGACTAATCTCTTATCATCTCAGAGGATGGGATTTCACCATTGTCACCCCAAAAAGCTACCAACAGGACATAGTACAATAGTATGTACGGACCCAATCTATCAACTAAGCTGATTGGAATGTGCAGACGCAAAGAATCATCAAAACTATATTTGTCAGCCAAAAATTAAGTGATGAGAATGAAGCAAAGCCACCACCTACAATTGCATAAACCTCAACCCCACAAAAAAGAAAAAGATGAGACCACAAAGCAATTGCATAAACTTGAACTTCAAAAATTCAAAAAACACTGAAATAGGGATTTCAAAATGAGTAAGAGCCCGAATTCAAACGGATTGTGGGCGCATCACTGGTGGACGGTAGCGGACTGTGCAGGAGGAGAAGGGCAGAGAACTATTTATACTGCAAAAAATGCTCAGATGGTCAAATAAATTGGAACATCAAATCCTATAATTTTCTTGCAAAGAAAAAGGAGGAAAAGAATACAATAGTATGAACAATATCATACCTCTATATTCAAATTTGAGTACATAGTTACACAATGAACATCAAAAAAGATTGAAATAACAAGAAGAAGACATAGAACCAAGGCCAGGCAAGCATGGACACGAAAGAAAATGAAAGAATAAAAGCATCAATTGCTGGCATTTAAACTTCGAACAATACCAATTTGGATTTCACACCACTTGAAACGAAAAGCAGAAAACAGAAGGAAAATTTTGAAGCTCAAAAAGCTACTAAAAAGCAAAGAAATTTAACTTGCTTTGGTATGACAAATATCGCAACCATGAACTATAAGAGGAGTCGCTGAGTCGACTTTCGCTGAGCCGAAGAGGAGACCAGTGACTGCCAGAGGCAACCTACAGTGTCGGCGCTGGTATTTTGAGAGTTAAGAGAGTTAGAGAGAGAGATTGAGTGATTAAGGGTAGAGGGAAAGAGGGCCTACGAGGCGCCGTGAGTGAGGGTCTACCGACTGTCGAGTGTCTTGGTGAAGGCTGAAGCGAAACACAAAGCAAAAGGTCCAAAATTTTTGAAAACCCTAGCTTAACTCAGTCCACGGTCCAGCCCACCGCTCCAATCGGTCCAGACCGGGATTGAACCAAAGACTGAACAAGGCCAAAGATACAAACCAAAAATCAAACTGAGTTGACCCCGTCTGGTTTGGTCTGATCTAGTCGAGGTCGGTCTACAATCTAGTCTGATTGTGGACCAAATAACGAATAGTTCTAAATGGGACCAACTGAAATTTGTACACAGGGGAACCCATATGTGATAATATAGAAGCGACACCAAGGAATAATTTGACCAAACAAGCACCTTGATTGAGAGGTTTGTGAGAAACAACTATAGCTTCCTTGAACTACCTATTTTATTTTAGAGAATCATGTATAAGAACTCGATACTTATTTACTATTTAACTCAAAAATACAACGAGAGGCGGCACAACTAGGTCAGCCAAATTTTGTATAGAAAAGCATCAATTTATGGTTATAATATAGGAGAAATTCTGATGAGTAATTTGACCAAGCAAGCACTTGGTAGGGATTTTTGTGAGTAGCAACCACGACTTCCCTCGACCTGCTCTTTAATTTTAGAAGAATGATGATAAGAATCAAGGTAACGGAAAAAAGATGATAGTAAAGAGTAAAAATCCATTACTCAATCCACCTTTCAATCGCAGCAAATGGTCCAGGAGTCTGGGGAGGCATTCCAACAAGAGGGTAGAGTACAGCGATTGAGCACTTAGGAGTGAACTCTATGAAAGAGGTCAACGCTTTTGCAAAATAAGAAACCTTGCAGAATGGTGCACCAATTTCCTCTTATTCTCGAAAACTCAAGCAAAGTTTGAAGCCAAGTGAGAGAGAACGGAGAACCACATTCACTATTGGCTAGATAGAATGTGTAAGAGATGAAAGTTGTCCAAACAAAGCAGGCGTTAAGGTTGCCAGAGTCAACAATGTGATGGCTAGCAGTGGAAAGAAGAAGCAAGTCGTGCTTGGAGTTGAAGAGGTCTAAGGTCACTGGAAGAGGATGATCAAGAATAATCGCTTAGACAACAAGTTAGAAAATCTCGTGCTCTAGTAGTTTAGGCTTTCAGCTTGGAAGGGGATTGGCCCCAGGAGGGTTTTTTTTTTTTTTTTTTCCTTGGCTTTTTTTCTCCTTTTTTCCTCTCCTCAGTCCTCGGATTGTACTGCCTACAGTTTTTATGGGGCAAAAAAAAAAGACGTTGCGCGACACAATGCAAAGCGGAAATATCATCCCAAATGACGGCACCCGCATAAGCCCATCGCTCAACCCACCACTGGGCTCATGGCGATGGCGTCCGCCCGGTTCTTCGCACTGTTCCCTCTCGCCCTCCACTCTCCCTTGTCTTCCCTCCACCTTTTCAGCCGCCATGCAATTCGCCCCTCTCCCCACCTCATTCTCTCTCCTCCCATCTCACCCTCCCGCCTTCTGCCATCTCTCAGAAGTTCCCATCTATCATCACTTCACTCACAGTCACAGCCTCTCAAATGGGGGGTAACGCCACCCTCATTTCCTGAATCGCATGGAGCTTCAGATTCTAGCGGAGCTTACCATTCATGGCCTGAGTGGTTAGAGTTTGTCAATTGTGTTTCCTCTTCTGGGTACTGTTCTCGCTCTGTTGATGCTAGTGAGTTTGTGGGGGAATTGAACACCGAGTTTTTGAGGATTGCTAATGGATGCTTACATTTTGCTCGGGATTATCCAGATGTATTGTGGTTAGTTGTTATATTTCTCTGTGTTTGTTGTCAATGAGATTTCAGCAAGTTTTAAATTTTTTTTTTTTCTGAACGGTCCTTAATGTTTGTTGGTTTCGTGGAAAAAGGTCTTTGCCGAGAGAGGATGTAAAAGTGGTGGTTGACGACGGTACACAATTTTTGTTCAAGGATGCTTTAACTATAAGAAGAAGGATGAAGTCCTTTCTGGCTTGTGGCCTAAATGATGTAGGTCTGGTGTTTGTCTTGTTCTTTCTTTCTTTCCACTCACTGGTATGGGTTATGGTAGTCGTTACTTTGTTCT
The DNA here is from genome assembly GCA_029747015.1 of Carnegiea gigantea. Lineage (NCBI taxonomy): Eukaryota > Viridiplantae > Streptophyta > Magnoliopsida > Caryophyllales > Cactaceae > Carnegiea > Carnegiea gigantea. The sequence goes on from JAKOGI010000733.1 coordinate 197,514, forward strand.
TTGGTTCTTTGCCTTGCGCATTCTTGCTGCATTTGGCTGAAGTTTGATGCGAATATAGACAAGAGTGGCTTAGGGTGTTGTCAGGCAAGCATAGCTGAATAGTGAAAATTACCCCCCCCCCAAAAAAAAAGAAAAAGAGAAAAAGAAACAAAAAGGCTGATGCTATATCCTCTTGTTGATGAGCTGAACCTTAGCATCATGCTCATTGACACCAAAGCAACTGTATTTTACTGGTCCAATGTGATCATTGCTGTGTTTGTTCTCTTGTCTTTAATATGTGAATATAGAGGAAATGCTGCCAAGAAAGATGGGATGCAATTTCATGGTTTGTAATAAGTGTAGAAGGAAGCTTAAGTGAAACTTAAAGCATAATATAAGAGGTTATGCCGAAGTCACAAGGAAATTAGAACATAAGTAATGAGGTCATTGTTTTTTCTATTTTTCCCCTTTGATAGAAAATACAATGATTTCATTAATAAAACGCCAAACGACTCTTACAATGAAAATCATACATGAATAATTGTAGATGTAAACTATGGATATGAAATTCAACTTCCAAACAACTAATATAAAATTTTTGGTGAAGATTCTCACAATCGTGTTATAGCAATTTCAAAGTCGATCTTTCAATGTCTTGAATTATGCCAATTAATCACAACTCTTAGGTAAGAGAAACTAACACTTTCATCAACAGGTTAAAAAAAAAAAAACCTCTTATAAATGAAGAGACGAACTTTATTCCGAAAAATTAAAATCAAACTAACAACTAGTATAGAAATTACTAAAAAAACAGGGCTTACTATTGATGATTATTGATAAAATCATTGATGGCAGCCCCTCTAGGAAGAGGAGTGAAGGATAGGGTTTGTTAGGTGGGAGAGAGGAGAGGTTACTAACAACTAATATGATCATTCTTGAAACCTGTTTTGTTGACAACCGTACGTGTTTTAACGTTTCAACGTAAATTATAAAGTTTATAGAGATGTTTGGTATGGATGTACACTGGTGTCATGATCGTCTTGTGATTGTGCTTATTTGTGTGTCGTTGCTTTCCAACATTTTGTCTGTCAAGCATCAAATTGCTTGATAATTTTCAAGGTAGTACTCCATGTGGACAACATAGTTGTAGCTAATCAGCAAATATGGGTCATCACTAGAGGGCTGAGGTTGATCTTAGATCACGTGTACTACTCATCTAATTTCGAAGCAATAAACACAAAAACATCATTGAATCAACTAACAAATATAAACCTAGCCTAAGCATGATTAAATCAATGAATCAAACACTAACTAGCAAGGAAACTGCTATGAGTAACTAGAGGGCATTAAAATCCAACCTAAAGAGAGCGAGGAGAGAGAAAAGAGAAGAGATTGTCCAACACGATTTCAATGAGTGGAGACAACTTTGGCACTTGAAAATTCAACACCAAAACAGAACGTAAAGAGAAAGTTAGATTGTTTTGAGAGTAGAGGAGTGAATGAGAGAACAAGAATCATATTTTGAATGCTTTAGTCCATTTGAATGTGGTTGATTCTAATTACTCCTAAGATGCCCTGAAACTACTTCTAAAAAAATTATGAGCTCTCCTAAGAAATCCTTGAAGTCTATTTAGATAGCTGTGGATGCTACTCACAAAGACCGGCGAGTTTCGTGACACGGGCTGTGAAGAAAGTGTCATGCCCACTCAAGTTCAAGGGAGCTCCCACATCCTCCTTAATGCTCACAAGCTCCATCAAATGGGACTTGGCCCGTGTAATAATTTGGAGCTCCAATTCCAACCCTATTCTAAGCCCTTTGGATGTGCTAATCTTATCATTTGGGAAGGCCAAGAGTCCTCCTAAGGAGTTTAGGCATCAAAATGGAGTTACACCCTCGGCAAGAATAAAGGAAGGTCAAAACAATAGGTTGCACTATCTCAGCTCGTTCTGGACAGAATGTCCCAGTTTGTCCACCTTTTGGAGATGGTTGCTACGGTCATGATTGGGATTATTGGCCACACTCTTTAAGTTCGGAATGTTAGCTTTCCAATAAGACAAGTTGCAAGACAGTTGGACTTCATTCGGTGGGTCAAACAGCAAGATCTTTCCAGACTATACAGTCTGGGCGAATTCCAGCACAGTCCGAAAATGGAGCTGATTAAGTTACCTTATTGAAGTCCAACTTTTGTGAAACTTTAGGGCATAAAAGGTGATCTAAATATTTATCAAATCAGGTGCCCAAAGTACCCAAGAAGCACCCCCTTGTGCTGCGTTTATCTAGCTCAAAGTACAAGCAAAACATCCTTTCAACCAATCCTAGCCAAACCATTTGTACTAGGGTGTTTCTTGATATCCATGTGTACCTCTTCTTGCACCTTGCATTTGCTGATGTACTTAGGCTCTTTTGTAAGCTTGACACCTCACCTAAGGGTATCATTAACCCTAATGGAGGTTGACAAGGCTAGTGATGATGTGGTAGAGTGCTTAGGTGACCGATTGGATGTTCCCCCTTTCCCTAAGTGTACCCTTGTTTCCCCTCTTTGACCTTTGTGCTCCTTAGCTGAGTTTAGGCTCTTAAAAGCCAGCAAACTCCCTTGTAAAGACACACATTCGGTCATATACAAAGAAGCACAAAGCTTTCTTTCTCAAAATCTTAAGTTTTCTTTATCCTTTCACAAAGCTGGTGAGTCTTGGGTGGAATCCTTTAGAATTGTGGATGGCATAGCCTTTAAGTAATTCTTGGTAGATCCTTAGTCTTGAATGGTGGCCTAGCCTTTAATTCATGTCATATCTTATTACTAAAGGGAAATTTGGAACTAAACTCAAGATTGCTTCAATTCGGCCCATCCCGTGCATGCTCCATTTGGTATCAGAGCAAATCCAGGTTGGCGTTCTTGAGTTTATATCACATTTTCATACTTTTGTTTCATCCTTGTCAAGTTTTCGTTCCCCTTGTTGTGAAAACCTTGGTGAAGTGATACCCCTCACTAGCTTGATCTTCTTCCAAACAACCTTGGCTTACTCCTTTCCTCAAGTCCCAAAACCGTAGCCTACACTTGACTTCTTCCACAAAAATCCCTCTTTTACTCCTCAAAGAACCCCCAGAAAACATCCAAGCACAAACCCCCATTAAAACCTCCCACAAATTTTTCAACCACAAAAACCGCGCACACGGCTAGAACCTTGGCACGGCCACACCGTGCTCTTAAGCACGACCGTGCCACGCCCCCCTTCCGCCAGAATTGTAGCACGGCCTCCCCGTGCCTCCTAGCGCGACCGTGCCACCCTTCTCCTAGCCTGTTTCCACGCCGTGCTTCCCGAGCACAACCGTGCCTCCTCCTATCCGAGCCCTAACCTCTCCTCTTCTCCTTTCCCACTTTCACCATGTCTAATGAAGAGAACCCTTCCACTGATTCTCCCCAACCACCAAGGGTACCAAGGGGTTTGAGCTTAGAACAAGCTCATATGATGAGACAAGATAATGCCAGCCAAAACCTACAACAAAGTGTGAAACAACTTAATAGGCAACTTGAGCAAATGGCCGCAGAGTTCACGACCCTCCAAGGAGGCCGACGAAGCCCAGAACCAAATGGTCATGAAGATGAAGATGACTATTCAAGTGACTCAAGTATGAGAAGCAATCCAAGAATGGGAGGTAGAAGACCTTCTATGGATGAGTTTAGAGATATCAAGGTTGAGCCACCGGAGTTCAATGGCAACTTGAATCCTGATGAGTACCTTGAATGGGTTCAAGCTATGGACCGAATCTTCGAAGCGAAAGGCTATGATGATGAGAAGAGTTTCAAGATTGCTAGCCTCAAACTTACAAGGTATGCCTCCTTGTGGTTTGAAAATGTCAAGAAGTAGAGGGCTAGAGAAGGAAAAAGGAAGATTAACTCATGGGAGAAGCTTAAGTCTCTTATGAACAAGAGGTTTCTTCCCGAGAATTACAAGCAAGATATCTACAACCGGTTATTCTCACTCAAGCAAAACAACTTGAGTGTGGGTGAGTATATGAGGGAGTTTGAGCAACTCCTTTTGAGGGGAGGCATCCATGAGCCCCAAGAGCAAACCGTGGCTAGGTTTCTCAACGGGCTAAACCCTCTTATTGCAAGAAAGGTGGAACTTCAAACCTATTTCACCTTGGATGATGTCTTTAAGCTAGCTCTCAAGGTTGAGAAGAGAAAGAAGGAAAAGAAGGTCTTCACCGTACCATTTCCTAAGGAGCAAGTAAGTTCAAAACCCGCATTCAAGCCCTTTATTCCTCCTAAATCCGAAGACACCTCACGGGTTGACAAGGGCAAGGCTGTGGCTCTTCCTTCATCAAAGGAATTGCCTAAGAAACTCGAGGGCAAGAAGTGCTTTAAGTGTCAAGGGTATGGACACTTCTAATATGATTATCCCAACCGAAGGGTCATGACTATGCAAGAGGTTGAGGAAGTAGATGCCCTATTGATGGAAACTCAAAAGGAAGCTCATGAAGAAGAGTCGGACTACATGGAAGAAGAGACTCAACTTGAGGTTGATGAAGGTGAATTACTTGTCTTGAGGAGGGCTTTGCACACCCAAGACACTCCTTATGACAAGGCTCAAAGAGACATGATCTTTCACTCCCGGTGCATCATACAGGACAAGGTTTGTAACTTGATCATTGATGGTGGGAGTTGCACTAATGTAGCTTCCACTACACTCATTGAAAAGCTTGGCATTCCTACCATTGCACATCCCAAGCCGTACTCTCTCAAATGGCTCAATGATGGTGACGACATTAAGGTATCTAAGCAATCACTCATCTCTTTTTTAATTGGTAGAAAGTATAGAGATAATGTGCTTTGTGATATGGTATCCATGAGTGCATGTCATATACTTTTTTGTCGGCCTTGGCAATTTGATAAACATGTCATGCATGATGGGTTCAAGAACACTTACTCTCTGGTCATTGATAAGGAAAAGATAGTCTTAAACCCATTACCACCAAACCAAGTCCACGAATCTAAACCCGGGGTGGGAAGTGAGAAAAAGATAGACCTTCTCATGTTGAGTGAAACACGGGTTGAGAGAGTTTTAAGCAAGGGTAAGCAAGTTCTAGCTTTACTCATACTTGAAAGCAACAAAAGTGAGGAAGAGACCCCCTTGCACCCCTTAACCCGCCCCCAGCCCCCTCCTCTCACAATACCAAGATGACTTTCCACAAGACCTACCACTTTGTCTCCCTCCAATTCAAGGCATTGACCACCAAATTGATCTTATTCCCGGTGCTCCACTCCCTAATAAGACCGTCTATAGGTGTAATCCCTAAGAGACTGAAGGACTCCAAAGGCAAATCGATGAATTGATGGCAAGAGGGTATGTTAGGAAAGGCATGAGCCCATGCTCGGTTCCGGCCTTGCTAGTCCCCAAGAAGGATGGTCCCTTTCGTATGTGTGTGGATAGTAGGGCCATAAACAAGTAAACAACATTACTATCAAGTATAGGTATCACATTCCTAGATTTGATGACATGTTTGATGAACTGCATGACTCTTCCATCTTTTCTAAAATTGAGTTGAGAATTGGGTATCACCAAATCCGTATGAAGGAAGGGGATGAATGGAAAACGACATTCGAGACAAAGGGTGGGCTTTATGAGTGGCTAGTGATGCCTTTTGGCATCTCCAATGCCCCTAGCACTTTTATGAGGTTGATGAATGAAGTCTTGAGGCCATTTCTTGGAAGATTCGTGGTGGTGTATTTTGATGACATTCTAGTCTACTCCAAGAGCCAAGAGGACCACCTACACCATTTAGAAGAAGTCTTCAAGGTCTTGAGAGCTCAAAGGCTCTTTGGCAAGTTGGAGAAATGTGAGTTCTTTTCACCCCAAGTTACCTTTTTGGGGTATGTTGTTTCTAAGGATGGTATCTCCAGTGATTCAAAACGCGGATTCGGTCGCGGTTGCGGTTTCGGTTTCGGTCGCGGTGTCGCGGGAACGGGATGATACGCTTGTCGCGGAACGAATCGTGGCCGTCGCGGCGTGAAACGGTTCACGTAGTGCATTTTTGGTCGAATTTGCAATTTTTTAGCTTTGTACTATTATCATGTAAGTAATTGTATTATTTACATAATTTTTGTTGATATTTGTAGACAAAGATCATTCATAACCATTACCCATTAGTGCCTGGCGATTAATTAAAAGGTTGAAGTTTCATTATTGTGTCGCTGAATGTTTGATTAATTTTATGTTTTTTAGGAGTGAACGATGGTTTGTTTCAATATTTGGAAACAAAATATTTGGAGCCATGGAGTTTGGGAATTGGGACAAACTGGTTAAATGCTAAAATATGTTAGGTGGAAGATAAACTATATTAAGTTTGGTCGAAAATATTAATTTTTTAATTTGATGTTAAAATAATGGGTTAATTTTCACAATAGTTAAGCAGAATAATTAAAGATAACTTTGACTGAGATTATAACGTCATACAATAGTGCAAAACTATAAATGGTAGAAGATAGAAAAAAGTGTAAATAATCCCGTGCTACAAAGTCCACAATAGATAAAATACAGTAGTTATCTTATTGTACATTAGGTACAAGCCCATATGTAGAATCCAGAAGAGATTATCACCACCAAAATGAATGACGGGGAGGATCCTGATAGCTGTCATTATTATTCTGATGAATACCATATGACTCTTGTTGCTGGTGATAATGAGATGACGCTGTTGAATCCATCCAAGATTGTTCACTCGAATTTGAATCACCGCTATAAAATGTAGGCTGATAATAATGATGATCCCCATAATTAATAGTCCCCTGGTTGATGATTGGAGGGTTATCTGAATGTCGTCTACTTGAATCAGACCCAACAAATTGTGGCTCATTTGAAGGATAAGGCAGTGGAGGGCAATTAGTATTATGTCCATAGTTGCTGGAGAAACCTCCATATGTGTCATGGCCACCTGAAGAAGCAAATAGATCGGGCCCTGTAAAACTTGACGACGCTTCTTGGAAACCTGCATAGCCATACATGGCGTCAGGTGGATAACCATGCGGTTGGGCAGGTTCCTTACCTTTTCGGATGCGACGATAAGTTTGGGTCGGTTCACTTGGCTGCTCATTCGGGGAACGTCGACTTCTTCTGTCATCTTCAAGAGGGACACCACGACCACGATCACGATCACGACCACTAAAGTAATCAGTTGATCGTCTAGAAGAATAGGAAGCACTCATTTCATTCGCACCTCCATTTCCTCCATCTCCTCCACCTCCACTTCCACCATGACTACTCGAAGGGGACAAGTTTTCCTCCGAGTCACGGTCACTCCTCTGCATATCTTGTGGTTGTTGGTCAACACTGTAGCGAAATGGAGCGCTCGCATCAGGTTGGGGATCATCATCTTCCTCAACATCGATGGCGGCATTAACCTCATTTTCATCAAGATTCAACCAATTCAAGTCATCTCCTTCAAAAACCGGTTGCTCCTTTTCCGAGAGCCAAAGGTTTAATGGGTCATCATCGTCAAATATGTTATCCAAGTTGATAGGATTGAAAGACTCAGTGAGTTCTTCCTCAGTCCTTCGTCTTGCACATCTCAATTTCAATTTTTGATTATAACGAAGGAAAACAATAAGGTCGAGCTTCTTATAAATCAATCTGTTCCTTGCCTTTGTATGCACTCGACTGAGCATGCTCCAATTTCTTTCACAATTAGAGGCAGAAGTCGTTTGACTTAATACTCTAACTGCAATGCGTTGAAGTTCAGGCGCACATCCACCATGAAGTATCCACCACTTAGCTGCATGAAATACATTTCAATAAAATCTTAGATAATGAAGTTTCAAAATTTAAAATTCAATATATGTACGTAATTATATATGTGTATGCGTATGAATAAATTGTAGTCACCTGGCATTAACGATGCAATTGCCCTTTGAGCGATAGATGTTCCAAAAGTATCCATCCTATCTTTGTAAAGAAACACCTGCACATTTATGCCAATGTTAAATTTCATAAAATATAATGTAGAAGATAAATTAATAAAGTAATAATGAGACATATGCTTTGTCACGGAACCTGTCGCATTGCTTTTATTTGCTTGTCAACATCTAGCTCCAATCTCATTATCACATTTTGGACTCCAGTTCTGACCTCCTTGTCTTCCCAATCTTGACTTTGTCGAAACATGTATTGGGGATTAAAGAAATATCCTTGTAAAAAAATCAATCAGGTTATCAATTATGGAAATATGATATACAATCTGTACATTTACTACTTATATTGTAAAAAATGTATATACTATAATACAAATTACAAAATTAATGCAATACCTGCAGCATGCAAATCAGTGTGTAGGAAGTTCCATCTTTTGTCAATTATGGCCTCATATCTCTTGCTATACCTGAGCGTCTTGTCAATAGCTAGCTTTGTACGCTCCATTGCCTCATATATGAAGCCCATGGTCGGCTTGTCATCCCCATCAACTAATCTCAACACCTTGACAAGAGGTTCAAATAGTTTTAGAACTTCATTAGCCTTTTTCCAAAATGACAAGGCTTCTTTAGTTGACGATAGAATAAGTTGACGCACTTCTTTTGTAGTTGCATCTTTTGACTTCCTCAGTCGAGAGTTCAACCACTCAGGTGACTCCCACATGTCTCTTAAGGCAGTTTTATGCCGCACCAAACTTTCAAGAGAGACAAAATTTGTCGCAAACCTAGTGATATCAGGTCTTATGATGTCTCGATTATTTGTAAACTTCTTCATATAGTTTACAGCCCAATCATATTTATAAATGTAATTGGAGATCATCCTGGCTGTCTTTATGACTTCCCCAACGCGATCGAGCTTAGCAAAGTCCTCCAAAATGAGATCCAAACAGTGGGCTGCGCATGATGTCCAGTACAAGTTCGGGAACTCTTCCATTAATGGTCTCCCTGCAGCTTTCATTGGAGCTGCATTGTCTGCACTACTTTCTCTGACCAACCTCTTCTACTACTTTTTTCATAAGTTTGAAGAGGTAATCAGCATCCTTACGTTGTACATCTGATGCATTAACTGATTTATGGAAGACAGTGAAACCATTTGAGTAAATAAGAAAATTGATGAGGTTTAATCTGGTCATGCTGGACCAACCCTCGCACATTATGGTAACGCCTCTTTCTTTCCATTTGGGAGCAAATTCAGATATCCATTGCCTAATTTCTTTTGCAACTTCTGGCAGAAAAACATCTGAGAGTTCATAAGAAGAAGGAGCTCTTACATCAGGGCCAACCTCACGAATAGTCTCAAGGAGCGGATTGGTATATATAGAATCTACCACAGCAAATGGCACGTTGGTATCTATTACCCAGCTTCCAAATGCCTTGATCATCTTGTTCTTTGCCGCTTTCAACCAATTTGTGTTGACTTTTGATTGTTTTGTCCTAGTTCGATCTTTTTCAAGCTCGACCTTAACAGCTCTAAGTCTAGCGGCTGGGGTTGACATTTGTTCATATGCCATATCCATATCCCTTGATGCTCTTGAACTACTCTCTCGAACAGTAGCTGATCGACGCATTTGGGGAACCCTTGGTGGTCGACTACTACCTTCATCAAAATGTGCACCCCTGCTTGCTCTGTACACCCATTGTTCATGTTCAAACCGATGTTGCTCCAAACTTTCATATCTAGCATGTACTAGCTGGGCATCCTCCTCCTCCTCGTCATCAACATAATCATTACGGTTGAATGATCTTGTTATTTCATCTTCCAAATCTCTAGTGATCCTTGTTTTTTGTCTCTTTTTCTCTTTATATTCTGTCAATAATTTCATCATGTCTCTTTTGACCTCAGCAGAGACGTCTGGGCAAGGAGCAATGTCACCCGTCTTGTGTTTGAGACGTGTTATACCACCTCTTATGACTTTGCTGCAAAATTTGCATTGAACCCGCTTTCGACTTCCGTCAATTGCTATACCAAAGCGCCACCCAATGTCTTCAGTACAATGACTATTGTGTCCTGACATTTTTTTTCCTCCTTTAAACCTGTACAGAAAATTTTTTAAAATATTTTTTTAGTGTTTAGAACTGATATGACAAATAACTTAAATTCTAAGTTCCAAATCTAATATTGAATTTATATGCTATTGTGCTGACAAAAGCATTAATTGAAAATAAAAGATATCAACTTTGAAAATTTCAAATAAAGTTAAGTTTAAGATTACCTCATTTAGTTTACAATATAACAATAAACTAATTTTTAATTATTGCTATTTAAATGACAACTAATATAAGGAATAGCGTTTATAATTAATACTATATTAATATGTAAACTTTTATGCTTTTTTATTATTATAATTTGTAATAACAAATCTATGAATTAAAAAAGGAGCTATTGTTATTTCAATTATTTATGATAACCTCGTCTTAAATTGAAAATGTCATAGTAAACTTAAATTTAATTATTGTTATTTGAGTGACATCTAGTATGTCACCTACTTGGAGAACGTCCTCAAGAATATGAGTTCCAATTAATTAAAATATACACATATAGTTATATTTCGAATGTATAACAATATAACATCATCATTTCTATTTAAAAAAGTAATATTTTTATATGGGTTTGTCGTTGTAACCTTGTAGCCCAAAACTAAAAGCCTAGATTTTCAATAAAATTCGTAGAATTTCATGATAAGATATTACTAAACGGTAAATTTTACTACATATATAAAGTTAAAAAAATACTTATACACACAATATTCTATAATATAATTCTTATGAAACGGTCTCATAAGATCATATAACTTTTTTCACATAATTAAAATATTAAAATATTAACTGAATATGAAATCAATTAAACTATATTAACATCTTACTATAAACAACTGTATAAAAAACTTACTATAAAAAGAATAATTAATTAAACTATATAAACAACTTACTATGCAATCAATAAATATTAAAAATTAATGCAACATTAGGATCATAATTTGAAACCCAAAAAAAAAAAAAACCAACTTGATTCATGCGTCCACGGCAACACACCCAAATCAACGTTTTTTATTTTTATTTTTTTTAAAAAAAAACCCCCTTTAAGCTTCCAGAGGAAGCCTTATACGGGGTCTTACCCAGGGATTCAAGCACGACACTGTTCGCTCTTCTTCCTCACCAAAATTTTTGAACCTCCTCTCTTCTCTCTCCTTTTCGTGTTCGCTCTTCTTCGGTTCTTCCTCACCAAAATTCAGAAGCCTCCTCTCTTCTCTCTCCTTTTCGTAAGCTAATCTGCTCAATCTCTGTTCGTCTCTCTCTCGATCTGCTCGGCTGATGCTCTCTCTTTCTGTTCCTCTTCAACAATTCTGGGCTGGTCGAATGCTTCAGAAACTCCAATGGTGCTTGACTCTTCTTGCTCGATTCTGGCCAATAAAGCAAGCAAATTAGTCCTATTCAACGAAGGTATGTCAAAAACTTGCAATTAATTTGTTAAATTTATAGATTTTTGGTTGTGTTATGCTTGTTGGGCATCTATTTGTAGATCTGATTTTCTGTCTTCTTCCCTTATTCACGGACTCACGGGCACTGAAACGTTCATTCATGTCATGGGCACTGATTTATTCTCGCTCTCTCTGTCTGCTTTGGTAAAGGCCCACTCCTGAGCACTGATTTGCTGTTTTCGTCTGCTTTGTTTGTCTTCAACCTGAAACCGAAAGAATCTACTATCTTTTCTTCACTGAATTATCTTTTTTTGCCCGGTCCAATCGTCCGTTCCCCGTTCCAGGACGGGTGGAACGGCCGTTCCACTGTGACGCGCTCTTCCCCCCGCATTTTCGCTCGAACTCGGAACAGCAAAGCCAAAATCCGCGTCAACTCGGCCGTTTCGGACCGGAACGGCCGAGTTTTGAATCCCTGGGTATCTCCATAGATCAAGCTAAGGTTGAAGCCATCAAGTCATGGCCCACTCCTACCTTCATCACCGAAGTTAGGAGCTTTAATAGCTTGACATCGTTCTATAGGAGGTTCATCAAAGGGTTCAGCACCCTCACGGCCCCCATCACCGAGTACATGAAGAAGGGATCCTTTAAGTGGACTAAGGCTGCCTATGTTGCCTTTGAGAAGCTCAAAACCAAGCTATGTGAGGCCCCAGTGTTAGCCCTTCCCGATTTTGACAAACTCTTTGAGGTTCATTGTTCTGCAAGTGGAGTTGGTATAGGGTCTGTCCTCATGCAAGACCAATGCCCCATTGCTTACTTTGGTGAGAAAATCAATGGCTTAAGGAAGAACTACTCAACATATGATAAAGAGTTCTATGCATTGGTAAGAGCTCTTGATCATTGGTCTCATTACTTAAAGTCAAAACAATTTCTGCTCCATTCGGACCACGAAGCATTGAAGTATTTGAATGGCCAACATAAACTCAATCCAAGGCATGCTAAATGGGTTGAGTTCTTGCAAAGTTTCTTACTTGTGGCCAAGCATAAGAAGGGGAGCACCAACGTGGTTGCGGATGCTCTTTCAAGGCGGCATTCCCTACTAGCCGTGCTGGAAGCAAGGGTCCTAGGCTTCCAATTCAGCTGTGATCTCTACCAAGAGGATGAGGATTTCAAGCCCTACCTCAATGATCAAGAAGGCAGCAAGCATGACCCTTATACTCTTCAATAGGGCTTCTTGTTCAAGGGTAGCAAGCTTTGTATCTCAAAGGGATCCATCCGAAAGCTTCTTGTCAAAGAAGTACATGGAGGAGGTCTAGCCGGCCATTTTGGGATCAGCAAGACCATTGACATGCTCAAGGAACACTTCTTTTGGCCTAAGATGGGAGGTGATGTTCATGAGGTGATTTCCAAGTGCTCTATTTGTCAAAGGGCCAAGAGTCAATTCTACTAAGGGTTGTACACTCCTTTGCCTATCCCTAATGGTCCATGGGAAGATGTGAGTATGGACTTCATAGTTGCTCTTCCAAGGACTCAAATGGGGTAAGGATGCTATTATGGTGATGGTGGACTGTTTCTGAAAGGTGGCTCACTTCATTCTATGTGAGAAGACGGATGATGCATCTCACATAACTCACCTCTACTTTAAAGAAGTTGTTAAGCTTCATGGTATTCCTAAGAGCATTGTGCCTGATCGGGACACAAGGTTTCTTAGCCACTTTTGGAGGTGTTTGTGGAGACTTCTTGGTACTAAGCTCTTATATAGTACCTCCCACCATCCCTAAACAGATGGGCAGATCGAAGTCACTAACAAGACTCTTGTTACTTTGCTTAGAAGTTTGGTGAGCAAAAGCATTAAGAAGTGGGGTCTCAAGCCTCCCCATGCTGAATTTGCATACAACTGTAGTCCTAACTTTGCCATGGCCCATTCTCCCTTCAAGTCATGCTATGAAATTAACCCACTAACTCCACTAGAACTCATACCCCTCCCACTTGAGTCTAGAGTGAGTCATGAGGCCGAAGAGAAAGCAAGGGAGATGAAGACTTTTCACCAACAGATTCGGGCAAAGATTGAGAAGACTAATGAGATGTATAAGGCAAGAGCAAACAAGCACCGCAAGGCTATCACCGTCAAGCCCGGAGATTTGGTAATGTTGCACTTGAGAAAAGAGAGGTTTCCATCAAGGAGGAAAAACAAGCTCATGTCAAGAGGAGATAGTCCTTTCAAGGTCCTTGAGAAGGTGAATGATAATGCCTACAAGCTAGAGTCGTCCGGAGATATGGGTGTATCTTCTACATTCAATGTGGGTGATCTCACACCCTGCCTTGATGATGAAGAAGATGGTGATGATTTGAGGGCAAATCACAATCAAGAAGGGGAGGATGAAGCAAGTGTCATGCCCACTCAAGTTCAAGAGAGCTCCCACATCCTCCTTAATGCTCACAAGCTCAATCAAAGGGGACTTGGCCCGTGTACTGATTTGGAGCTCCAATTCCAACTCCATCCTAAGCCCTTTGGATGTGCTACTGTCATCATTTGGGAAGGCCAAGAGTCCTCCTAAGGGGTTTAGGCATCAAAATGGAGTTACACCCTCGGCAAGAATAAAGGAAGGTCAAAACAATAGGTTGCACTATCTCAGTTGGTTCTGAACAGAATGTGGTCCTAGTTTGTCCACCTTTTGGAGATGGTTGCTACGGTCATGATTGGGATTATTGGCCACTCTCTTTAAGTTTGGCATGTTAGCTTTCTAATAAGACAAGTTGCAAGGCATTTGGACTTCATTTGGTGGGTCAAACAGTAAGATCTTTCCAGACTATACAGTTTGGGCGAATTCCAGCACAGTCCGAAAATGGAGCTGATTAAGTTACCTTATTGAAGTCCAACTTTTGTGAAACTTTAGGGCGTGAAAGGTGATCTAAATATTTATCAAATTAGGTGCCCAAAGTACCCAAAGAGCACCCACTTGTGCTGCCTTTATCCAGCCCAAAGTACAAGCAGAACACCCCTTTAACCGGTCCTAGCCTGGCCATTTGTACTAGGGTGTTTCTTGATATCCATGTGTACTACTTGCTGCAACTTGCATTTGCTGGTGTACTTAGGCTCTTTTGTAAGCTTGACACTTCACTTAAGGGTATCATTAACCCTAATGGAGGTTGACAAGGCTAGTGATGATGTGGTAGAGTGCTTAGGTGACCGATTGGATATTCCCCCCTTCCCTAAGTGTACTCTTTCCCCCTCTTTGACCATTGTGCTGCTTAGCTGAGTTTAGGCTCTTTAAAAGCCAGCAAACTCCCTTGTAAAGACACACATTCGGTCATATACAAAGAAGCACAAAGCTTTCTCTCTCAAAATCTTAAGTTCTCTTTATCCTTTCACAAAGGTGGTGAGTTTTGAGTGGAATCCTTTATGGAATTGTGGGTGGTAAAGCATTTAAGCAATTCTTGGTGGATCCTTAATCTTGAATGGTGGCCTAGCTTTTAATTCAAGTCATATCTTATTACTAAAGGGAAATTTGGAACTAAACTCAAGTTTGCTTCAATTCAGCCCATCCCGTGCATGCTCCAGGCTGCCCGTGCCTGGTTCCAGATCTCTCTTGGAAACTGCTGGTTTGTCTGGTCAGCGATGCAACGTGGCCATGTCAGTATTCAGGTCAGCTGGGGTGACTGCTGGGGTGAACTGGCAAATTAGATTACGGGCCTTCAACACTGTACACCTTGCCAGAAATCTGGTCCGAAATGATGGACTACTTATTCTTTAGCCCTTTTCGCACCAATTCTGCATTTTAGCTCTTTTTCTATACAACCTCACAAACCCTCATAAAAGCATGACATGAACTCAATCACATCTAAATTCCAAGTAGATAAAGGTATAAAGTTTAGCACTTTTGGTGACTAAACACAAATCATCTGAGTTTTGTGAATGCTGAGCAAAACTCATGTTTTGTGTTTATCACTTTGTCCTGAATGTGCAAAGGGTGAACCCCCTCCCCCCCTGAAGCCCCTTTTCAGTTCCAGCCTGGGATGAAAACAAGGGTGATTTCGATCTGTAGAGGTGTTATGTGAGATAACAAGCATAATGAATTCTTTTGACCGTTCCTTAGTAATGATTGAAATCATGCTTGACCTGAGATGTGTTGATTCTGATCTGGCTAGCTGTTTATACCAGGGAACCTGTGGTTCTGCAGAGGATTTTTTTTCCCTGGTTTGTTTGAATTCTTTGTGAGCCACCAATAGCTGCCTTTGTTAAAACAGAGGCCCAAAGCCCACCCCCTTAAAAACAGAAAAATCTTCTTGCGAATATTGCACTCTTGGTGGATTTAAAAATGAGAAGACAATGGGTGCAAGGAAATTCGGATTGTGCTTGGATCTTTCTGCTGTGGTGTTTAAAGCTATCTTGTGAAGGATGTTTTGTCATGTTTGCCCTTAGCATCAGATCCCCTTTGGATTATATGATTTAAATTGAGTATGGTCCTTTAGCTGAATGGAGATGATGCTAAAACAGAAACTATTTCATATAGGCATGGATGTGTAGCGTGTAGTAGGACAATTTATGAAGATCACTTGAGGAAAATATTTGAGTTGTCTTTCATCTATACTCTTCCATCCTTGTACCTTGAATTCTTATATTCTATCAAGATGATTGTTTCTCATTTCTTGGGGTTTGATTTCATGTGTTGGTTGAAGGCGGGAAGTGTGTTTTGTTTTTTGTTTGTTTGGGCTAAATCTTTATTCCTTTATTTTGTTGTCATGGTATCATTAGAGTTTTTGGCATTTCGGTGGGCTTTATTTCTTTGCTAATGTTTACAGAATCCTAGTGCGTTTACTTCAAATCATTCTGTAGACATGTCATGGTCCTTCTGAAAAGCCATCATGCTTTACTATGCTCTTTTTATTTTTTTTGGGGGGGGGGGGGGTGAGGAGGATTTTATTACCGTGCAGAACAAACCAGAATTATGTATATCGAGATGGAGTACCAATGAGATTTAAGTCTCGTGGTGCCGAAAATCTCCATGGATTCCTTTTCCTGACTGGACTTTCTCTGTTGAGCTGTGGACCGTAACTTATATTTCATCATCTGTGGCTCTGTGCTATCTCGTCAACTGCTGTAGCTAGCTCTTTTTGCTTATAATTGAAGATTCTTTGGTCGCTTTCATACAACAGGGAATGTACAGTTGCTGCAGTGGCCATATAAACCAATTTTCTTCTGAACTTGCTGTTTCTGTAAAATTTAGTTTCCTATCAGAGAGGAATCTGCACAGGTCTTGATCACTGGCTGTAATGCCAATCCATCTTAATATTCTGCTAATGAACTGCTGGCTATATGGACATTGGAAGAACAGATGCTAGCGTGTTTCAACAGCAGAATGACAGAGGCAACATTGAGAGTCCTCATTTGTATTTGTCGATTTCTTTAGTGTTGACTGTTTGAGTCTTCCTAACAGAGCTATCTAGTAACAGAAAGCATGACATGTTGGTGTTCCTACACCAGATGACGTTGGCAAAGGGGCAAACAATCAGATGTCTCTACAACCACTAATAACCCCTAGATATGGCCTAGTTACCGGGATCGTTACCCCACCCTCCGTTCCATGATTTGGATCGTCCTATCCAAAAAGCGGTACGTTTTCGTTTTGGAATGACTCGGAACGCGTTCCATATATATATATATATATATATATATATATATATATATATACATGCATACATATACGTATATGTATGTATGTATATGTATATGTATACATACATATATATATATATATATATATATATATATATATATATATACATATATATACACATGTATGTATATATCTACATGTGTGTGTGTGTGTGTGTGTGTGTGTGTGTAAAACTTGGCGATCCCTTTCTAAGAGCACAAGATAAACCTGAAAATTGGAAAATGAAGAAAGAAAAATAGGAAAAGAAAGCAGAATCACTGTTGAAGGCAGACTGCAAGCGTACTAGAAGAGAAATTTAGCAGTTATGGATATCTTCCATAACACTATCGCAGAGAGGAGGGGAGAGAGAGGCTGCTGGAAGGTGTAGAGAGGGTCAAAGTTCTTAAACAATGGGTTATTTTTATGTTTTTACTGCTCTGATGTTTATTTGGTGAAAAGGACTATTGGGAGCAGTACACGCATCAGCAATTAACAAAATCTGATTATTGGGAACAGTAATAGGATCAATTACTTTAAAAAAGAATAATAATAAGTTTTTAATTTTCTTTTCTTTCAGAAAGAGAGAGATATTGGGTTCGGTTTCCTTCTTTATGAAAGTTATTTTTTGTAGTATGGCTTTTTATTAAAGCAATTTATGTTTAGGCTACAATGTTTTGGTAAAAATAGAGAGAGAAAAAGAGCCCATTAAAATTAAAATAAAATTTTACATTAACGTTCCGAAGTTACGAATTTCATTCCCAAAAATCGTTCCAAATGACCTACTCCCTTCGGTCCTGTTTTTAGGGGGAGTGGCGTTCCACGTTCCCGTACCATAATCCACGGTCCAAGCATTCTGCGATCTTGATAACTATGAGATATGGTGTATATGAGTTCTGCTCTAGCTAGCCAACTCTCATCAGTATCACCCTACCAAATTTAGGCCTAAGATGCACAATCTTCCCCCTCCCCCCAAATAGCGGGAAACATCATAATCAGTCTTGTCCTGGATGCAATTCCGCTTGAGATATATTTCATTAACTCATTATACGCAAAGGCAATCTTTCTTTGAGGTACAATTCTTTTTTAACTGTATGTGGCAAGATAAACATAGAAGACTGGTAGGACTATGCGGGAATAAGTTCCACCCTACTCAAGGATGAGGGGTGTCTTGTGTAGCGCTTTTGATTATTTTCACTATTTTCCCACAACTGTAGGGCGTTAAGCTTTGCTCGATTTCCTTGGAGTAAGTGCCACCCTGAGATATTTAATGAGAAAAATCATCTCTGCACAAGTCTGTCAAGCCAAGAATTTGATTTATAGTTTGCTCCCAACACCAGCGACATAAAATTGGGATTTTCGATAGTTGGCTTGTAGACCATTTACATTTGAGAAGTGTTGAAAATCATTCATGATCAACTGGATAGTGGACGTGTCTGTCTTGCAAGTGGATCATGAAGTCATTAGCAAAACAAAGTAAGATTCACAGAGCTTTTATATAATGCGTTAAGTTTAGTCTTATGATCTTAAGCTACCTTTAGTAGAGCTCTTGTCAAATACTCTGTGACAAATAGCAAAATTGGAGGGGGAATGGGTGTCCTTGGCTTATGAGACAAGGAAATGCTGCTGAGTTATGGTCACAATGTAATGTTAGTACTTTCTCAGGAGAGTTCAAACAACGGCCTATGGGACGGTGTCATAAGCTTTTCCTGAATCGGTCTATATTAGACACCTTGGAGGATTATTCTCCTTCTGTTGAACCTACTATCTTCATGAGTTATCATCACATTTTGAGTAATCAGTTTCCCTCTATGAATGTCCTGATTCTCATTAACAATTGATGGAAGAACAACCTTGAGTCTTGTACATAACATCTTACAGATGAATTTATATAGAGAATTGCAACATGATATAGATCTTGTATGCAGCTGAATAGGGGTTGTCAACCATGGGATCAAGTAAATCAATTTTCTACCAACTAATCAACAATTCAACATCCTACTAGTCTCCCATAAAAAAGAAATGCAAAATAGGGTATGAGAAAAGGTCTGCCCCCAATTAGATGCCAACAAGATTTTAAAAAAATCTAGTGTGATAAAAGTCGAGGGCTCTGTGGCTTAGAGAGGGAGATCGCAACTCAAAGTTTTTTCATCGGTCAATCTGTGTAGGAAGTTCAACTTCATGTCAGGGGTGGAGATTGAGGGGAATCGTTATGAAACAATTGATAGTATGAAAAGCTCTATACATGGCTTCTACAAAAAACCATTCTCTGAAACTGAACCCTGGCGGTCGAAAGTGGCAGGCTTATCATTGCCCTCTTTATCTACCTCTGCCAGGGAGGTTCTTGAGATGTCATTTGATGAAGAAGAAGTCACTAGAGTTTTACATGATTGTTGTGGGGATAAGGTGCCTGCCAGATGGAATGACTAGAATGACTATGGCTTTCCTTCAAGCAAATTGGGATTCGGGGTGAGGGGATGTGTTGTCTATGTTCTCGGAGTTTTAAACTAATGGAAAATTTGTGGCTAGCCTTAATGCTACTTTCATAGGACTTATTTCTAAGAGAGCTGATGCACAGAATATCAAAGATTATCGCCTAATTAGTTATTGGATGTATCGCCCAATTAGTTTGATTGGATGTATTTATAAGTTGCTCTCAAAGGTGTTTGCTCGTAGGTTGCGAAGTGTAATTGGGGGCCTCATTTATGAGAATCCAAACGCCTTTGTTGGGGGTAGACAGATTTTGGATGCAGTACTCATTGCAAACGAGCTTATTGATGAAGAAGAAGTCACTAGAGCTTTACATGATTGTTGTGGGGATTAGGCGCCTGGCCAGATGGAATGACTATGGCTTTTCTTCAAGCAAATTGGGATTCGGGGCGAGGGGATGTGTTGTCTATGTTCTCGGAGTTTTACACTAATGGGAAATTTGTGGCTAGCCTTAATGCTACTTTCATAGGACTTATTCCTAAGAGAGCTGATGCACAGAATATCAAAGATTATCGCCCAATTAGTTTGATTGGATGTATCGCTCAATAGGTTTGATTGAATGTATTTATAAGTTGCTCTCAAAGGTGTTAGCTCGTAGGTTGAGAAGTGTAATTGGGGGCCTCATTTCTGAGAATCCAAACGCCTTTGTTGGGGGTAGACAGATTTTGGATGCAGTGCTCATTGCAAACGAGCTTATTGACTCTAGGACCAAGTCAGGTAAGTCGGGGGTTATTTGTAAGCTTGACATCGAGAAGGCTTATGGCCATGTCAATTGGGATCTTCTTATTTACATGATGAGAAGAATGGGGTTTGGGGAGAGATGGATTGCTTGGATTTGCCATTGTATTTCTTCTGCTTCTTTTGCGGTGTTAGTTAATGGCTCCCTTTCTCAATTCTTTTCTGCTACTAGAGGGTTGCGCCAGGGTGACCCTATCTCCCCTTTTCTGTTCTTATTGGTGATGGAAGTGTTCGCAAGGATGGTTAATTCGGCAGCTACAGCAGAGCTTATTTCTGGTTTCTCTGTGGGCTGGCTGAATGAATCTGCCACTGATGTCTCCCACCTTCTCTTTGCTGATGATACGATTATCTTTTGTGATAATGATTACGAGGAAATAGTGAACTTGCGTGGTATTCTTATATGGTTTGAGGCGGTGTCTGAGCTAAGAGTCAATCTGTCAAAGAGTTCTATATTACCAGTGGGGCAAGTGGACAATATTCAATTGCTTGTAGGGATTCTAGGATGCTCTATTGGTTCTCTTCCATCATCTTATCTTGGTCTCCCTTTTGGTGTAAAATTTAAGGATAAATCCATTTGGGCACCTGTGATTGAGCATTTTGAGAGAAGACTATCTGGGTGGAAATCAAAATATCTCTCCAAAGGGGGGGAGACTGGCACTTATTAAAAATGTTTTGGCGAGCATTCCAGCTTACTTTCTATCACTCTTCCCTCTACCAGTCTCAGTGGCTAATAAGTTGGAAGCTATTCAGAGAAAATTCCTTTGGGCATCTTTTGGTAGTGACTTTAAATTTCATCTTGTTGGATGGAATATGATCAAGAATCCCATATCGGAAGGGGGATTAGGTGTCAGAGATCTTAAACTCTTCAATGAAGCATTGCTAGGCAAGTGGTTGTGGAGATACATGAATGAGAAGGATAGCCTGTGGAGAAGGGTGATTAGGAGCAAATATGGGGATAATGGTCTTGGATGGTATCCATCCAAACCAAGTGGTGCTTATGGGCAACGTTTATGGAGGTTCATTCACAAAGGATGGGGAAGATTTTTTCATCATTTTTCCTTCAAGGCTGGCGTCGGTTCTTCTATCTTGTTTTGACACAACCGTTGGTGTACGGAGGGCCTTCTGCAAGCTAGCTTCCCCTCTCTTTATGTGCTCACGGTGAACAGAGATGCTACTATAGCATATTTTTACCAACGTGGGCCTAGCACTTTTGTGTGATCTCCTGTTTTCATCCGTGATGCTTTAGTGGATGACACTATCCTTGCCACCTTTCTCAGTAAGTTGAGTGAGATTTCACTTCATGACTCACCTGATGCGGTTACTTGGGATCTCAACCCTAAAGGTTTTTTCACTGTTAAATCTTATTATCTAAAGCTCCTCTCTAATTCTGCTTTCGCTATGGAGTCGGAATTTTTGGGGCGGTTCCCTTGGAAAATCATTTGGAAGAGTTTGGCTTCCTTGAAGGTGTCAGTCTTTGTGTGGGAAGCTTCGCATGGGAGTATTCTGACATGTGATAATTTACAAAAGAAGGGAATTATTTTGGTGAACAGATGTTCTATGTGCAAAGACGATTTGGAGTCTCCTGATCACCTACTATTGCATTGTCAATTTACAAGGGCTTTGTGGGAGTTATCCTTTAGTCGCTTGGGAGTCTCCTTGGTTGTTTCGGATTCAATGAGGAATTATTTTTTAGTTTGGGAGGGTGCCTTTGATAGGAAAATTAAAGAGAGAAGTGTCTTATTGATCCCACATGGGATTTTTTGGGCTATTGGCGAGAGAGAAACAAAAGAGTCTTTGAAGGAGAAGAGACGTCCCTTCAACGAATTAAAGATATTCTTATCAAGACTCTTTTTTTTGGGGCTAGTGGGAACTTTTGTGATTCTTCTTTTGATGTAATTGATTTTGTGAATAGGTTTCATCTAGGGTGTACATAATCCTTTTGTAGGATGCCTGCTTGCATCCATCCCTTTGTACATTTTACAGTTTAATATATTTTACTCTTTTTCCTTTATCAAAAAAAAAAAAATCTAGTGTGATACCTATCAGGTAGAATTCTTTCGATAAACAGAGTCCTAGGCTTTTGTTTTTTTGGGGGGGGGGTGGGGGGTGGGGGTAACTCAATACCTCATCCTTGGTAAGAGGCTTCAACAAGGAGATTTGTCACACAATGGTCAAATATGGACCCATGTCAAATAAAGTTCTTATTAAGATATTCACCAGTGACAGCAGGAGCGCTGAGAAAACTTTTTTTAAAAAAAATTTACAAGTGGCCAAGATCCACGGAAGAGTTAACATTTATGGTCAATGGTGGTGTTGAAGAATTGGACCTAATGAACATCACATTTTTGTGTTTGGAATTTCAGATGGGGCATATTGAGGGCTTTTTAAATATTTTTTATTTGGGGTGTTTTTTTTGGGGGGGGGGGGGGACTGAAAGTAAAGCACTTTGAGGGTGTCTTCATTAATTTCTTGCTAGGGCATGGGTCTTTCTTTCCTTTCCTTTGTCTTATGTTTTGGCACATTGATTAGGACTAGAGGAGGACTGGATAAGCAAAGTCTAGCACCTATCTGCTTTGTGATGCCATGATGCATGAGTAAAGTGTGATTTCTTATTGTTTTTTGGGGTTAAGGTTGTTTACATTGGACTACCTTTACATTATCATTAGCAATTAAGCAGAATTGCTGGGTATTAGTTTGGTTTGACTTTCCTTGTAGTTTAGAACTATGAAATTTAGGCAGAAATATTGCTCTCACATCTTGCTGCTTTTCTTCTTTTTCGTCAATATTTTTCTATCAGGGCCTTTATTACATATGTTTTTCTTTTCTCAATATGTGGCTGAGTTGTGCTTATAGGATCTACTTTCTTTGCCTTTGTTTTACCCCCATTTTTCAGCACCTGAGAGAAACCAATTGAATCTAGTATTCTGACCTGTTCAATATATGTTTTATAGGTATTAGAATCTGATAAACCAACCACTGTTGATATTATGAGGTTTCTGCTGAGTTATGCATACCTGGCAACTGTCTCTTCAGACAGCATGCCCATAAACAGTAGAGTGGAATCGTCTGTGAGGAAACTGTTTGGTGAGTTGGTTAACTCAAGAGGATTTTATGTAGACTCTAATGCTTCAGTCCAGAACCAGTTTCCTGAAAGATATGAGCAAGTGCCACGGTCTCTTGGGAAAACTATTGAAATGAAGAGAGGTGACTGGGTATGTCCAAGGTGAGTCTTAGTAAGGCTGTTTTTGTACCCATACTACACAAGGGCTCATATAACTTTCTAATGTAGATTAGTTTTTCTAATATAATAGTTAAAATTTGAGAAAGGACTTGTCTACTAAAATCAATCTAATTGTGAAACAACGTTATTTAATATACTATGTAATAGATTAATTAGATAGGGATGATCCATGTAACATATTCCGTTTGATTAAGAGCACAATTTCTTATATTAATAATTTTGACATATGATAATTCTTCTGTTAGAAGATATAAATAAATGAACCAACGACTATTATCCAACTCAACATTAGGTTCCATTTAAGAGCCCCATGTCAAGAGCTCATGATTTACATCTAGGCACTTTCCAATATGTTACTTGCCTGACTTGAAGAGAGTAGATTGATTTCTATTTCAGCCTTCAGATGCTGTGAAATATTGCAGCACTACAAATGCTGTTTAGATGTGATATCTGTTCCCATTACTATCTTTGGTATAGTTGGTCCCCCCCCCCCCCCCCCCCCCGAGCATGGCTCGCCGCTAAGGATGTATGGCCTTCAGTGATAACAAAAGAACATGATCTTTTGAAGTTGTTTCCTAGTCACTTAACTTTATAGGACCCGAGAAACCACCTCTCGTAGCTAAAGTGTCTGATGGCAGTAGAGGAGGGAGGGGGTTAGCACTGCCTGTTGAAATTTTTAGATGATCCACATTTAACGGTTGCCATGTTGACAAGTAAAATCCTTCTGCTGAGCAGGTGCAGTTTGGTAAATTTTGCATGGAACTTAAAGTGTCGTGCATGTGAGGAGCCTCGGCCAAACAAATTTCTTACTGGCGGGGAATGGGAATGTCCTCGGTGAGCATATGAACCAACCTCCTCCCCCCTTCGTCGTTCAGGCTTGTGGTCTAATTTGTAACTTGCCAAGTCTCAGATGAGCTGTAAATTAATACTTTGTGCTTCCCTTGTTCGGTTCCCACTTTCTCCAGATGTCATTTCTTTAACTTCAGTAGGAATGCGATGTGCTTAAGGTGTGACTGCAAGAAATCTGTGCTGAATCCTTCTCAAAGCTTTACCTCTGTGTTAGGGGTGAGAGCCCAAAATTCCTCGATTGAGGGGCAAAATGTAGAGAAGCAGCAGCAGTTGTTTATTAATAAGATAACCCATTTGATAAAATCATCTGACGTGGCTGGTTCCGTAGAAGATAGAAGTTTTCCTGAGACCATGCAGTTGGGGGATGATAGCTTTCCTGTTGCTAGAAACACATGCATCGACGGAAGTGTCAATGGTGTTGATCCCCAAACCATCAGTATGAACATCAACATGGAGATCAGTCGGTATCTGGATGAGGTTTTGGATCAAGGATCTACTACTGATATGAGTAACATAGGTGTGTCTCTCAGTGAAAATAAGCGCCCTGGTCAGCCTAGATTGACGCATGATACATGCTCCTTTGTTCATGAACACCTTAAATACAGCCCCGCCAGTCAGATGGGGAATAAGGATACAGAACAAGCTGAAAAGTCTGAGGAGTGGTTTAAGAAAGTTGCCCAGCTGCATGATGTCGAGGACCTGGCTAGTGCTATAGCTGATGAAGACTTTCCGGACACCATGCCGATGCGCAAAGGAGAGAACCGTTTTGTAGTCAGCAAGAAAAAAGCTCGTTCGTTGATTTCCCCAATGTGCAAGAGGCATATGGCAATAGAGCAGCAAGGGGGGAATAACAAGTATGTTCCAGTTGTTCCCTTTCCACCTGGTCACTTTGCCGGAGACAAACCCCAGGAGCGGTCAGATTCTAGAATTTCATCCCCAGATAATGGTGACAAAGAATCAGCTACAAGTCAACACTGTCGTGCACTGAGCTCAAATTCTGGAATGGAAGATATTGCCGCCAACCCAGTTGACAACTCATCCAACTATATGGAACTGACCCAAAGATCTGATTTGAGCAGCAGTTCTTCTGGGACAGGTGGGACAAATTTGAAGGGGGACTCATGTGGGTCTAGTGACAGTAAGAACATTTGGAGGGGTAGGAGTTTGGAGGGATCAGCAGTGAAGGAACCAGATCCTTTGGACATGTCTGAGGCGGCTAAGGCGGAGAGATGGTTTCGGCGTGTTGCTCAGATAAAAGACATTTCAGAGCTTAGCCAGATCCCCGATGAGGACTTCCCCTCTATCATGCCCATGAGGAAAGGAGTGAATCGCTTTGTGGTGAGCAAGAGGAAAACCCCATTGGAGAGACGGCTGACATCTTCTCAGTGCCGGAGGAACCCTCCAGTTGTGAACTCGGACCCTGCAAAGAAGGAAAGCAACTCCGATTGACGATACGCCAACTGCTGGGACTGATTCAAGTCTCTGATTTTGGCCATATGCATGTTGCGGTCCGTGAGCTGCAATACATGATAGTCAAATTTTGTTGTTCAAAGTTACCTCGATGACAGTAGGTTATAGTCTGTGCATGCTAGATATTCATTCTAGATGCGATTGAAAGTAATCGAGAAATGATTTAAATTGGGACTTTGTCTTCAAATCATTTATCTATTATCCAAAATAATCCATAGTTATTTGATTCATTAAAAATTCATTCATATGTATTCCATTGTATTCTCTCAAAAAGTTGCATAATCTTGAACCATGGAACTTTTCCAAATTTTAAGAATTTATATTATTTAAATGAAACAAAAACACATTGGGCTGGGACTGTCGACAAAGATGGTATGCCTTCATGGGCTGAGAAATATGGTTGTTTAAAAAACGTGTTAGCTGTATGACAAACATGCTTTTGCATTGTAAGTGCAATGTCACGCAGTAGTGGTCCTTGTACGCATGTTCTACTTCTTTGCTGCGATCTGCTTGTAGCAGGATGGTATGATTGCTGTTGCATCATTCTCCCCACCTAGATGTGGGTAGGGACCTTCCTTTGCCAATTACTTAGAAGAGGGAGGGGGTGTGTAGGTTGGGCCTTGGGCCCTGGCAGCTTTGTCCTCCTTCCCCTGGACTGGTTGACCTGTGGGGTATTCCTTGGGATAGGGGACCCAATAGATGATCCATATTTACCGTTGTAAAAAAAAAAAAAAAAAGAAAATTGATCTACTTCTTTGTAGCTGATTCCCCACGCGCATCAAGTTGGTGTATTGTTAGGTAATGTGTCGGTTTGGGTCGACCTATTTAATAAACTGGTTAATTTGTATCAATCCTAAAAATAATTTAAAGTTACCCCGATTAAGTTATGTTTTCACACTAAACGGTCAAATTGTGTTGCCATCAGGTTGAAATATGTTCGGTTCGTATTGGGTTCATATTTCTCTCGGTAACATGAAGTTGAGTTTCGATCATATTATCATGTCGGATAAGACTTTCTCAACTCTAAGTTGAAGTCATGTTATGAATGTTATTGGTACAGATTCACTAATGTATGTTATGAATGTTATTGGTACAAATTCACTAATGTCTCGCTTGTGAAGTAGTGGTTATTTTATAAATATACTAGCAATATTGGGTTTTAACTTAAAATTTGCTCTTGGTCTTAGATGATTTTTGAATGAAGAACTCTTTCAAAAATAGTTAATTTTTTAAAGATGAAATATAAAGTATAAAACAATACTATGTGGAGAGGAAGGAGGGTATTGCACCTAACAGTCAATATAATTACAACCTCTATATTAACAACTACATAACTAAACTCTTTATGGTCGATATAATATTATAACGTCTTTTTAATCCAACATAAATTTTAAAATTCACAAGTGGCTTACATGTTTGGAAGATTGATCATGATTGTGAATGATTACTCTCTCCTGAGACTTAATGAATAAATTAGTCTCTAATTACATGACCGCTCATTTGTTGGGTGGATTTTTCCCTCACTAAAGTTGTTGGTCTTCTCATTGCTTCTTTCTTTTCTAGATGTACCTGACCGGGGGAGTCATCCACTATGATTGCTGAGTGTTCTTTATGTAGATTCTTAATTTGTAGTCAATTTTTTTTTTGGCGATTATTTTAGGCACTTTTTTTCACTTTGTTAGAGCTACTTATGGGTGAAATTGGAGTTCTCCTAATTTGTAACTACCCATTGCATCAATTTGCGCCTTCAGGTACACTTCGTTTTAAGACAACTATTTTTAAGCCCCTATATTTTTGAAACTAATTCTGAGGTACCCAATGTTTTTAGACAATAGATTTTTAAGGGTTTTTTTAATGTCAAATCCGACCCACAAATTTCTAAAATTTCTGTTTTTGATTCAAATGGGGTTCAAAGTGCAAATACTCAATTTTTTTGGCTTTTTTGGAAAACTAAGCTTATATTAATGTTTGTATTTCTTATAATGATTTTAATGATATTAGTTATCACAATGTACTACTTATATCATAAATATTATATTTTCTGTGATTATAAGTCCACTATACTTAGCAAAATAATAAAGTTTAATTAGAGAGTTTTAACCATTATCTGAACTATGGCGACGCTGGATCCTAATGTTCCTCTAACTTCTAGTTTACAGATATTACTATTCTCAACCACACGTCCCTTAAATCAGGCTCAACACAAGTATGTTTCGTTTCTTACCTCAAAACGTAGTCACTAATCAATTTTTATAATTTAAAGGATAGTGAGACTTGAATCAAGAAATCATGATATTTGGGACATAAGGTTTGATTTAATCACGTTCACTACTAGGAAACTTCTTCTATTAAAAGTTTAAAAATGAAAATATTACAATGGACGAATTGAAGATGGATTTAAGCTTCTAAGATCATCAGAGATATTTACTCATAGAGAAATAAAGATACCTGACTTATCTTTTGCTCAAGTACGCTTAATGATCGCGTCCTTTATTAGCACTCAATCTCTCCTTTTATAGAAGAGATGGATTACATAGGATGTCATAATGGTTATAGTACATACACTGATATTTCACATAACTACAACTATTCCCACATGATTGCAGTACACTGCATTATTTTACTGACTTGATACTTGATAAAATAGTATAATAATAGTGTAATAACTTTTTATAGCACTTGATGTTGACAAGACTAACTATCCATATTGAAATTCCGTATGTCTTCATCTCTAATAATGTCTTCCAGTCTATCATTATCCAGATAATCATTAAAATCTTCATCAACTTGAAGGTGCTCTGGATTTCATTTTTAAATAATTTATGAAAATATTTCTTTCCTTTTTCTGGTAAGAATTTTTCATTTCTGGTATCAAAGAGATAATTAAAAACATCTTCTGAAGTAGCTTCTTCTACCTTTATATATTTGCTGAAATCATTATGATAGATGAAAGTAGTGTTCCCGCAATGCATTAACATTTTTCCTTGTCTAGTTAATGCTCACATTTGATGATAAATGTTGTAAGCACCAATGACTCTTATTAAAGAAGGATCACTAACTACTTCTTGTCGTTTCAAAAATCATTCTTGTCGTTGATAATTAGGATTATTTAAATCAACCAATTGAACAAGATCATGGGCTGGTGTCGCCTTTTCATTTTCATACTCAATAATTATGCAAGGCACCTCGACATACAGACTTCTATTGTATGGAATTTTTATGGGTAATTTACATTTGGGTGCATCGAGTTTTGGTGTAATCATTTTGAGGACCAGCTTTTTTAAAACTTTACTGTCAGGATTATCGAGTTTTTATGTTATTTACATTTGGGGGACATGTCACTATTTGAATAAATAAAAATGTATTTTCAAGTCCCTAAACTTTTCATATTTGCAAATCTACCCTCAATCCTTAAAAACTTACTTTCGAAAAATCTAAAATTGTGTTTGTGGTTCTTTTGCTCACTAATAGATCTCGGCGTCCTTTTTCATCTAGTATCAGAGCCACGTGCACAAAAGTAATTGAGATTGTTTAACTAATTAATGACTAATTAAGCTACTTAACTGTGATTAATGCTTGAATCATCATCTGCTTGCCCTGGTCCTAATTATTCACATATTGTTCACTCACCAGAAGGTAATATCTCATTAGCACCTTAATTAAACTATATCAATGATATAGTTTTAGAATGAAAAGCTGAATTAACTAAAATTAAGACCGAACTAAAAGATCTTAAGAATCAGTTAATCGTTGTTCATCTTTCTCTTATTAACGATGTTAGACATAGTGGAAAAGCTAGTCCGAGAATTAGCACTCCTTTCTAGCATAAATATCCTTTCCAAAATTCAAAAAACAAGATTCCATTCCCTTTGCAAGAGATAAAAATCCAAAAAGAATTAGAAGAACAATCCGGTGAAAAATCGACTGAAAAGAAAGAAAAAGAAGATGGAGTATGAAAAATATGGTCTTGAAGAGCTACAAAAAATGTTCGATGAATAACAAAATTCAGAAGAATTGAATAAAATCATGAGCGCAATTAGTGATAAATACGATTTCTTGTCTGATGATAATGAAGAGACTAATAATGTCGAACTAGAAGAAGAAAGATATCAGTAGATGAATATGATAAAATTAAGAGATCTTAATGTTTTACCATTAGAAGAAATTAGAAGAAAACTTGACCAGAAATATGGTAAAATGACTAATGAAAACGAAATCAATGAGATTGGAGAAGAAATAGACTTATATGAAACAAAGACTAATCTAGTTTAGAATGTCGTTCCTAAACCTGAAGAATTTGGTGAACCATCTAGAAGAAACACTCACTTCCTAAGACCTTGGTATGTTTCTGCAGGTCGAACAAGCAATTTTTCCTTCGGGTTTATTCCAAGGAAAACCACAACCTATGAAGAAATTGGCCTTACCCCAATTAGTCAAATAGGATACATTTTAAATATTGATGGAGCCCGTAATAGAGAAGAAATTTTTGAGCACTGGAAAAGAGGAATGAATAGTATCTTAAACCTAAACACTATATGGACTGCGGCAAACTTCCTCAATTACATCGAGCATAGTTTCTTTGGTACCGTAGTTGACTTGTATGATTCATTTGAGTGAAGATGGTAAAAATACATTAAGAATGATGGAAACACTAGCTGCTGTGTTCGGAAGTCTGTGCAAAAAAATTGAAACTGAATTCATCAAAGCTAAAATTGATTCTAAAGAAAAAACACGAGAATGACAAAGAAAAATTAACAACATAGAACTATGGGATATGAGATACCTAGAAAATTATATTACAGAATTTAGTCAATATTATTACAAAATTGGGCATAATAAAACAAATCTTGGCATGTTCTATGACAAGCTGCCATATCCTATAAATTCTATAATTAATGAAAAATACATAGCATGGTTAAAACGAACAGATGTTGTTGATACCCTTGGTTTGGGAATTTCCTATTTGCGAAAATGGGTCAATGAACAATGTCTTCATCTGCAAAAGCAAAAGAAGATTAAGAAGCAGTTCTTGACTTATTGGGATTCACCTCACCAATGGGGAAAAGAATCTGAGAAAAGAAGAAAAAAAAATTCTATAAGAAAAAGAGTTTTAACAAGCAGAGAGGCGAAAAATATAGAAGAAAATATTACAACAAATCAAGTCCTAAAAAAGTAGATTTTTTAGAAAAGTTGCTTATTGCCTGGTAGGAAAAAACAATTGTAAATATTAGGCAAGTGGAGAAGTAGAGCATTATGCTAACGAATGCAAAAACAGAAAGAATAACAAGCTTATTGAAATGTTGGGAAGCCTATATTATGTTGAGTTTAGTGAAGATGAGGCATTAGACCTAACCCTAGGTAATAACAAGGGAATTGTTGAAATCATAGAGGACAATAAATATGAAGAAAGTGATTATGAAGAAACTAGCCATATGATGGAAAGGAGCTCGGTTAGCCTTGGTGACCTTCAAGGAGAAGAGTTTGTGGTTGACAATGATCATGAAAAAGTTAAGGGAGATTGAGTTCTTCCCATAATCCAAAAAGACATGATCTATAAAAAATTCATTTTTCAAGTAAAAAGCAAATATGTATGTGAAATGATGGAAGGAGATCTTGAGATAAATGATTGTGAGTATGATGTTGGAAAAGTTAATCTAATTAATTGGGATAATATCCTTAAGCATAACAAAGATAGAAAATATAGGTACATCCACGTCGAAAGTGTCCAAGTTCAAATAATTCTATTACAATATTATAGTAAAGATATTGATCTTTACGCGTTACTTTGTGATATTAAGCACACCAAATTTAATAATCAGATAATCATAAGAATAAAAACCAATTTATGTAATGGGTCAGTAGGTTTCAATTGTCGACCTGGATATTATGTGAGTCTAAAAGATGAATTTGCTAAAAACTTCCTATCCCTTAAGATTAAAACAGTCGGAATAGATATGAAGAGAGGAGGATATCCCTTGAGGATATTTTAAAAAATTATCTATAAATTAGATAATACAATAGATCTCAAGACTAAGGCAACAATGATAGAGGCAGAAAAATTTAAAAGTCCTACCCCGATGCAGAAGATCTAGAGAATTAAGTCTAACCCTCAAGATAAAAAAATCAATCGTTCATGGATATCTAAGTTTGCCAACCCTAATGAGGAAGGAAAAATCACTATTAAACTCCAATTATTAAGAAGCATGAGTACAAGGTCAGATTGGAGAGAAGGATCTTCATCAGTTAAAGAAGAGCTTAAAAAAGATAACACAATTACATGACCAGTGAAATGAGTAGAATGAGTTTTGAAGCTACAAAACCCAATCTAGATCGATTAACAAGTCTTGATAGGAAGGTCATTGGATACAAAACAAGAACTGTTAGTAAACCAATTTATGAGGATGAATTAGTCAAAAATATGACTATGAAAATATGCTACGAAGCTACTAATACAAACCCTAATAGCATCTACATACCAATAAAGGTATGTTTAGAGGGATATAATAAATATGAACTATGTGTTTACATAGATAGTGGTTGTTCTGTATGCTTTGAAAAAAGAACATTATTTCCTGAGTTTATGTGGAAAAGAACTAAAAGTCCATTACAAGTAAGGATAGCTGATAATAGTGTTATGAGCCACAATGAAGCCATAGAAGGATTATCTATAGAATTAGGAGGAGTCCAATGCATTATACCAGTTGTATGAGCTACTGATCAACCCTCTCATGATATGATTATTGGAAATAATTTTCAAATATTATATTCTCCATGCACTCAGACCATAAACCAAATAATATTTATGATTAATGGCCACTCAGTTCCTATTGAAAAGTTAAGTAAGATTTACACTCATCAGAAAATTGAATTTGCACGCAGCCAGCGTGGTGAGAAGGCAATACCTGCACAACGAGAAGTAGCACTAACAATCTCATTACTCGAGTTATCTGTTAAAGAGCAGATTGTTGAACAACAAGAAAAACTATGCAAAGAATTGTATTCTGACAATCCTCTAAAATTTTGGGATAAAGACAAAACATTTGCTAAAATAACTTTACTAAATCCCAATACTATCATCCGAGTCAAACAAATGGTGTATACCCACCAGGACATTCAAGAGTTTAACAAACAAATCAAAGAACTTCTGAATAAAGGATTGATTAGAAACAGTCAGAGTCCTCACACCAGTCCCGCCTTGATGGTAAGAAATCATGCTGAGGAAAAAAGAGGAAAAGTTAGAACGGTTGTCAATTACAAAAAGCTTAATGATAATACTGTCTTTGATGGTTATTATATTCCTAACAAAACAGACCTTTTCAACAGAATTCAAGGAGCCTCTTGGTTCTCGAAAATGGATTGCAAAAGTGGTTATTGGCATATAAAAATGGATGAGGAAAGTATTCCTTTAACTGCATTTAGTGCCCCACAAGGTCATTATGAATGGATAGTAATGCCATTTGGTCTTAAAAATATACCTCAAATATTCCAGAGAAGAATGGATAACATCTTCAAAGACCTTAATTATTGTTGTTTAGTTTACATTGATGATATCCTTATCTTTTCTAAAACCATAGAGCAACATAAAAATGATATTTTGGCTGTCACCCAAAGATGCATTGATCATGGCATTATACTTGGTAAGAATAAATGCATTTATGCTAAGTAAGAAATTGAGTTTTTAGTTCCAGAGATAAAAGTTGGACAAATTATTCTACAAAAACATATTTTAGAAAAAATAAAAAATTTTCCTGAAAAAATTGAAGATAGAAAACAACTAGAAATGTTTCTTGGATGTCTTACCTATGCTTCTGATTTCATTAAAGATTTGGCTAAACTAAGAAAATCATTGCAGCAAAAACTCAAGAAAGAGGTTAGCCGTGTATGGACCACTAATAATTCAAAGATTGTCCAGAACTTCAAAAAATGTATAAAAATCTTCCTGTTCTTAATCTTCCTAATGAAAAAGATGATTTAATTCTTGAGACAGATGCCAGCAATGAGCACTGGAGTGCGGTACTCAAAATCAAAGAAGGAGAAAAACTTTGCAAATACTGCAATGGAAGCTTTAATAAAGCAGAATGCAACTATCCCATGATGGAAAAAGAAATCCTTGCAGTCATAAGGGGAATTGAAAAATTCTTAATCTTTTTAGCCCCTAAACCTTTTCTCATTCGAACTGATTGCAAAGGAATACTTGGTTTTGTGAAAAAAAATTTATTAAATATGCAAGCGCAAAGGCAACTCCTGCGTTGGCAATTATGGCTTAACTAGTTTTCCTTTTCTATTGAACATATACAGGAATCGAAGAACTCTCTGGCAGATAGTTTAACTCGAGAACTTGCCAATGGTGATCATCAAAGTCGACCTTCTGTCAGAAAAGGAGGAAATCCTTAATGAAATGCCAGTCATACTAGAACAGATTACGTCTTCTAGTACAGTCCTTATTAATAATTTGGAATTTCATACAAAAAGTAGATCGCGCTTTGATGTACTTTCTGCTACCTAGCTAATAGCCCAAAGATTTTCCCTTCTAGAATTACAAATTAGCTACCTTCGGTGTCCATATGATATCCAAGAAAAAATAAGTTCTCATATCCAAGAAAAAATAAGTTCTCATATCCAAGAAAAAAGGTTCAATAAATGGTATGCAGCCTGCATCGACTTTTATCATCAATATTTAGGAGTCTTGGAGTACAACGATCTATTTTCTCGACAGACCTGGAGTGGGTGGCATTTGTTTCCCAGCCAATTCATTATCTCCTAAGGATCCTGTCTTTAAAGCCTGGAAATACGGGATGGTACTTCACTTCTCAGAAGTCCAAGATCTAAATTTTTTATTTTTCTCAACCTTAACTAAGTTCCAGCAATATATGTTTAAAAGGTTCTATTGGATTCTTAAATCTCCTGAGGGACCAACAAAAATTCCAGTTATCAAATACCTAACTTTGGAGGTTTATAGCACCCTGATTGAATATGAAAATGGAAAAGCCAAACCAGCCCATTATCTTGTCTAAATCATTGATTGCGACAATCCCAGTGATCAACGATAAAATTGGATTCATGGAGATCCGGTACATATAGTTATTAATCCTGTATTAGCAAAGGCTATTGGATTTTTCAACATTTATCATCAATGTTGGGCGTTAATCGAATGAGGGAAAACGTTAATACATTGTGGAAACACTACTTTTGCCTATAATAATGAATTTAAAGATGACATGAAGGTGGAAGGAGCAATGTCAGAAGATATCTTTGATTATCTCTTTGATGTTGGAGCTGAAAAATTCTTATCAGAAAAAAGAAAAAAATATCTCCTTGAATTATTTGAAGAATGGGATCCAGAGCATCTTAAGCAAATAAATGAAGATTTTGATGATTATCCAGATAATGATGGTCTGAAAGATATAATTGGAGATGAAGGCATGCAGAATCTCAATAATGATGACTAGTCTTGTCATCATTAAAAGTTCTGAAAAGGCTGCCCCATTATTGTACTATTTTGACAAGTGTCTGGTCTGTAAAATAAAGTGTGTACTGTAGCTGTTAGTAGACAACTGTAGCCATGTGAAAAATCTTTATGTACTATTGTCTTTAGGGCATCCTATGTACCCCCATCCTCTCTATAAATAGAGAGGTCGAGAGCTGAGAAGGACACGGTCATTTGAGCATTCTTGAGTAAAAGAGAGGTTAAGATTCTCTATTACTCTATGAGCAAGCATCTCTAATGATCTTAGCCTAAGTCCCTCTTCAAAGCATTCCACTGTAATATAACCACTTTCAAGCTTTTAATAAAAGAAGTTTCCCAGTAGGGAACGTTATTCAATCGAACCTTATCCCTTAAATATTATAATTTCTTGATTAAAGATCCACAATCTTTGAAAAAGATTAAAAACTTGATTAGTAACCACGGTCTGAGATAGGAAACAAAACAGATCTATGCTGCGCCTGATCTAAGGAAGGTGGGGTTGAGATTAGCAATATTTGTAAACTAGAAGCTAGAGGAATGCCAGGATCCAGCGTCGACTAAGTTCAGGTAACGGTTGAAACTCTCTAATTAAATTTTAATTATTTTTGCTAAGCATGGTGGACCTATAACCACAGTAAGTATAATATATAAGATATAAGTAGTAAATTATAATAACTAGTACCAGTAAAGTCATTATAAGAAGTTAAATCAAGCATATTTTGAGAAAAAACCCTAAAAATAGCTTATCTGCGTAGCAAACCCTTTTCAGGGGCTTTTCTGTAATTTCTAAAAGTTCAAGGATTAAATTATAAATAAAAAGGACCAAAAAGTCACTGTTTCTAAAACTGGAGGGACCAAGTGTAAAGATTTCCAAAACCAGCTCTAACGTGTGAATACGCTAAAACAGGAGGTACCAAATTGTAAAATTTTCGAATTTTTATTGCACAATCAGCAGATGTAAGAATCTGATGGATCCTTTTAAACATGCACTGTTGAAACTTAGTTAGTCTTGAGAAGAATGGATACTTCGGATCTGGGATTTCCATGAGGTAAGCTATCATTTCATATTCTCATACTATCTTAATGGGAACTTATTTTATTTTTTTTGAATATGATAAAGGCACCTTAGGTAATTCATTTGTAGCTCTAAAAGGTTGAACCTCTGTACTATTAGGTAGGCAGAAGATAGCAGACCAAAGCATGATCTACTTTTTACCAGTAATTTTAGAATATCCATAAGGATTCTACTAGAAGGAAAACCCCGTTCTAACAGTAATAAAATTTCATTCTGTATTTCCCCCTTTTCTGACAGGAATTCTACTCTAATGATTAACATTGGCAAGCTCACAAGTTAAATTATCTGCCAGAGAATTCTCTAATCCCTATATATGTTTAATATAGAAAGAAAACTAGTTAAACCATAATTGTTAACGTAGAAGTCGCCCCTGCACTTGCATATTTGACGAAGTCTTTTTCCTTAAAACAAAGTATTCGTTCGGAATCAGTTCGAACAAGAAAAAGTTTTGGGGACAAAAAGATTGAGAACTTTTCAATTTCCCTTATGACTAAAAGGATTTCTTTTTCTATCGTGGGATAGTCACATTCTACTTTATTAAAATTTTCATTGCAATATTTACAGAGTTTTTCTTCTTCTTTGATTTTAAGTACGGCACTTCAGTGCTCATTGCTGGCACTTGTCTCAAGAATTAAATCATCTTCTTCATTAGGCAAATTAATAACTTGAAGATTTTTGCACATTTTTTTTGATGTTTTGAATAATCTTTGAATCACTAGGGGTTTGTGTCCAACTTACTTCTTTCTTGAGTTTTTGCCGCAGTCGTTTTCTTAATTTAGCTAGATCTTTAATAAAATCTAGGTATAGATAAGACATCGAAGAAACCATCTAATTACTTCCTATTTTTAATCTTTTGAGGAAAATTTTCTATTTTTTCTAGAATATGGTTTTGTACAAGGTCAGATTAGGGAGAAGGATTTTCATCAGTTAAAGAAGAGCTTAAAGAAGATGACACAATTAGCATGACCAGTGAAATGAATAGAATGAGTTTTGAAGCTACAAGACCCAATCTAGATCGATTAACAAGTCTAGATAGGAAGGTCATTGGGTAAAAATAAGAACTGTTAGTGAACCAATTTATGAGGATAAATTAGTCAAAAATATGACTATGGAAATATGCTACGACGCTACTAATACAAACCCGAATAGCATCTACATACCAATAAAGGTATGTTTAGAGGGATATAATAAATATGAACTATGTGTTTACATAGGTAGTGGTTGTTCTATATGCTTTGGAAAAAGAACATTATTTCCCGAGTTTATGTGGAAAAGAGCTAAAAGTCCATTATAAGTAAGGATAGCTGATAATAGTGTTATGAGCCACAATGAAGCCATAGAAGGGTTATCCATAGAATTAGGAGGAGTCCAATGCATTATACTAGCTCTATGGGCTCCTGATCAACCCTCTCATGATATGATTATTGGAAATAATTTTCAAAGACTATATTCTCCATGCACTCAGATCATAAACCAAATAATATTTAAGATTAATGGCCGCTCAGTTCTTATTGAAAAGTTAAGTAAGGCTTACACTCATCAGAAAATTGAATTTACACGCAGCCAGCGTGGCGAGAAGGTAATGCCTGCACAACGAGAAGTAGCACTAACAATCTCATTACTTGAGTTATTTGTTAAAGAGCAGATTATTGACCAATAAGAAAAACTATGCAAAGAATTGTATTCTGACAATCCTCTAAAATTATGGGATAAAGACAAAATATTTGCTAAAATAACTTTGTTAAATCGCAATACTATCATCCGAGTCAAACAAATGGTGTATTCCCACCAGGACATTCAAGAGTTTAACAAACAAATCAAAGAACTTCTGGATACAGGATTGATTAGAAACAGTAAGAGTCCTCACACTAGTCCCGCCTTGATGGCAAGAAATCATGCTGAGGAAAAAACAAGAAAAGCTAGAATGGTTATCAATTACAAAAAGCTTAATGATAATACTGTCTTTGATAGTTATTATATTCCTAACAAAATAGTCCTTTTCAACAGAATTCAAGGAGCCTGTTGATTCTCGAAAATGGATTACAAAAGTGGCTATTGGCAGATAAAAATAGATGAGAAAAGTATTCCTTTAACTGCATTTAGTGCCCCACAAGGTCATTATGAATGGAAAGTAATGATATTTGGTCTTAAAAATATACCTCAAATATTCCAGAGAAGAATGGATAACATCTTCAAAGACCTTAATCATTGTTGTTTAGTTTACATTGATGATATCCTTATCTTTTCTAAAACCATAGAGCAACATAAAAATGATGTCTTGACTGTCACCCAAAGATGCATTGATCATGGCATTATACTTGATAAGAATAAATGCATTTATGCTGAGCAAGAAATTGAGTTTTTAGGTCTAGAGATAAAAGTTGGACAAATTATTCTACAAAAACATATTTTAGAAAAAATAAAAAATTTTCCTGAAAAAATTGAAGATAGAAAATAACTAGAAATGTTTCTTGGATGTCTTACCTATACTTCTGATTTCATTAAAGATTTGGCTAAATTAAGAAAACCATTGCAGCAAAAACTCAAGAAAGAGGTTAGCTAGGTATGGACCACTAATAATTCAAAGATTGTCCAAAACTTCAAAAAAATGTATAAAAATCTTCCTGTCCTTCATCTTCCTAATGAAGAAGATTTAATTCTTGAGACAGATGCCAGCAATGAGCACTGGAGTGCGGTACTCAAAATCAAAGAAAGAGAAAAACTTTGTAAATACTGCAATGGAAGCTTTAATAAAGCAGAATGCAACTATCCCACGATGGAAAAAGAAATCCTTGCAGTCATAAGGGAAATTGGAAAATTCTTAATCTTTTTAGCTCCTAAATCTTTTCTCATTCGAACTAATTGCAAAGGAATACTTGGTTTTGAGAGAAAGAATTTATCAAATATGCAAGCGCATGGGCGACTCTTGCGTTGGCAATTATGACTTAACTAGTTTTCCTTTTCTATTGAACATATACCGGAATTGAAGAACTCTCTGGCAGATAGTATAACTCAAGAACTTGCCAATGGTGATCATCAAGGCCGACCTTCTGTCAGAAAAGGAGGAAATCCTTAATGAAATGCCAGTCATACTTGAACGGGTTACGTCTTCTAGTAAAGCCCTTGTTGATAACCTAGAATTTCATACAAAAAGTAGATCGCGCTTTGGTGTTCTTTCTACTACCTAGCTAATAGCCCAAAGATTTTCCCTTCTAGAATTACAAATTAGCTACCTTTGGTGTCCTTATGGTATCCAAGAAAAAATAAGTTCTCATATCCAAGAAAAATGGTTTAATGAATGGTATGCAGCCTGCATCGACTTTTATCATCAATATTTAGGAGTCTTGGAGTACAACAATCTATTTTCTCGACAGATCTGGAGTGGGTGGCATTCGTTTCCCAGCTAATTCATTATCTCCTAAGGATCTTGTCTTTAAAGCCTGAAAATACGGGATGGTACTTCACTTCTCAGAAGTCCCAGATCCAAATTTTTCATTTTTTTAACCTTAACTAAGTTCCAGCAATATATGTTTAAAAGGTTCTATTGGATTCTTAAATCTCCTGAGGGACCAACAAAAATTCCAGTTATCAGATACCTAACTTTGGAGGTTTATAGCACCCTGATTGAATATGAAAATGGAAAAGCTAAACCAGCCCATTATCTTGTCTAAATCATTGATTGCGACAATCCCAGTGATCAACGATAAAATTGGATTCATGGAGATCCGGTACATATAGTTATTAATCCTGTATTAGCAAAGGCTACTGGATTTTTCAACATTTATCATCAATGTTGGGCATTAATCGAATGAGGGAAAAGGTTAATACAATGTGGAAACATTACTTTCGCCTATGATAATGAATTTAAAGATGACATGAAGGTGGAAGGAGCAATGTCAGAAGATATCTTTGATTATCTCTTTGATGTTGAAGTTGGAAAATTCTTATCAGAAAAAGGGAAAAAATATCTCCTTGAATTATTTGAAGAATGGGATCCAGAGCATCTTAAGCAAATAGATGAAGATTTTGATGATTATCCAGATAATGATGGTCTGAAAGATATAATTGGAGATGAAGGCATGCAGAATCTCAATAATGATGACTAGTCTTATCATCATTAAAAGTTCTGAAAAGGCTAACCCATTATTATACTATTTTGACAAGTGTCTGGTATGTAAAATAAAGTGTGTACTGTAGCTGTCAGTAGACAACTGTAGTCATGTGAAAAATCTTTATGTACTATAGTCTTTAGGGCATCCTATGTACCCCCATCCTCTCTATAAATAGAGAGGTCGAGAGCTGAGAAGGACACGGTCATTTGAGCATTCTTGAGTAAAAGAGAGGTTAAGATTCTCTATTACTCTATGAGCAAGCATCTCTAATGATCTTAGCCTAAGTCCCTCTTCAAAGCATTCCACTGTAATATAACCACTTTCAAGCTTTTAATAAAAGAAGTTTCCCAGCAAACCCTTTCCAGGGGCTTTTCTGTAATTTCTAAAAGTTCAAGGATTAAATTATAAATAAAAAGGGCCAAAAAGTCACTTTTTCTAAAACTGGAGGGGCCAAACTGTAAAGATTTCCAAAACCAGCTCTAACGTGTAAATACGCTAAAACAGGAGGTACCAAATTGTAAAATTTTCGAATTTTTATTGCACAATCAGGAGATGTAAGAATCTGATGGATCCTTTTAAACATGCACTGTTAAAACTTAGTTAGTCTTGAGAAGAATGGGTACTTCGGATCTGGGATTTCCATGAGGTA
Source organism: Carnegiea gigantea (assembly GCA_029747015.1). Classification (NCBI taxonomy): domain Eukaryota; kingdom Viridiplantae; phylum Streptophyta; class Magnoliopsida; order Caryophyllales; family Cactaceae; genus Carnegiea; species Carnegiea gigantea. The sequence continues at coordinate 238,617 of JAKOGI010000733.1, forward strand.
AGCTATCATTTCATATTCTCATACTATCTTGATGGGAACTTATTTTATTTTTTTTTGAATATGATAAAGGCAACTTAGGTAAATCATTTGTAACTCTAAAAGGTTGAACGTCTGCACTATTAGGTAGGCAGAAGATAGCAGACCAAAGCATAATCTACCTTTTACAAGTAATTTTAGAATATCCATAAGGATTCTACTAGAAGGAGAACCCCATTCTAACAGTAATAAAATTTCATTCTGTATTTCCCCCTTTTCTGACAGGAATTCTACTCTAATGATTACCATTGGCAAGCTCACAAGTTAAATTATCTGCCAGAGAATTCTCTAATCCCTGTATATGTTTAATATAGAAAGAAAACTAGTTAAACCATAATTGTCAACGTAGGAGTCGCCCCTGCACTTGCATATTTGACAAAGTCTTTTTCCTTAAAACAAAGTATTCGTTCGGAATCAGTTCGAACAAGAAAAAGTTTTAGGGACAAAAAGATTGAGAACTTTTCAATTTCCCTTATGACTAAAAGGATTTCTTTTTCTATCATGGGATAGTTACATTCTACTTTATTAAAATTTTCTATGTACCCCCATCTCCTCTATAAATAGAGAGGTCAAGAGTTGAGAAGGACACGGTCATTTGAGCATTCTTGCGCAAAAGAGAGGTTGAGATTCTCCATTTCTCTATGAGCAAGCATCTCTAATGATCTTAGCCTAAGTTCCTCTTCAAAGCATTGTATAGTAATATAACCACTTTCAAGCTTTTCATAAAAGAAGTTTCCCAGTAGGGAACGTTATTCAATCGAACCTTATGTCTTAAATATTATAATTTCTTGATTAAAGATCCACTATCCTTGAAAAAGATTAAAAACTTGATTAGTGACCACGGTCCAAGGTAGGAAATAAAACAGATCTATGCGGTGCCTGATCTAAGAAAGTGGGGATTAAGATTAGCAATCTCTGTAAACTGGAAGCTAGAGGAATGCCAGAATCCAGCGCCGGCTAAGTTCAGGTAACGGTTGAAACTCTCTAATTAAGTTTTAATTATTTTTGCTAAGCATGGTAGACCTATAACCACAGTAAGTATAATATATAAGATATAAGTAGTAGATTGTGATAACTAGTACCAGTAAAGTCATTATAAGAAGTTAAATCAAGCATATTTTGGGAAAAAACCCTAAAAATGGCTTATTTGCATAGCAAACCCTTTCCAGGGGCTTTTCTATAATTTCTAAAAGTTCAGGGATTAAATTATAAATAAAAAGTGCCAAAAAGTTGCTTTTTCTAAAACTGGAGGGGCCAAAGTGTAAAGATTTCCAAAACCAGGTCTAACGTGTGAATACGCTAAAATAGGAGGTACCAAATTGTAAAATTTTTGAATTTTTATTGCACAATCAGGAGATGTAAGAATCTGATGGATCCTTTTAAACATGCACTGTTGAAACTTAGTTATTCTTGAGAAGAATGGGTACTTCGGATCTGAAATTTCCATGAGGTAAGCTATCATGTCATATTCTCATACTATCATGATGGGAACTTATTTTATTTTTTTTGAATATGATAAAGGCACCTTAGGTAATTCATTTGTAACTCTAAAAGGTTGAACCTCTGCACTATTAGGTAGATAGAAGATAGTAGACCAAAGCATGATCTACTTTTTGTAAGTAATTTTAGAATATCCATAAGGATTCTACTAGAAGGAGAACCCCATTTTAACAGTAATGAAATTTCATTCTGTATTTCCCCCTTTTCTGACAGGAATTCTACTCTAATGATTACCATTGGCAAGCTCACAAGTTAAATTATCTGCCAGAGAATTCTCTAATCCCTGTACATGTTTAATATAGAAAGAAAACTAGTTAAGCCATAATTGCCAACGCAGGAGTCGCCCCTGCACTTGTATATTTGACGAAGTCTTTTTCCATAAAACAAAGTATTCGTTCGGAATCAGTTCGAACAAAAAAAAGTTTTGACGAAAAAAAGATTAAGAACTTTTCAATTTCCCTTATAACTAAAAGGATTTCTTTTTCTATCGTGGGTTAGTTGCATTCTACTTTATTAAAATTTTCATTGCAATATTTATAGAGTTTTTCTTCTTCTTTGATTTTAAGCACGGCACTTCAGTGCTAATTGCTGGCACTTGTCTGAAGAATTAAATCATCTCCTTCATTAGGCAAATTAATAACTTGAAGATTTTTGCACATTTTTTTGAAGTTTTGAATAATCTTTGAATCACTAGGGGTTCGTGTCCAACTTACTTCTTTCTTGAGTTTTTACCGCAATCGTTTTCTTAATTTAGATGGATCTTTAATAAAATCTAGGTATAGATAAGACATCGAAGAAACCATCTAATTACTTCCTATTTTCAATCTTTTGAAGAAAATTTTCTATTTTTTCTAGAATATGTTTTTGTACAAGGTCAGATTGGGGAGAAGGATTTTCATCAGTTAAAGAAGAGCTTAAAGAAGATGACACAATTAGCATGACCAGTGAAATGAATAGAATGAGTTTTGAAGCTACAAGACCCAATCTAGATCGATTAACAAGTCTAGATAGGAAGGTCATTGGGTACAAAACAAGAACTGTTAGTGAACCAATTTATGAGGATGAATTAGTCAAAAATATGACTATGGAAATATGCTACGAAGCTACTAATACAAACCCTAATAGCATCTACATACCAATAAAGGTATGTTTAGAGGGATATAATAAATATGAACTATGTGTTTACATAGATAGTGGTTGTTCTGTATGATTTGGAAAAAGAACATTATTTCTTGAGTTTATGTGGAAAAGAGCTAAAAGTCCATTACAAGTAAGGATAGCTGATAATAGTATTATGAGCCACAATGAAGCCATAGAAGGGTTTTCCATAGAATTAGGAGGAGTCCAATGCATTGTACTAGTTCTATGGGCTACTGATCAACACTCTTATGATATGATTATTCGAAATAATTTTCAAAAATTATATTCTCCATGCACTCAGGCCATAAACCAAACAATATTTACGATTAATGGCCACTCAGTTCTTATTGAAAAGTTAAGTAAGGCTCACACTCATCAGAAAATTGAATTTGCACGCAGCCAGCGTGGGGAGAAGGTAATGCCTGCACAACGAGAAGTAGCACTAACAGTCTCATTACTCGAGTAATCTGTTAAAGAGCAGATTGCTGAACAATAAGAAAAAACTATGCAAAGAATTATATTCTGACAATCCTCTAAAATTTTGGGATAAAGACAAAACAATTGCTAAAATAACTTTGTTAAATCCCAATACTATCACCCGAGTCAAACAAATGGTGTATACCCACCAGGACATTCAAGAGTTTAACAAACAAATCAAAGAACTTCTGGATAAAGGATTGATTAGAAACAGTAAGAGTCCTCACACCAGTCCCACCTTGATAGTAAGAAATCATGCTGAGGAAAAAAGAGGACAAGCTAGAATGGTTATCAATTACAAAAAGCTTAATGATAATACTGTCTTTGATGGTTATTATATTCCTAACAAAACAGTCCTTTTCAACAGAATTCAAGGAGCCTCTTGGTTCTCGAAAATGGATTGCAAATGTGGTTATTGGCAGATAAAAATGGATGAGGAAAGTATTTTTTTAACTGTATTTAGTGCCCTACAAGGTCATTATGAATGGATAGTAATGTCATTTGGTCTTAAAAATACACATCAAATATTCCAGAGAAGAATGGATAACATCTTCAAAGACCTTAATCATTGTTGCTTAGTTTACATTGATGATATCCTTATCTTTTCTAAAACCATAGCACAACATAAAAATGATGACTTGGCTGTCACCCAAAGATGCATTGATCATGACATTATACTTGGTAAGAATAAATGCATTTATGCTGAGTAAGAAATTGAGTTTTTCGATCTAGAGATAAAAGTTGGACAAATTATTCTACAAAAACATATTTTGGAAAAAATAGAAAATTCTCCTGAAAAAATTGAAGATAGAAAACAAATAGAAATGTTTCTTGGATGTCTTACCTATACTTCTGATTTCATTGAAGATTTGGCTAAACTAAGAAAACCATTGCAGCAAAAACTCAACAAAGAGGTTAGCTGGGTATGGACCACTAATAATTCAAAGATTGTCCAGAACTTCAAAAAAATATGTAAAAATCTTCCTATCCTTAATCTTTCTAATGAAGAAGATGATTTAATTCTTGAGACAGATGCCAGCAATGAGCACTGGAGTGTGGTACTCAAAATCAAAGAAGGAGAAAAACTTTGCAAGTACTGCAATGGAAGCTTTAATAAAGCAGAATGCAACTATCCCACAATGGAAAAAGAAATTCTTGCAGTCATAATGGGAATTGAAAAATTCTTAATCTTTTTAGCCTCTAATCCTTTTCTCATTCGAACTGATTGTAAAGGAATACTTGGTTTTGTGAAAAAGAATTTATCAAATATGGAAGCGCAAGGGTGACTCCTACGTTGGCAATTATGGCTTAACTAGTTTTCCTTTTCTATTGAACATATATCGGAATCGAAGAACTCTCTGGCAGATAGTTTAACTCGAGATCTTGTCAATGGTCATCATCAAAGCCGCCCTTCCGTAAGAAAAGGAGGAAATCCTTAATGAAATGCCAGTCATACTAGAACGGGTTACGTCTTCTAGTAAAGCCCTTGTTGATAACCTAGAATTTCATACAAAAAGTAGATCGCGCTTTGGTGTACTTTCTACTACCTAGCTAATAGCCCAAAGATTTTCCCTTCTAGAATTACAAATTAACTACCTTTGGTGTCCTTATGATATCCAAGAAAAAATAAGTTCTTATATCCAAGAAAAATGGTTTAATGAATGGTATGCAGCCTGCATCGACTTTTATCATTAATATTTAGGAGTCTTGGAGTACAACAATCTATTTTCTCAACAGATCTGGAGTGGGTGGTATTTGTTTCCCAGCCAATTCATTATCTCCTAAGGATTCCGTCTTTAAAGCCTGAAAATACGGGATGGTACTTCACTTCTCAGAAGTCCCAGATCCAAATTTTCCATTTTTCTCAACCTTAACTAAGTTCCAGCAATATATGTTTAAAAGGTTCTATTGGATTCTTAAATCTCCTTACAGACCAACAAAAATTCCAGTTATCAGATACCTAACTTTGGAGGTTTATAGCACCCTGATTGAATATGAAAATGAAAAAGTCAAACCAGCCCATTATCTTGTCTAAATCATTGATTGCAACAATCCCAGTGATCAACGACAAAATTGGATTCATAGAAATCCGGTACATATAGTTATTAATCTTGTATTAGCAAGGGCTATTGGATTTTTCAACATTTACCATCAACGTTGGGCATTAATCGAATGAGGGAAAACGTTAATACATTGTCGAAACACTACTTTCGTCTATGATAATGAATTTAAAGACGACATGAAGGTGGAAGGAGTAATGTCAGAAGATATCTTTGATTATCTCTTTGATGTTGGAGCTGGAAAATTCTTATTAGAAAAAGGGAAAAAATATCTCCTTGAATTATTTGAAGAATGGGATCTAGAGCATCTTAAGCAAATAAATGAAGATTTTAATGATTATCCAGATAATAATAGTCTGGAAGATATAATTGGAGATGAAGGCATGCAGAATCTCAATAATGAAGACTAATCTTGTCATCATTAAAATTTCTGAAAAGGCTGCTCCATTATTCTACTATTTTGACAAGTGTTTGGTCTGTAAAATAAAGTATGTACTGTAGCTGTAAGTAGACAACTGTAGCCATGTGAAAAATCTTTATGTACTATAGCCTTTAGGGTATTCTATGTACCCCCATCTCCTCTATAAATAGAGAGGTCGAGAGCTGAGAAGGACACGGTCATTTGAGCATTCTTGAACAAAAGAGAGGTTGAGATTCTCCATTTCTCTATGAGCAAGCATCTCTAATGATCTTAGCCTAAGTCCCTCTTCAAAGTATTCTACTGTAATATAACCACTTTCAAGCTTTTCATAAAAGAAGTTTCCCAGTAGGGAACGTTATTCAATCGAACCTTATGTCTTAAATATTATAATTTCTTGATTAAAGATCCACTATCCTTGAAAAAGATTAAAAACTTGATTAGTGACCATAGTCTAAGGTAGGAAATGAAACAGATCTATGCTGTGCCTGATCTAAGAAAGGTGGGATTAAGATTAGCAATCTCTGTAAACTGGAAGCTAGAGGAATGCCAGAATCCAGCGCCGGCTAAGTTCAGGTAACGGTTGAAACTCTCTAATTAAGTTTTAATTATTTTTGCTAAGCATGGTAGACCTATAACCACAGTAAGTATAATATATAAGATATAAGTAGTAGATTGTGATAACTAGTACCAGTAAAGTCATTATAAGAAGTTAAATCAAGCATATTTTGGGAAAAAACCCTAAAAATGGCTTATTTGCATAGCAAACCCTTTCCAGGGGCTTTTCTATAATTTCTAAAAGTTCAGGGATTAAATTATAAATAAAAAGTGCCAAAAAGTTGCTTTTTCTAAAACTGGAGGGGCCAAAGTGTAAAGATTTCCAAAACCAGGTCTAACGTGTGAATACGCTAAAATAGGAGGTACCAAATTGTAAAATTTTTGAATTTTTATTGCACAATCAGGAGATGTAAGAATCTGATGGATCCTTTTAAACATGCACTGTTGAAACTTAGTTATTCTTGAGAAGAATGGGTACTTCGGATCTGAAATTTCCATGAGGTAAGCTATCATGTCATATTCTCATACTATCATGATGGGAACTTATTTTATTTTTTTTGAATATGATAAAGGCACCTTAGGTAATTCATTTGTAACTCTAAAAGGTTGAACCTCTGCACTATTAGGTAGATAGAAGATAGTAGACCAAAGCATGATCTACTTTTTGTAAGTAATTTTAGAATATCCATAAGGATTCTACTAGAAGGAGAACCCCATTTTAACAGTAATGAAATTTCATTCTGTATTTCCCCCTTTTCTGACAGGAATTCTACTCTAATGATTACCATTGGCAAGCTCACAAGTTAAATTATCTGCCAGAGAATTCTCTAATCCCTGTACATGTTTAATATAGAAAGAAAACTAGTTAAGCCATAATTGCCAACGCAGGAGTCGCCCCTGCACTTGTATATTTGACGAAGTCTTTTTCCATAAAACAAAGTATTCGTTCGGAATCAGTTCGAACAAAAAAAAGTTTTGACGAAAAAAAGATTAAGAACTTTTCAATTTCCCTTATAACTAAAAGGATTTCTTTTTCTATCGTGGGTTAGTTGCATTCTACTTTATTAAAATTTTCATTGCAATATTTATAGAGTTTTTCTTCTTCTTTGATTTTAAGCACGGCACTTCAGTGCTAATTGCTGGCACTTGTCTGAAGAATTAAATCATCTCCTTCATTAGGCAAATTAATAACTTGAAGATTTTTGCACATTTTTTTGAAGTTTTGAATAATCTTTGAATCACTAGGGGTTCGTGTCCAACTTACTTCTTTCTTGAGTTTTTACCGCAATCGTTTTCTTAATTTAGATGGATCTTTAATAAAATCTAGGTATAGATAAGACATCGAAGAAACCATCTAATTACTTCCTATTTTCAATCTTTTGAAGAAAATTTTCTATTTTTTCTAGAATATGTTTTTGTACAAGGTCAGATTGGGGAGAAGGATTTTCATCAGTTAAAGAAGAGCTTAAAGAAGATGACACAATTAGCATGACCAGTGAAATGAATAGAATGAGTTTTGAAGCTACAAGACCCAATCTAGATCGATTAACAAGTCTAGATAGGAAGGTCATTGGGTACAAAACAAGAACTGTTAGTGAACCAATTTATGAGGATGAATTAGTCAAAAATATGACTATGGAAATATGCTACGAAGCTACTAATACAAACCCTAATAGCATCTACATACCAATAAAGGTATGTTTAGAGGGATATAATAAATATGAACTATGTGTTTACATAGATAGTGGTTGTTCTGTATGATTTGGAAAAAGAACATTATTTCTTGAGTTTATGTGGAAAAGAGCTAAAAGTCCATTACAAGTAAGGATAGCTGATAATAGTATTATGAGCCACAATGAAGCCATAGAAGGGTTTTCCATAGAATTAGGAGGAGTCCAATGCATTGTACTAGTTCTATGGGCTACTGATCAACACTCTTATGATATGATTATTCGAAATAATTTTCAAAAATTATATTCTCCATGCACTCAGGCCATAAACCAAACAATATTTACGATTAATGGCCACTCAGTTCTTATTGAAAAGTTAAGTAAGGCTCACACTCATCAGAAAATTGAATTTGCACGCAGCCAGCGTGGGGAGAAGGTAATGCCTGCACAACGAGAAGTAGCACTAACAGTCTCATTACTCGAGTTATCTGTTAAAGAGCAGATTGCTGAACAATAAGAAAAAACTATGCAAAGAATTATATTCTGACAATCCTCTAAAATTTTGGGATAAAGACAAAACAATTGCTAAAATAACTTTGTTAAATCCCAATACTATCACCCGAGTCAAACAAATGGTGTATACCCACCAGGACATTCAAGAGTTTAACAAACAAATCAAAGAACTTCTGGATAAAGGATTGATTAGAAACAGTAAGAGTCCTCACACCAGTCCCACCTTGATAGTAAGAAATCATGCTGAGGAAAAAAGAGGACAAGCTAGAATGGTTATCAATTACAAAAAGCTTAATGATAATACTGTCTTTGATGGTTATTATATTCCTAACAAAACAGTCCTTTTCAACAGAATTCAAGGAGCCTCTTGGTTCTCGAAAATGGATTGCAAATGTGGTTATTGGCAGATAAAAATGGATGAGGAAAGTATTTTTTTAACTGTATTTAGTGCCCTACAAGGTCATTATGAATGGATAGTAATGTCATTTGGTCTTAAAAATACACATCAAATATTCCAGAGAAGAATGGATAACATCTTCAAAGACCTTAATCATTGTTGCTTAGTTTACATTGATGATATCCTTATCTTTTCTAAAACCATAGCACAACATAAAAATGATGACTTGGCTGTCACCCAAAGATGCATTGATCATGACATTATACTTGGTAAGAATAAATGCATTTATGCTGAGTAAGAAATTGAGTTTTTCGATCTAGAGATAAAAGTTGGACAAATTATTCTACAAAAACATATTTTGGAAAAAATAGAAAATTCTCCTGAAAAAATTGAAGATAGAAAACAAATAGAAATGTTTCTTGGATGTCTTACCTATACTTCTGATTTCATTGAAGATTTGGCTAAACTAAGAAAACCATTGCAGCAAAAACTCAACAAAGAGGTTAGCTGGGTATGGACCACTAATAATTCAAAGATTGTCCAGAACTTCAAAAAAATATGTAAAAATCTTCCTATCCTTAATCTTTCTAATGAAGAAGATGATTTAATTCTTGAGACAGATGCCAGCAATGAGCACTGGAGTGTGGTACTCAAAATCAAAGAAGGAGAAAAACTTTGCAAGTACTGCAATGGAAGCTTTAATAAAGCAGAATGCAACTATCCCACAATGGAAAAAGAAATTCTTGCAGTCATAATGGGAATTGAAAAATTCTTAATCTTTTTAGCCTCTAATCCTTTTCTCATTCGAACTGATTGTAAAGGAATACTTGGTTTTGTGAAAAAGAATTTATCAAATATGGAAGCGCAAGGGTGACTCCTACGTTGGCAATTATGGCTTAACTAGTTTTCCTTTTCTATTGAACATATATCGGAATCGAAGAACTCTCTGGCAGATAGTTTAACTCGAGATCTTGTCAATGGTCATCATCAAAGCCGCCCTTCCGTAAGAAAAGGAGGAAATCCTTAATGAAATGCCAGTCATACTAGAACGGGTTACGTCTTCTAGTAAAGCCCTTGTTGATAACCTAGAATTTCATACAAAAAGTAGATCGCGCTTTGGTGTACTTTCTACTACCTAGCTAATAGCCCAAAGATTTTCCCTTCTAGAATTACAAATTAACTACCTTTGGTGTCCTTATGATATCCAAGAAAAAATAAGTTCTTATATCCAAGAAAAATGGTTTAATGAATGGTATGCAGCCTGCATCGACTTTTATCATTAATATTTAGGAGTCTTGGAGTACAACAATCTATTTTCTCAACAGATCTGGAGTGGGTGGTATTTGTTTCCCAGCCAATTCATTATCTCCTAAGGATTCCGTCTTTAAAGCCTGAAAATACGGGATGGTACTTCACTTCTCAGAAGTCCCAGATCCAAATTTTCCATTTTTCTCAACCTTAACTAAGTTCCAGCAATATATGTTTAAAAGGTTCTATTGGATTCTTAAATCTCCTTACAGACCAACAAAAATTCCAGTTATCAGATACCTAACTTTGGAGGTTTATAGCACCCTGATTGAATATGAAAATGAAAAAGTCAAACCAGCCCATTATCTTGTCTAAATCATTGATTGCAACAATCCCAGTGATCAACGACAAAATTGGATTCATAGAAATCCGGTACATATAGTTATTAATCTTGTATTAGCAAGGGCTATTGGATTTTTCAACATTTACCATCAACGTTGGGCATTAATCGAATGAGGGAAAACGTTAATACATTGTCGAAACACTACTTTCGTCTATGATAATGAATTTAAAGACGACATGAAGGTGGAAGGAGTAATGTCAGAAGATATCTTTGATTATCTCTTTGATGTTGGAGCTGAAAATTCTTATTAGAAAAAGGGAAAAAATATCTCCTTGAATTATTTGAAGAATGGGATCTAGAGCATCTTAAGCAAATAAATGAAGATTTTAATGATTATCCAGATAATAATAGTCTGGAAGATATAATTGGAGATGAAGGCATGCAGAATCTCAATAATGAAGACTAATCTTGTCATCATTAAAATTTCTGAAAAGGCTGCTCCATTATTCTACTATTTTGACAAGTGTTTGGTCTGTAAAATAAAGTATGTACTGTAGCTGTAAGTAGACAACTGTAGCCATGTGAAAAATCTTTATGTACTATAGCCTTTAGGGTATTCTATGTACCCCCATCTCCTCTATAAATAGAGAGGTCGAGAGCTGAGAAGGACACGGTCATTTGAGCATTCTTGAACAAAAGAGAGGTTGAGATTCTCCATTTCTCTATGAGCAAGCATCTCTAATGATCTTAGCCTAAGTCCCTCTTCAAAGTATTCTACTGTAATATAACCACTTTCAAGCTTTTAATAAAAGAAGTTTCCCAGTAGAGAACGTTATTCAATCGAACCTTATGTCTTAAATATTATAATTTCTTGATTAAAGATCCACTATCCTTGAAAAAGATTAAAAACTTGATTAGTGACCATAGTCTAAGGTAGGAAATGAAACAGATCTATGCTGTGCCTGATCTAAGAAAGGTGGGATTAAGATTAGCAATCTCTGTAAACTGGAAGCTAGAGGAATGCCAGAATCCAGCGCCGGCTAAGTTCAGGTAACGGTTGAAACTCTCTAATTAAGTTTTAATTATTTTTGCTAAGCATGGTAGACCTATAACCACAGTAAGTATAATATATAAGATATAAGTAGTAGATTGTGATAACTAGTACCAGTAAAGTCATTATAAGAAGTTAAATCAAGCATATTTTGAGAAAAAACCCTAAAAATGGCTTATTTGCGTAGCAAACCCTTTCCAGGGGCTTTTCTGTAATTTCTAAAAGTTCAGGGATTAAATTATAAATAAAAAGGGCCAAAAAGTCGCTTTTTCTAAAACTGGAGGGGCCAAAGTGTAAAGATTTCCAAAACCAGGTCTAACGTGTAAATACGCTAAAACAGGAGGTACCAAATTGTAAAATTTTCGAATTTTTATTACACAATCAGCAGATGTAAGAATCTAATGGATCCTTTTAAACATGCACTGTTAAAACTTAGTCTTGAGATGAGTGGGTACTTTGGATCTGGAATTTTCATGAGGTAAGCTATCATCTCATATTCTCATACTATCATAATGGAAACTTATTTTATTTTTTTTGAATATGATAAAGGCACCTTAGGTAATTCATTTGTAACTCTAAAAGGTTAAACCTCTGTTCTATTAGGTAGGCAGAAGATAGCAGACCAAAGTATGATCTACTTTTTACAAGTAATTTTAGAATATCCATAAGGATTCTACAAGTAGGAGAACCCCGTTCTAACAGTAATGAAATTCCATTCTGTATTTCCCCCTTTTCTGACAGGAATTCTACTCTAATGATTACCATTGACAAGCTCACAAGTTAAATTATTTGCCAGAGAATTCTCCAATCCCTGTATATATTTAATATAGAAAGAAAACTAGTTAAGCCATAATTGCCAACGTAGGAGTCGCCCCTGCACTTGCATATTTGACGAAGTCTTTTTCCATAAAACAAAGTATTCGTTCGGAATCAGTTCGAATAAGAAAAGGTTTTGGGAACAAAAAGATTAAGAACTTTTCAATTTCCCTTATGACTAAAAGGATTTCTTTTTCTATCGTGGGATAGTTGCATTCTCCTTTATTAAAATTTTCATTACAATATTTACAGAGTTTTTCTTCTTCTTTGATTTTAAGTACGGCACTTCAGTGCTAATTGCTGGCACTTGTCTCAAGAATTAAATCATCTCCTTTATTAGGCAAATTAATAACTTGAAGATTTTTGCACATTTTTTTGAAGTTTTGAATAATCTTTGAATCACTAGGGGTTCGTGTCCAACTTACTGCTTTCTTGAGTTTTTGCCGCAGTCGTTTTCTTAATTTAGCTAGATCTTTAATAAAATCTAGGTATAGATAAGACATTGAAGAAACCATCTAATTACTTCCTATTTTCAATCTTTTGAGGAAAATTTTCTATTTTTTCTAGAATATATTTTTGTAAAATAATTTGTGTAGCTTTTATGTTCAGATCTAAAAACTCGATTTCTTCTTCACCATAAATGCACTTATTATTAGCAAGAATAATGTTATAATCAATGCATCTTTGGGTGACAGCTAGAACATCATCTTTGTGTTGTACTATGGTCTTGGAAAAGACAAGGATATCACCACTGTAAACTAGATAGCAGTGATTAAGATATTTGAAGATGTTATCCATTCTTTTTTGAAATATTTAAGGTGCATTTTTTTGATTAAATGACATTACCATCCATTTTAAATGCCCCTGAGGGGCACTAAATGCAGTTAAAGGAATACTTTCTTTATCTATTTTTATCTGCCAGTAGCTTCTTTTACAGTCCATTTTTGAGGACCAAGAGGCTCTTTAAATCCTATTGAAAAGGACTATTTTCTTAGGAATATAATAACCATCAAAGAAAGTATTATTATTAAACTTTTCGTAATTTATTACCGTTCTTGCTTTTCCTCTTTTTTCTTAGCATGATTTCTTACCATGAAAGCGAGACTAGTGTGAGGACCCTTGCTATTTCTGATTAATCCTTTATCTAAAAATTTTTTTTATTTGTTTATCAAATTCTTAGATTTCCTGGTGTGTATACCCCATTTGTTTGATTTGAATAATAGTGTTTGAATTTAAAAAAGTAATCTTTGCAAATGTCTTATTTTTATCCCAAAATTTTAGAGGATTATTAGAGTAGAGTTCTTTGCATAATTACCCTTGTAGTTCAGCAATATGTTCTTTAATAGACAGCTCAAGTAGTGAGATTATTTGTGCTATCTCATATTGCAAAAGTATTATCTTTTGACCACGCTGGCTGCATGTAAACTCAATCTTCTGATAAGTATAAGTCTTATTTAATTTTTCTATAGGAACTGAATGACCATTTACTGTGAATATTATTTGCTTTATGGTCTGCATGCATAAAGAATCTAGCATCTGAAAATTATTTTCAATAAGCATATCATGAAAGGGTTGATCAGTAACTTATAAAACTGGTATAATGCATTAATCTCCTCCTATTTCCATTGATAGTCATTCTATGGCTTTGTTATGGCTCATTATATTATCGTTAGCTATCCCCACTTGTAAATGATTTTTGGCTTTTTTTTCACATAAATTATGAAAATAACGATCTTTTTTTTCAAAATATACAAAAAAATCACTATCTATATAGGCATAAAATTCATATTTATTATGTCTCTCTAAACATACATTTATTGGGATATAGATGCTATTAGAATTTATATTGGACAGTTCATAGTAATCTCCATAGTCATTTTTTTAACCAATTCATCCTTATAGATTGGTTCACTAATAGTTCTTGTTTTATATATAATAACTTTCCTATCTAGACTCATACTTCGTCCTACATTGTGTCTTACAGGTTCAAAATTCTTCTACTCATTTTAGTGGTCATAGTTATTATATAATCTTCTTTACGCTTTCCTTTAGCTATCAAAGATCCTTCTTCCCATTCTAATCTTCCACTCATGCTTCTTAATAATTAGAGTTTAATGGTAATTTTACCATTCTCATAAATTTTTATTATATTTTTCTTCTTGATTTTTGTGGGATAGACAAAACTAGATATCCAAGACTTATCGATTCTTATCTCCTGTGAATTGGATTTTATCCTTTGAATCTTTTGTATTAGAGTGGGACTTTCAAATTTTTCTATTTTTATCATTGTTATCTTAGTCTTTGGATATATAGTATTATCTAATTTGTAGATTATTTTTCAAAATATTCTTAGTCTATAATCTCCACTTTCCATATCCATTCCAACTATTTTTATTTGAAGAGATAGGAAGTTTTTCGCAAATTCACCCTTTAGGCTCACATAATATCCAAGGCCACAATTGAAACCTACCGATCCATTATAGAAATTGGTCTTAATCCCTATGATGATTTGGTTATTAAATTTGGTATGCCTGATATAACAGAGCAAAGTATAAAGATCAATATCTTTGCTATAATATTGTAATGGAGTGAGTTGCACTTAGACACTTCCAACATGCATATATCTATATGTTCTATCTTTGTTACACTTAAAGATATTTTCTCAATTAATGGGATTAACTTCTTCCACATCATACTCACAGTTTTTTATCTCTAAATCTTCTTCCATCATTTTGCATATGCACTTATTTTTTAATTGAAAGATGAATTTTTTATAGATCATATCTTTTTGAATTACAGGAATGACCTAATTTCCTTTGACATCTTTATTGTTATTATCTACAATAAATTCTTCTCCTCGAAGGTCACCGAGGCTAATTGAGCTACTTTCCATCATATGACTAGTTTCTTCATGACACTTTCTTAATGCTCATCCTCCAGTACAATCTCAACATTTCCCTTATTGTTTTTAAGGGCTAGATCTAGTGCTTCTTCTTTGCTAAGTTCAAAATAATCTAGACAACCCAAAATTTCTATAAGCTTGTTATTCTTTGTATTTTTGCATTTATTTTGCATAAGGAGCTACTTCTCTACATGCCTAATACTTATAGTTGTTTGTTTACCTGCAGGACAATAAGCAGTTTTCCTAAAAAATCGTCGTCTCTTGGGGCCTGGCTTATTATAATGCTTTCTTTTGTATTTTTCTCTACTTTGCTTGTTGAAACAACTTTTCTTGTTTTTTTTTCTTCTCTTCTTAGGTTCATTCCCCCATTGGTGAGAATAATCTCAACAGGTGAGAAATTATTTCTTTATTTTCTTTTGTTTTTGGAGTTCAATACGTTGACCATTGACATATTTTCTTAAATAATTAATTCTTGTACCAAGGGTATCAATGACATCCGTTTTTTTTAAGTCATGCAATGTATTTTTTATTGATTATAAAATTGATCGGATATGGTAATTTGTAATAAAAGCACGCCAAGATTGGTTTCATTATGCCCAATTTTGTAATAATATTGACTAAATTCAGTAATATAATGCTTCAGATATCTCATATCTCATAATTCTATGTTATTCATCTTTGTTTGTCATTCTTTAGCCTTTTCTTTTAGAATCAAGTTTAGCTCCGATAAATTCAGTTTCGATTTCCTTAAATAAAATTTTAACATAGCAGCTGGTGTTTCCATCATTCTTAATACATTTTTACATTTCTCATCTAATGAGTCATACCAATCAACTACAGTGCCAGAAAAACTATGTTCGATATAGTTCAAGAAATTCCCAGCAAACCATGTAATATCTAAGTTTAGGATACTATTCATACTCCTTTTTCAATGTTCAAGTATTTCTTCTCTATCGAGCTCTATTGATGTTTAAGATATATCATGTTTGGCTAATTGAGGTAAGGTCAATTTCTTCAAAGGACATGGTTTTCTTAGGATGAACCCAAAGGAAAAGTTGGTTGTACGCCATGCCGAAACGTATCTAGGTCTCATAAATGGTCATGTCTTTTAGATGATTCACCAAACTCTTCAAGTTTCGAAACAATATTATTAACTAGATTGGACTTGATTTCATCAATGTTGAGTTCTTCTTCAATCTCATTGATTTTATCGTCAAATATCATTTTGCCATATTTTCTATCCGGCTTCCTCTTAATCTCTTCTAACGGAACAACATTAAGATCCTCTAGTTTAATTAGATTCATCTATTAGTATATTTTTTCTTCTAACTGGATATTATTTATCTCTTCATTATCATCAGATAAAACATCTTGTTTTTCTACTATTGCTCTCATAATTTTGTTTAATTCTTCTTGGGTTTGCTCTTTATCGAACATATTCTATAATTCTTCAAAATTTTACTGCTTATATTCCATCATCTTCTTCTTTCTTTGTCTTTTCAGTTGATTTTTTAGTTGATTGTTCTCTACTTCTTTTTAAATTTTTATATCATGCAAAGAAAATGGATTTTTTTTAAGGTTTTGGAACGGATATTTACTCTGAAATGGAGTGCTAATACTTAAATCAGATTTTCCACTACGCCTAATCTCATTGATTAAAGAAACATGGATGACAAACAATTGTTTCTTTATTTGCTTAACTTCAGTCTTAATTTTGGCTAATTCCGCCTTTAATTCTAAAATTGTATCAGTGATATACTTTAACTGCAGTGCTAATGAAGTGGTGCCTTTTGGAGTGTGTATAATATGTGAATAATTAGGTGCAGGGCAAGTAGATGGTGATTAAAGCCTTAAACATAATTAACTAGCTTAATTAACTATTAATTATCTTAATTATCGTAATTATTTTTGGTCACGTGGCTCTGATACTAATTGAAAGAAGGTATCGAGTAGTCTTATGAGAGAAATTACACATGCCTAATCTCAGCTTTGCCACACAATGATGAATTTCTACAAAAATGTTATAATAGCATGAAGACATGGAATACCTCAAATTCACCAAAGGATTTAACAACAAACGTGTTGCACTTAAGTAATAAATCCCAAAAAGCTATTACAAATTTGAAATAATCCTATAAAGCAAATGGGGCTATATTCAACCCTAAGAACAGAAAATTGAGAATCAAGAATGGCAACAAAGTTAAGTAACAAACTCCAAATGATGTCCTCAAAAGAGCATTCTAACCCAACCCTGAAACTATCTCATAGGTCACCCAAAAGCATAGTGATCAGGGAGACACATAGCTACATTTACAAACAAATAAAAAATGTAATATCTAGACTCAGATTCATCAAACCCCCAAATTGAAGACATACTTAAACTACAATATTCAAAAATTCAAAAGTTAAATCTTCCCCCTCCCCCTCCCCAAAAAAAACCCATGAAAAATTAAAACTCGAAAAAAATAATCACAAAAGGTTACCAACACCCATCATAAGCTCATATCGATGCTTTTGTCTTTTAGAGTAATGATATCAAAGATTTTTGCTATTCATTCTCTGAGCCCTTAATTGAAACTTCTACAATTGTGAAGAGTGTTGGCACAATAGGCAGCATTCCCCGCGAAATAAAAAGAAAAAGGAAAGTAGGCTTTGGCTTCAAGCACTTAAGAGTAACTTTAGCTTCAGCCTGCAATTTTCACATGTTGAATCTCCACATAGGAAGAACGAAATCTGAACTTTAAAATCACTTGTAAGCAATAGGGTCAGCAACATCTTAGAGATGCTGTAATGATGGCTAATTGCAAATTGAAAACTTAGAGGATCATTGTTGATATCCCTGAGTTGCACATTCAAGAATAATAAAGACAACAAATGAAATGCATCAACTATGCATAGTTAGTACTTACCTATCCTCATATTGATTGGGCTCTAGCAGCTGACTTAATCTTTCTTTTTCTTGTACTTCTTCCAATCCTATCCATCAAAGGAGGAATTAAAAGGTTTGAGCTTAGAATGGTAGAGCTCACAGATACCCAATAATTATTTTCCAACTCTATATTGTGTTATGCAATCACAGAAGAGTATTGAAATTCCAATAGAAAATTTACTTGAAACACTAACACAGAAAACCAAATGGGGAACGTTAAGTGCCAAATTAAGATACATAATTTAATAAAAAGAGCATTGTCATTGATAGATAGGAGATAACTAACACTCTCATACAATGCCAAACATAACTAATAATCACAATTCAAACCATAACCCCAGAAAGACCATAAGAAACTATAAACAAATTACCACATAGACATTAAAATAAACAGGTCAACTTCATTTTCACCCGTTATTAGCATGTTGGATCATTATGGCATTCATACCAATCAGGGATGTACAAGAGGTATATTTCTAGCATGACCTACATAGTACATTCAGTATAAGACCTATAAAACCAAAAAAGGTCCTTTATGTTATTGACCTCATAAGTTGAGATACCATATAATTAATTTTAAAAATAGAGGGTCCTTAAAATAATTTACATAAAACTAAAGGTACTTCTATGTGATTTTTTCCATATTTCATTCTTTGTATTTATTTTAGGACATTTGTCTCCTCTTTGAGTGAACTACTTGTACGTTAAATTTTAGCACAAAAGTTCCATGTTTGGATTCAAATGAAAAGATAACTAGACTTAAATAATGTTCTCAAGTTTCGCAAATATTTAATTTGTAACATTTTATCTTACAATTTTCAAGCAAACCATTTGATCATCTTTAAATTAGATTTCACAATTTCCCTAAATGTTTTATAAATTTTAAAAAGTTTTGCAACTCATCTCACAACAACAAAAAAGGCCATGCTTCCACCTTATTTAACTACACTTGATTAAGAGTAGCAACAAAATAAGTGAAAATGAGCGCCCATTACCATCCCCACACATAATAAGCGAGGAAAACTTTACTATCAATTTCAAGGCTATTTTTAGATATCAACTATAAATTTTAGAGTTCAATTAAAAATTTAGAGTGATTTCTATATTTTAAAAATAAATTTGAATAGAATAGACAACATAAATAGAGTCACTACATACGATATGATCACTTCACTTAACGAAAACTAAAACATGTTATTATTTATGGAAAAAAAAAAGAATTGAGGGCGATGCCCATAATGTGTATCTTTATACTTAAAAAACGAAAACCAACCCATAGTGAACATTATACTGTTTCAGTAAACAGTAAGATCTCTATTGTTCCAGTGAACAGTATTCTGGGGGTATTCTCATCCACTAAATATTTCTCTAGGGTTTTGTTATTTTTGTATAAAGAATGAAGGAGTTGGCCGGTTAACCAGAAGGCATATGTTCCACTTGATCTTCCTCCTACCCAACCTCCCCCTCCGCTCTCCCCCCAACCCTTCTCCATACTTTATCTTCACTAGTATGGACCCAAGCCTTGCATGGTGCATCTTAATACTAGAATATATTTTATAAATACTAAACTATATTGAAATTAAATAACTACCCATGCCCCCCTAAACAAAACCTCCCACAAAAAGGCTCTTGTATGTGTTTGTAGGAGATGAATCTTACGCAGCAGCATAAAAAACGAAAAATAAAAGATAAATTTTTACAAATTACAAATGATTAATGAGGCATATACATGATTCAAATTATAAATATGCAAAAAAAATTCAACGTATTTATTCACAACTGCAAAAAGACCCACAATAGAGAATACAAAGAATCAAAATAAATCCCTCTTTTTTCATTTTGTTTTTTAAATCATTAGAATTGCAAGACGGACAAAACTATCAAATATAGTCAGTGCATTAAGGTTCATATATCACCTAATGGCCAAACAAAAGAAAAAATGCCATCTTATTGGTCGGATGACTTTAACTGGTGAAGTCCTCAGGCTACCGTAGTTCTTTTAAGTTGTAACTAAGCTGCTGTCATGTAGCTGCACTACTTCTGTGTTCTTATACACTATTGCAATGCTGTAGCACAACTTCTGCTTCTTAACCTAACAATTATTACTTTTGTTGTTTCTTGTACGAATCAACTTTACATTCCTATGGCAACCACATACATCATCTTGCCTCAACAGTATGATCCAGGCACATAACAAAATCCCATGTACAATATCGGATTAATATTCTAAACTTTTATCCATACTACTAACATAGGTATCTATGTAGAAAATAATGCAGCGCTTAAACCCACTCTAGAGAACTATCATGTCCCAAGAACTCCATTACATTAAATTAAGCTTGTTGTCATTGTCCCATTAAATGATGGAGAAAACAACATAGGGCTTAAACTCAATGTGGAGAAGTATCATGGCCCTTAGATGCTAACAAATAGGTAGGTATAAAACATATAAAGACCAAGTTGTCAGAAAAGTTGAGACACAAACAAAGATGAAAATGGACAATCACTTACTTAAACCTTTCTGAACAAAAAATTTCCAAATTAAACATACAAAATATAAAGAAGAAAGTAAGTGAACTCATACCTCAACTATTATTCACTTTCCTCAATCATCCTATGTAATCCTTTAAGGGGGAGCGGAAGCCCTATTATGCTACATGGTTGCAAATATTTGCATAATATGAAGTCAACTTGTAAAGATCATATGCTCAACAATAGAAACCAAATTAAATACTCATAACAAAAAAATTTGCGCATAAAAAGAGTTATGACCAATGCAGTAGGTGCATAGTCTACACTAACACTTTGTAACAAGACAAAGAGCAAACAACAAACACAGGGCTAAATATAGAACAAAATAGCATCCTACTTACCATGTTTCAAAGAGATCAGAGATAACATGAGTTGAAGTAGGAGACCTCAAGCTCCAACGTCTCAGAGTAATTAAATGTTCCTTCATTATATTGTACTCTTTAATGATGTTGTGAAAGAGGAGTTAGACAAAATATCTCCTATAGTAGCCCTCATTAGTCTAGTAGATTGATTTAGACAGCATGTCAATAGAGAAAGAAACACAAATCAAATGATGCAACCAACACCCACCTAACATGAGGGCGGATTGAAATGCTCAATGGAACGGCATAGGCAAAGGAGTAGTGTTTTTTTCCCCCCTTTTCTTGGTTAAGTCGGGGAGGGCACGTTGCCAGGGAATTAAACAAAGAATTTCCTGAAAACAATTAACTGAGCAATAAAGATGTAGGAAAGATACCTAAAAGGATGATAATTTACTATTACCCTCTTCAATTTTGCATTTGAATAATGTATGACAACAAAAACATCCAATATAAAGAGGGTAACAACAAATATATGTTAGTAAGAAACAGAAACTACCCATGACAGTATAAAGAGGGTGACAAAAAATACATATTAGTAGGAAATAGAAACTACCTATGATATGGACGCTAACTTATAAAGTCATTAGCTAGGGACAAAGTGACTTATCAGAGCTTATAAAGTCCCAAAACACCGGATTGATGACACAATGTAGACCACTTATAATCAAATCATGAACCTCATAATATCATACCATAGAAGGTGCGTGAGCATATGCAGAGCCAAAAAGGTAAACTTAGAAATTTGTTGAATTGTAGTCTCGAGTTTGTATCACTTTTAGAATGTGCATGTACATCATGCACTCAAAATTTGGAAAATTCATAGAAAAACTCTAACTTGGGGGAAAAAGGCTACCCAATCTCAACTTTGTCACACAATGATGAACTTCTGGAAAAATGTTATAATAGCCTGAAGACATGAAATACCTCAAATTCACCAAAGGATTTAACAACGAACATGTCGGACCTAAGCAATAAATCCCAAAAAGCTATTACAAATTTGAAACAATCCTATAAAGCAAATTGGGCTATGTCCAATCCTAAGAACAGAAAATAGAGAATCAAGAATGGCAACAAAGTTAAGTAACAAACTCCAAATGATATCCTAGGAAGAGCATTCTGACTCCACCCCGAAACTGTCTCATAGGCCACCCCAAAACATAATGACTAGGTAGACAAATAAAAATATAATATCTAGACTTAGAATCACCAAACCCCCAAATTGAAGCCAAACTTAAACCACGATATTCAAAAATTCAAAAGTTAAGTTAAATCTCCCTCCCCTCCCCTTCCCCCCTCCCCAAAAAAACCCCATGAATAATTAAAACTCAAAAAAAAATAATCACAAAAGGTTACCAACACCCATAATGAGCTCACATTGATGCTTTTGTCTTTTAGAGTAGTGATCAAAGATTTTTTACAGTCATTCTCTGAACCCTTAATTGAAACTTCCAAATTTGTGAAGAGTGTTGGAAAAGTAGGTCGTATTCCCCTCTAAATCAAAAGAAAAAGAAAAGTAGGCTCAAGCACTTAAGAGTAACTTTAGCGTTCGCCTGTAATTTTTACATGATGAATCTCCACATAGGAGGAAGGAAATCCGAACTTTAAAATCACTTGTAAGCAACGGGCTCAACAACATCTCAAAGATGCTACAATGATAGCTAAGCATACTGAAAACTTAGAGGATCATTGTTGATATCCTTGAGTTGCACATTCAAGAATAATAGAGATAATAAATGAAATATATCAACTATGCATACTTAGTACTTAGCTATCCTCATATTGATTGGGCGCTAGCAGTTGACTTAATCTTTCCTTTTCTTCTACTTCTTCCAATCCTGTCCATCAAAGGCAGAATTAAAAGGTTTGAACTAAGAATGGTAGATGTCGCAAACACCCAATAATCATTTTCCAACTCTATATCTTGTTGCGTAATCACAGGTAGAGTATTGAAATTCTTATACTCGATGGCTTCCAATAGAAAATCTACTTGAAACACTAACATAAAAAACTAACGGGGGAACATTAAGTGCGAAATTAAGATACATAGTTTAATAAAAAGAGCACTGTCATTGACAGATGGGAGAAAGCTAACACTCTCATACAATGTCAAACATAACTAACAATCACAATTCAAACCATAATCCTAGAACGACATAACCATAAGAAACTGTAAACAAATTACCACAGAGACATTAAAGCAAATAGGTCAACTTCACCTTTACCCGTTATTAGCATATTGCATCATTCTGGCATTCATATCAATATGGGATGCAGAAGAGATATATTTCTAGCATGAACCACATAGTACATCGAGCATACAAAACCAAAAAAAGGTCACTCCTGTGAGTAGGTTTACAGTACCACAACTCAACATATGGAAGTACATATATCAAGCCATTTTGAAGAGGTCACTATTACGTATTATATGTAAGGTAGATCTAATAAAATATATGAAAAGCTAAGACTACCCATAATACTAAAGCAAAGCTTAGTAAATGTATCATTCAAATATTGCAGCTCGATCCCAACTAAGAAACATAAAGAAGAATGTTGGAAACCATGAAAACTACTTAAATTTCAAGATATACATAAAAGGAGATTTTATATTGGACGAGAGACCAAGAAGGCGCAATATCAAAATTGAAATTGAAACTACAAACAATCGAGGTAAACTTTACGATTATCACTAATCATAGTCAAAAGAAGTCAATAAATATATAAGGTTGTTTGAAAAAACAAAACCACATATGCAATCTTGCCTTCCCTTATTGCTATTAATTATGTTGTCACCACCCTCTTTGATATACTTCTTCCTTTATTTAAGGAAGTAGTGGCGGTAGCCTAGGGTGTTCCTATGCCATTAGTTCCGACCCAACAGATTTATGAGATAGTGGCTATGACTGATCGTAAATGAGCAAACAAAATTCAGCATTCAAGTAAATTTAAACACTAACAAATGAAATTAACTCAAACAAAATTCAACATTCAAGGAAAATGATCCCTAACAAATGAAATTAACTATGACCTAATGGAATTATAAAAATTGAATAATACACAATGGTAATACACCTATTAGAAGTTGCAACTATTCCTCATCTGGATAAATCAAAATTCCAAACTCGAAGAATCGAGACAGAAAATCACAGTTGGAGGAGATGACAGTAATGCACCGAGTGATAAGAACGACATAGGAGTAAGGGGGAAAGGCGATCAGCGAATTCCCATGAAGAGATGAGGGATTCTAAGAGTCCTAATTTGTCTGAGAGAATAGTTAGGGGAGGACTGAGCAGTTATGGTAAGATGGTACTGTGGGAAGAGAGGGGGCATGGGAAACGGGATGTTAAATGTCGTGAGGTACTGGGAGGGTGAGAGTAACAGTCACCAAAATCTTCTTTTTTTTTGGTTGCAAAAATTATATTATTTTTCAATCTAATGACCCTAATTTGATAGCACTCAATTATCAACAAGGTTGGTTGATTTAAGCTCTGAAATCTTTTTTAATTTTTTTTAATGATTTACTTGTAACTGCTAATATTTTGAATTCAAAAAAGAGACACAATTAAGGTTTTGACTAGAAGTGCATAGAGTTATCAGAATTAGAATTTGGAGGCCCTTAACCATTCTATAATGATTAACACGGTTGTCTTCTTGAAGAGCTCAAGATCTATCCAACCCTAATTTGGCGCAAAACTTGCTCCATTGTCACCCTTTTTGGGTTGACCCGTCTCTCTTATCCGACTCAGATCTTTTCAGACCCTTTCTCTATGTCTCTCTCGCGCTCTTTCAATTGCTTAGCAGGAAGGCTCAATTTGCAGTGATCTTGGGTTGGGTCGTGATTTCTTCGATTTTTCTGTGCTTGATTGTGAACTTTTTTGGTGGAGAACATGACATTTTGGATATGTATAGATGCTTTAGTGTGTTGGGTTATTGTTTAATGTCTATTATTCTCATCTCACATTATTACTTTCAATTATTATGTTCTTCAAATATGCTTTAGTGTGGTCGATCTTATTTTGATTTCAACTGTTCCAGTCATGAATTTCAGGTAATTTTGTGGGGTGTTCTTTATGTTCTATGTAATTTTTTCTTTTCGATTTTGAATATGATGTAATTTGACTTTAGCTTTCCATTTTCATGTTCCTGCATGCATATATCCGTTGCGGCTTTGTGGATATCGCCAGATCCCTTAGGTGTTTATTTGTTTTGTTTGAAATTTTTCTTATTTTTCTCTGTCCTATCTCTTATGGATCGTATAATTTGTTAGGCGTGCTGAGCATAACCTTTGTCCGTGGCTATAGTGGGGACCATGATGTGTCAGCAATGAGTATGTGCTAAGCATTTGCATCTGCTGCATATTTGTTGATTGTAACCAATGGGAGAGAGAAAGCATTTCTACATATTCTTTGATTGTAAGTGAGGTGATTTTTTTAGATTCTTTATCGATTTGTATGTCCTTAGGATTCAAAAATCTAATAAATCATAATCATTTCTTCTACAGTCGCTTAATTTGTTCACCTTTATGCCCCAAGAAAGCTGCTCCTTCAAAATATGGCCCCCAATTACCACCATGCAGAATTCTCTTGTCTCATAAATAAACTCAATTAATTTGATCTCGTAATTGGAAGAAGATGAGTGTTACGGTTGATTTCCCTAATTGCTGCATGATTTTGAAGAAGGGTTTTTCTTCTGGGATGTTGAGTCATCAATATCTGGATTCCATTTGATTGGGTGTTTACTCTTAGTTAAATAGGAATTTCTATCTATTATGCAAGGGGAATATTTCTTAAATTTTCTTTCTGCTTTTAGTAAGTTGTACTTTTGCACTATTTAGTAAGCCTTAACTAAAGCTCCGTTTGATCCTTAGAAAGCTTAGTAGAAAGAAAAATTGAAGGAAAAAAATGTGAAGGAAATTAAAGTAGGGAAAAAATGTGTCTTTTTTCTCTTGTTTAGATTTAGAAAAAAATACAAGAATTTAGATGAGAAATTTGAATGTCGATGAACTATTTGAATCATATTGATGTCATCTAAGCAACGTGAGGTCGAAGGAGGTTGGGAATTTTTCTCAAACTTTCTTCACAATTTTATGAGGAAAACTTTATCACTTATTTCTAACAATTTTTTCACCTAATTTTTCTTCATTTTTTTTATAATTTTCTCTAAACTAAATATTAAAAAAAAAGTAATTTTTAAAAATTTTTTTCTTTCTATTAAATTTTTCTAGGTCCAAACAAAACCTAAGGGTCTTAATAACATAAGATGAAGTGAAAAACTCTAGAGAGAAAATTGCATGAGAGAGAGAGTCTCGAGGTTCAAGAAGTAATCTAGTCACCCTAACGCTACCATGAACGAGCCACCAGATCCGCCGCTATGCACGCAAGATTCTCAGCCGATAATTAGATCACCATCCCGATCTACCCTTGATGAATCCATGCTTTCCTCCTTGCCATCATCTTCTCTGTATTCTTACTCTCAAGTGCCGGGTTTGAGTGACTCTTCTTGCATAATGGATTTCTCGCTGATTCATTGCAGAATCGTTGCCCAAATCACTTGTTATGATAGATCTGAAGTCCAAATTGATAATTTTCAGGGCTGTGCGTGTTCAATGACCCGACCCAGTCACGGATGCTTTACCTTACCGCAAGATTATGGCCTTCATGTGCCCAGATCTTGATGCTGATCTTCCCTTTGTGCCCTCCTTTTGATTTGCCGTGTTTATCTTCAATGGCTTGTAAGACTCATGTCTGTTTTTTCTCTTGCAGGTCTATGGTACAGATCCATGTTGAGAGCAGCACTAGCGTGATGATTCACCATGATGGGGGCTTTCAGCCTCTTCGTTGGTTTTCCCAGCCACATACTCACTGTTCCCTAACTCTGATGCCTTGCATCAGAATTACTCCCATGATGAGATCGCTAGCAAAGGTGCGCATAATCTCACCTTTCCCACCCAAACTCCATACCGGTAAGTGGTGTCCTATGACCCATGCTTTGACCGTGAATTGCATACTAAGTCTGTGCTTACTGTTTCGGATTGACGACCTACTGGCAAAAGATCCCCCTTATGTGTCTGTTTATGAATGTTTCACGTAAAATTTTAGATATTAATTCAGGATTTGTGTTCCTGTTTCTCGCTAGTGTTTACTGTTTTGGGCTTAGCATGATTTGTTTGTTGGTTCTGGGCACTAGTATGTGCCTCCTTTATGTATACATTCCGGGGGGTTCTTTCATACCTTCGCTTTCCTTGTGTCCATTCATTCTCAAGATACTATGTCTTCTAATCAGAATAACCCTTTACCTGACAGTAGCTCTCCCACTAATCATGTCTTGCCTGACCACTCTAACCCTCACGACCGTATACTAAGGCCAGTTTCTGAGGATCAAGCTGCACTTCCTCCTCCAGCCCATCAAAGTCAGGCAGCCCCCTCATGCTATGCCCTTGATTTCAGATATTTGTTGTTTTGCCTTTATCCTGGCCTCAGTTTGTGTATTTATCCTTTTGTGGCTTGCTGATGGCTTCACTATTTGTAGTGGATGGTTGAACGGAGTGCTCCCAGAGCTTCGGCCACACAGTTATGTTAGAAGATTGAATGCATACTGTACTTTATTTTTTATGGTTTTAATGAAACTTTTATGTAGTTATTCTATGGTTTAGATTTGATTTTCACCCAGCTCGTTAGCTTTCTTCACTTGCCAACCCCTATTTAGGAGGAGGCAGCAACTGGACAGGAGTTTTCTTCTTTATTTTTTCTGCTATGTTTCCCTCTATCTGTTCTGGGTCACTGGGACCTGTTCTTTGGTGCATCTCTATGCTACCAGGATATACAATCCTTGGTGTCTAGAGAGTAGTACCTTTGGCCCTTCCATAAGTCAAGTCAAGGATGATAACAGCCTGATGATGCTGCTACCTGAGACTTTGAACTGGTTTTTGCAATATTACTTTTTCAAAGCTTGGATATATTGTTGTACTATCCTATTTTATGCATCTCGCTGTTTTTCCAGTGGCCCTTCCATACGCAACTGGGTGTTTCTCCAGGGTGTAATTATTTGTTTGGAATGCCCAGATATTGCGTATATGAGTTATAATATTCATCCTTTATTTAGGTTTAATTTGTTACTCACAGTACGTCGCAGGGTGAGAATGGGATGCGATGTATGCACCCAATGTCAGGCCAATGTGATGCAAAGGAGCAAGACTGATGTGTTTCTTTTTATTATTTTTTCACATATGTCAAGCCTACCTTTTTTTTGTTCCAAATTCGTGTACTATTCGTTTAGGGTTGCATGATGTATGTAATACATCTAGGCTAATGTTGCATAATTTGAACAGTTCATTTGGTTTGCATGTATTGGTGAGTGGAACAAAGCGGATTCGCTTGTTCCCAAGGCCATATTACTGACCGATCCTTGGGATCAATAGACTCATATTGTGTCTTTTATTATGCAACGGAAATTATTTTTGGCTATATGTCTAGCCAGTTTTAGTGAACTGTGCTCGTATTATATTAAGGAGTGTTGTCATTCCCTCTCTACTACTAGGTGGTGTGTGTACTGTTTCAAAGAATTTAGTGAGGCTATGCATTAGCACTAATATTTTTGGACATTCTAAAGTGGCTTGTAAGCCAGCCATAGGCTATCACTGAAAAATAGTTACCCATCTATTTTGGTTAATGAAACTAACTATATGGAATGTTCAAGGTGCTAAGAAGGCCTAACTTCAACTTGAGGTTGGCTTTATTAATAGATCTATTAATCTTGATATATTAATTTTGATAGACACCAAGCTTAACGAACAAAATGCTAAGCGAATAATTAGAACTCTAGGGTTTCGTAACTGTGATTTCATTTTACCTCAAAGTCGTGGGTGGGATACGGCTTCTTTGGAAAGATGACAATGTTGATTTTCACATTATCGGCAAAAATTATCGAGCAATTCATTGTTCTATATTTGAAAAAGGTACTAATAAACAGTGTATAGTCATAGCTGTTTATGCACTGGCCCAAAATCACAAAAAATCTACCTTTTGGAGTTATCTCAAAAGACTTAATGAGAGACTATCGTGGTGTATTCTAGGCGATTTCAATGAAATGCTGCACTCTTTGAAAAAATTGGAGGCACACAGCTGTGTGGTTCTAAGTTGCAACGACTAAACGACTTTCTTACACATTGTAAATGTCATGATGCTAATGTCTAAAGTCGGATTTTCACATGGAAAAAATTTCTACATGACAAGCTCATTTACGAAAAACTAGACAGAGTTATCCTTAAAGAGGACTGTCTTCAACTCTTCCCGAATTGTTTTGTAACTAATGGTCCATTCACTTACTCTAACCATTCTTATGTCCATCTTAATACTGAACCCGCTCATCCTCCTAGAAAGGGCAAAAATTTCAGATATCAACATTCATAGGCCCAGTATTATGATATGCATTGCATAGTTAAACGCAATTGAAAAAGGTCTCTACCAGGCATGCCAATGTATCGTATTACACAAAAATTAAAGGTGGTGAAACTTGACCTCAAAACATGGAATAAAAATGCATTTGACAATCTTAAGTAAAAGCTCGAAAGAAATGCTGATAAATTACTACAAGTTGAACAAAAACTAGTCGCGCAGCCTAATAGTGCTCGTCTCAATAACTGGCATTATAGACTGCTTAAGCAACGTGAGAAAATGCACTTATTCAACCAAAAATACTAGAAAAGACTGGCACGGAAAGATTGGTTAGTTAATGGAGATAGAAATTCTCGCTATTTCCATCAAGTGATGAAAGCTAAAAAAATGCGCTCTTCTATTAACAAAATTAAAGACTCATCAGGGGTCTGGATTGATGATATTGCAGATATTCAAAACCTATTTATTGACGACTTCAAATTACGTTTCAAATCAATGCATGGTCCATCTTCAATTATGGTTGACCTCCTCACAAAGGTCTTTTTGGAATAATGTTATCAAAATCGGACCGGACCGACCGGTTCAACCGTGAATCGGACAACAGTTTGCTCCGATCACTGGCAAGAAACCACTGCCCCACTGAGCCGGCAATATGTATATCATACTCCTGGAAGCATATACTCCCACGAGTCACATCATCAAATATATATTAAAAAATTAATATATGACAAATACATGCGTGAAAAATATATATATGTAGACAATGAGAGCATGTGCTCCCGGGAGCACATAAGAAATTGCCCTGAGCCGGTCAAGATCTGGTTGAACCACTTGTTTTCATGGTTGTACCGGGTACTTTGACCTGTTCAAGAGTGTCCCCTGTCTTTTTTTTTTAGTGCTATTAAAAAATTACAATGTGTTTGTGAAGTAGCTTCAAACCCCTGACCTCTACCTACTTTAAAGTACTTCTTAGGTCTCCTACCAAGTGAGCAATGCAACTTTTGTGCTATATATTCACTTGCAAATTTAAATCTATTTGTTATTCATTAAAATTTTTCTCCTTATCCATTGAATCCTTTTACTAATTGATTACATATTAACAATCCAAAATAATATCTTGTTCACTTCTTTATCAATTTTTGATCAAATTAAATAATTTTTATTTTTGTTACTCACAAGGAAATTCATAAAAGATTTGGAATTTAAGAAATTTATTACTCATTTATTACTAAAACATTCTAATCTAAAAATTTTTGATATTACTTATTAAAATTTTTCTACCTATTTAAGTTCAAAATTTACTTATATAAATAACAAATTATTCATAATTTAATGAAATATGATAAAACGGTTTTATCCGATCTAATCGGTTGGAACGATCCAAACATTGACCCACTAACCTTACCGGTTCACTCACCGGTTCGGTTTTGGTAACCTTGCTTTGGAAGATAATAATGTGATTAGATCTTCGAAAATCATGAGGTCAGGGGGGCAGTGTTTCAGATAGATAAATATAAACTCCTAGATCTGATGGATTTGGCGCAGCCTTCTTTCAAGACTATTGGCATGTTATTTAGAATGATGTTTGTGAGGTAGTTAAGTCCTTCTTCTAGGAAGGGAAGCTTTCAAAGTAACTTAACCATACTCTTATCAATTTAATTCCTAAAGTTGATAATCCAGTAAAAAAATCAACAAAATTAGCCGTGATTTCTTTTGGAAGACATCCGACACTAATAAAGGATTACCAATAGTTTCTTGGGATAAAATTTGTCGACCTAAGCAATCAGGAGGGCCTTGGCCTCGAAAAGACAGAGGCTGTTAATAGTGCTTTCTTAAGCAAGCTAACATGGAAACTTTTCTATCAGCAATGGAGCAAATGATGGCTAAGTATTATATCAACAAAAACTTCTTCATAATCAAGCCTCGACAATCTGACTCATGGGTGTGGAAGTATATCTTAAGAAACCGTCAACAATTCCGTAAAGGAATTAGGTAGAAGGCAGGTGATGGAATAAATATTAATTTCTGGTTAGATAGTTGGTGTGATAATTGTTGTCTTGCTGAACTTATGAAAGCCCCTGACATTTCCAGCATTGACAATTCTCTTGAAGTTTCAGAATTTATCTTATATTCTAAAGTGTGGGATATTGCCAAATTACTGGGACTAATTAACCAATCGTGTCTTCAGGCGATTTTGGCAATGCCACTTCCAACTAACCTCATTCCTGATTTCATTTGTTGGGGCCTGTCTAGAAGTAGAGAATTCTCCACTAAAATTGCGACATGGGCTGCCCATGGACTGGATCTGCATAAATCCCAATCTTGAAAATTCGGCTGGATCTAGAAGTTAGACATTATGCCTAAGCTTAAGGTTTTCCTCTGTCAATTATGTCATGCATCCCTTCCTATTTGGGGGAATTTGCTCCTTAGGGGTATGAATATTGACCCCCTCTGCGCTTATTGGAATGGTACTATTAAAACTACCGAGCATCTGTTTTTAGAATGCCAGAACGCCCAATTGCTTTGGCAATTAGCAAGGAATCACAAATGGGTCACTGTTGACCTCCCAGGTAACTCCCAAATGAAGATAAAAAATTGGATTTCCAATATTAAGCACTGTATGCCATCCATTCAGATGGATAGAATTATAGCACTCTTTTCGAGTCCTTGGAAAACTAGAAATAGTAAAATATTTCGCAATGAATCATCAAGTCCGGACATATCTCTTTTATGAGCAAAACGTGCAAGCGCAGAATGGCACATAAAATACAAACTATCACAACCATTCCACCCATCCCTACCACATCATTCAACCCGCAGGCGCAAGTAGTCACGGTGGATAACATGAAGGAAGCCCCAACGTGGATTCGTCAAAGTCAACTATGACAGATCTAAAAGTTCTCAAGAAGCAGCATGAGGATTTCTCCTTCACGATTGAGAAGAGCGATTCATTCAGGCGACGTCCAACTTAGGAGCAGCGTTAGTATTAGTAGCAGAAGCAACAGCCATGCAAAATGGAATCAAAGTAGTTGTACAAGTAGGATTTACTGATATTCATATTGAAGGAGACAACTGCATTCTTATCCAAGCAGTGCAAAGAAAATTCAAGTTCCATGGGAAATCCAAGTACTAGTCCAAGATATCGCAACCTTCTTAAATAGCTTCAACAATATCATTTTTGATCACATTTTAAGGCAGGGTAATAGTACAGTCAATTGGCTGGCTAAGTTTGGTTTATCAATTCATTCCACAAGTGCATGGAATGTGGTTCTTCACCGGGACCGTTGTCGTATCCTCTTTAAGGATCATTTAGGACGAGCCCTTGAAAGAAGGGCATTCTAGATTGTAATTTGTACCTTTCTTACAAAAAAAAAAAAAAAACTATGAATCTGAATAATCCTTGATCTTTTTTTATGTGATTGATTGTCATGCTCAAACATTTTTGCTTTCTAGCTGCCAATAGAGGGGATAAAGAAACCTTGAAATTTGAATGGTGAAATATTAGGCTATTTCCTTTCGTATCCCTGGTAATTGAACGTTTGTTAGTTTCACATTCGGGTTCATTCCTAAAACCTCTTAGACGCTTTTACAAAAAAGGTGGATTCTTTTAGAGCGCTTTATTTCAATGATAATATTAGTTATGAATGATCCAGTTGGGTCTTCTTAGTGCCAGTTTTTCAGAGTCGTTAACAAAACTAAGTGATGCCCTCCATGTGTTCAATGAATTCCTATTTGCCTCAGGGTTCAGGGCTTTTGCTTGGATGTTGTTTTGTGGTTCTTGTGTGGGATTTAAGTGCATGGCTATGATAATTTATTGAAGTTTCTCTGCCTGAAGCCCTGGACTTAGTGGATGCAAGAAAAGTTAGAAGAAACGTTGAATTTGAGTCGTCGCCAGTATAGGGACTTTGAATCCAAACTAAATTTCATCTGTAATAAAAATTATTTGAAAAAATCTATTGGCCCTTGAGTATCCGTCATCCCTGATCCGTTGAGTGCATATGGCTTGCATCATGCTTGGTTTCCATTCTCTAAATAAATGGTGCTAATGAACCCGTGCCATAAAACCTCCAAAGTCAACTATCTTTTCCATCCATTTTGATTTGTTCCCCTAATTTTGATGTAAGTTCAAAAATTGTAAGCCTTTACAACTCACTCGTGCACTCAAAGAAGAGTGAATGTTTGCAACGATTGGTCGACAATGGGTTGAAGTAGATGGGTGACCTAAAGCTATCCCTGTCATATCAACATCATCCCACATTTCCCCTAGCTGGGTTTCCCCTTACCTGTACTTCCTTTTTGTCCCCCTCCCGGGGAGTTCTCCAGATCGGAATTTTCAATAAGTTGATTATGAAATTTTCTCTAGTTTACATCTCTTTCGATCGTTTAGAAAAATTTACCTGTACAATGTTCCAAGCCCTTTAATTAGGATAGATTTCTTTGTTGATGGATATAGAGTCATAGAGACATGCATACATCTATTTACTAATACTTTCCCTCTCTTTCCCCTTACCTCTTTTCTAAACATTTTCCACTGCAACATTTTCCTATTGTTTTCTTCGTCTAATTTTCTAGGTTTCTCATTATCAATCTAATTTATAAATATATCTTTGGAATATTAAAAATGTATTTTGCTTCTTTCTTACCTCCAAAAGTTGAATCTGATGACCATGGTGGCACTATCATATCATATATATGTATATATTTTTGGGTTTGAGGGTGAGTTCTGAACATGTGGATACAAGTATCATAGAAGGCGTGATTAATGAGAGAGAGAAATTAAAGAAGATGTCATTCTTCACTTCAAAGTTAACGTTATGAGTAGGGATTATTAACACATATGTTGTCATTCAATAGGTCACTAAGGCACTGCGTTCATTTATATTGTGAACCATTACAAAGCAATCCCGATAGTCTTCATCATTAAGTGCAATTTTTACATTATTATTGATAGAGGTAACATGGATTATAAAAGGGGCTCCTTCCGCTCTTTCTTCTTGATCCCTTTTATGATCTATTCCTTCCTTTTTTATCAATGGAAACAAGAGCAGCGAATTTTCCTTTCCTTGGCCATTTTCCTCTCTGTATGTCAAGCATTTGCTTTGGATATTTATTTTCTAAATGTAATTTCCTATGTTCTCATGTGATTTCTTTTTGTCATTTTTTTTTCTTGCAATTGTAATTATTTTTCACTATATCATTTTATAATGTAGTTATATGTACTTTTGATTTTTGCCCTGTTCGGCAAAATTAGCGATTCAAGTAGTAGATAGCGGTTTAGGTAGCAGATAGCTATTCAGGTAGCGGATAGCGTTTCTAATTTAGCTGTTAGCGAATAGCTGTTTGGAAGAATAGTTGAATAAAATGTGTTCGGTAAATTTAGCTGTTGGATTAGCTGACTAATGTAAATTGACATAAAAGGATATAGATAATTTCCAAAGATAAAATTTCCAAAGGGTAATTTTTGGTAAAAAAATATGAAACGCTACTTTTGAATGTAAAACGTTAATACTATTAGTTTGAACGCTACTTGAAATGCTAGTCAAACCACTACGTTACCGAACACTAAAAATTATGTGATGAGTGTATTGACTTAGTCAAAACGCCAAACGCTACCCAAAACGTTGTTGCCGAACACGCCCTTTGTCTTCTTTAGTGGACCTAAATAAATAATATGGTTCTAAATTAGCGTTTTCTCCTTTCTCTACATCTATGATGCTTTTTTTGGGATTAGTGTCTTATTTTATTCAAGATATTAATGTGTTTATCTAAAAAATTGATTTATGAGTGTTCAACAGATTCACTAGAATAAGAAAATTACAATATATGCATGCATACAATTCATATGTAATGCAATGCTCTATCAATTCATGTAATTGTTAAGCACATTATCATAAACTAAGAAAATTAAAAGTACATTTTGAAATATTTGAAATAGGGAAAACAAGTACGTTTGAATGCACAGAAGCAAATAGTAAGCAAGTAAAGCGAGGAGTCACTTGCATTTTTTTTAAAGGGGCAAACTCATCAATGTAACAAAATTGAATTTTTCTTATGATCTTTTTAAATTCATCCCTAAGTATTTCTATTCTTTATTATTTTTTTCTTGTTTTTGTGAATTTTATGCTACTTATATTTTTCGAAATTACATAACTACATGCACACTATAATTATAACAATATATAAGATAAAATAAAAATTTTTGAAAGACAATTTTCAGAATAAAAATGCATAGCAAGCTTGTGTAACACATGGGTTTAAAACTAGTGCATAGTTATTTGTGAGTCTCCACCTTCAATTGTACAGCAAGCTTATTGTCCCTTGCATAACTAGATTTATGCTAATTATACTCACAATTGTGAATCTGTGGCAGGCTTCTCCAAAGGCTTATTTATCCGCTACATGAGGACCTCAACGTATAATGACTATATGAATTTTTCTAAGGCCTACTATAGAGGTATGTGTTAAACCAATTCAGATATTGTGTGTCTATATAATAGACAAAAAATTGCCAAGGGCATGTACTCGTTATTCTACAGTTCATTTCGGTCCTATCCACAGGCAGAACTGTTGGAAGGGACTATTTGAGGTTCATAAGCATTTATGCCAAGATATTGTACATAAAGGGCTATTTTTGCTGTTTGGGTTGGAGTGTTGGACCATTGGATTAGGGCTGGCAATGGATCGGATTCAGATCGGGTGAACCATCATCCTCCTCCATCACCCACTTTAATCCGCTTCATCCAACCCACCCATCATCCGCAAAAATCTAATCTACTCCATCCATCCATCATCCGCGGTTGAAAACGGGTGGATTGAGTTGTAAACGGGTGATAAAAGCTTACATGTAATATGTTAGCAAATTTATATTAAAAAGTAATCTTTGTCTTTTGAAAAGTTTAAAAAGATATTTTAGGTATACGGAAGGAATAAATATCATATTCATCATATTAACTTTGACGAAAATCATAAAATTAAGAATATAATTGTCCAAAAAATGAGTAAAATTTAAAGGACAAAAATAAAAAGTAAACTCATTGCACATATGAGATAAACAAGTGGATGACTAAGCGGGTGATGGATTGGGTGGTGGATCAGATGGAGCATCACCTGGATCCAATCCAATCCGTCAAACCATTATCCATCATCCATCCATCATCCATATATTTCGAGTTTTCACCCGCTTTTTCGGGTCGGGTGGAATGGATATCCAACGGGTGCGGGTGAAATTGCCACCCCTACATTGGATCCATTTTTTCAAATTAAGTATTAATTGTCTGCAATGACTTTGGATTGTTCTTTTCCTTGAGCAATATATAACACATATGTACAAACCTTAGTTGTAGATTTCTTTTTTTAGCTAATTAATTAACATGTCATTCTTGTTGGCAGAACCAGACATGGGTGCCAATTGTTCCTTTTTTAATATACAGAATGTCATGTTCAACCCCTTCTGGTAGCTATTGCCATTTGTTTGCAAATCACATTTTGTTGAGGTGTTCCCTTTTTTGTTTTGGAGATCGATTATATGCTTCCTGCATTGTCTTCAATTTTTAGGAATATATGGCAAACACACATAATAGAGTCAGTAATTTCAAAAAGAATCAAGAGAAACAATATGAAGAATCATAATCGAGAAGCGAGCAACTAAATTGCTACTACTGCTACTACTGGTGCTGTTGCTGCTATTACTACTATTGTTACTCCTATTATAATTACTATTATTACTATTGTTATTATTAATATTATTACAATTGCTATTACTATTATTATACTATAACTATTATTATTATTATTATTATTATTACTACTACTACTACTACTACTACTACTAATATTACTATTATTACTATTATTATTACTATTACTATTATTACTATTATTATTACTATTGTTATTATTATTATTATTATTATTATTACTACTACTACTACTACTGCTGCTACTACTACAACCACCACCGTCTACCACTATCACCATCACCACCACCACCACCACCACCACCACTACCACCACTACTACGACTACTACTACTATTATTATTACTATTATTACTATTATTATTACTACTACTATTACTACTATCACTATTACTATTACTACTATTACTACTACTATTGCTACTACTATTACTATTATTATTATTATTACTATTACTATTATTACTATTATTCTTACTATTATTATAGCTATTACTATTATTACTATTACTATTATTACTATTATTATTACTATTATTATGATTACTGCTATTATTATTATTATTATTACTATTATTATTATTATTATTCTTATTATTATTATTACCACTTTTGTTTCAATACAAGTAATACCCTCCATTTATGAATTAGCAATTTATCAATGAAAAGAGTTTTGGTTAAATAAATTCGATTTGCGAGTTTAGTCTTATTTCAACGCACTTTACAAGCTCTTGGACCCAAATTGGACGGGTGATCACCTTTAAAACTTCAAGTAACCCTTGATTTCTTTTTACTTGCCTCAAATTACGAGAAAACACGTCATTCTTTTTAACAATTTAACATAATTAAATTTTCATTTGCCTCCTCATAGATCATTAACACACAAACCATCATTATGATATCTGGAATTCATCATCCTCACTACTTTCATTAGGTTACCATGATTCAATGTTTCGTGTTGCTTCCATCACTCAGCCACTCAATTCACTCATCGGATTAGCATTCAATTCGTTAATTACATTCTAAATTCACAATCCACCACATTCATTTCAAAATGCGAAAGCCCATTTCCCTCTTCTTCCTCTACAACTGTCCAATGGCAAGAATCCAGCACGTACTTACCCATATCAACTCTTAATTTTCTTTCAAAGTACAACAAATACGTTCAATTTCAACTCATTTAACTCATATAAGCTCTCTTTAACAACTTAGACTCCATGAACACACACAAACATCTACAAATTTCAGAACCTCAAAATTACCAGAATAAAATTACATCTCAAAATTACCACAATAAAATTACATCAAAAAACATCCATCTAACGTTAAAGGAATACAATTTCTCAACTAAATTAAAACAACGTGATGAACGCAAGGAGAGAAGAGCTTGAAATTTACCTTGCAAGTGCTCAAAATCAAGTAAAAGAAAGTGGAGAAGGGGTTTGGTGTGACTAGGTGGCGCCAACAGCCACTCCGGTCGGCGACGGTGGCCCGCAACTGGGCTACGCGGGACTAGGAGGGCGAGGGCAGGGGAGGGTCGAGCTGTTGCTGTGCGTGATTGATGTAGGGAAGAAGATGTGAGGGATGATATTGGGCTTCTTTAGTTCATATTTGCCGATTTGTTGCGGGTTTATTTTTATTTTTATGTTTGTCCTTTTTTTGGGTCTAAAATTCCAACACTCCTCCCCTCTAACCTCAAACAATTGGGTTCTTGTTTAGGCTAGCTCCTTGCGTTTGTACCCAACTTAAAACGAACCAAACACAATTCCATATCTATTTTTTTTCTCACTTTGTTTTTAGTAATTTCTTAAGTTAATCAGAAGATAATAATTTCACCCATATTGATTTATATATACTTTGGTATTTTTTTATTTCATTTATTTATTTATTTATTTTTGTTTTATTTTGATATCATAAATAAGCAATTATATAAAGTATTCTTGGCTAATATCTTCCATGAAAATATAACTTTTAATCACTTTTATAAATATGCTAACTTACATTTATTTATAGGTATTAAATGATTTTATATGAAGCTTTATTAAATCTAATTTCGAGACCACCTTGTCATCGCAACCCAACAATCGTATAAGTATTTCAAATGCTAAGTTGAAATATGATGCTCATCTTTATTAGTTTAGGGTTAACTAATGAAATTAACATAGATTAAGTTTAGACTATTACATGAATTGTGAAAACAATATGCTGTCCATGCACATTAGCATGTTGTTTGGTTAGTAGCTAACGTTGGCTCACAGCTTGGAAGTGGCATTTCTTGAAGTCCTTTTATGGGAGGGCAACATTCACATATATTTTACGCAGTAAACTTGAGTCTGGAAAGCTTGAGTTACAAAGGTTGTTGGAGGTTGCCCAACAAGTAGCCTTCAATGTTGTGTGGTTGTTCTGTTTGTGAGATTAGCCTAGAGGGCTTGAGTTATAAAAAGTTGTTCCTTGCGTGTAGCTTTGCCATTTTTGACTTTTGCATACTTTATTATCCATGACCAGTAGCGGAGTCAGGATTCTAAGCAAGGGGAGGCGAGATTGGGAAAATTAAAGGGCACTTTCAAAAAAAAAGAACAGAAAAAACAACAAAGAGTTGAACCAGGGACCCCCCATCCAAAGCAAGAGGCAACCACCAACCTGCTATGCACTCCTATAATGTGTATTTATGAACTAATTAATATACATCAATTTTTCTTACCCACAAAAATATCCCACATTTATTTTTTTCCCAGAAAGCTGGGGGGTCAATTGACCCCCCTAGCTCCAACATGGCTTCGTCTATGTCCATGACTAATGAGTTTTTATTTGTGGGAGGGCTGTACTACCTACATGCCTACATATTAATGTGCCGGTCGTCAAAAAAACTAACCCTTATAATCCTGAGGTTCACTGTGCAAAAAATTACAAAGAAAATCCACATATAACCTTACATACAAGCTTTGATCTTGGAATTTAGAGTTTTGGCGGCTGTATACATTGCGCGTGGTCCAACAATTGGTTATGCATAGTGGTGAAAACATATATTACAAAAAATATCATATTATATCAACGTTATAGTACAAAAAATATCATATTATAAGCCCCCAAAAAAACTTTCAGAAGGCTATTATGGGAAACAAATCCTCACAATGAGCTCAACCAGTGCTTCACTCTGAATCTAGACCAAAAATTTCCCAGAACCAGCCCACCAAAACAAATACGATTAACTATAATAGTAGTAAAAATGACCATAATAACACATAATCTTTGTAATAACAACAATTATTATTATAAGACAGGGGGACCAAAGGAAAAAATTATGAGTGAACTTCCACATAACTACGAAGCCATCATCCAAGAATCCGATACACCGGTCGTCACGGTCGACAAGTCTTTTGAGGAGCTGTCACAGCAATTGCAAGCAGGGGTACCTCAATGGCAGAAGAATGGTACGATCATTGTCTTTCCTTCAATTTCTTTCTTTTTTTTTTTTTGGTGGGATGGGTTTGAAGTGATAGTATTTTATGTATTTTGTTGTTTTATATACATTGTTTGAAATTTGTGGTTCTTCAATTTAAAATATAGCAATTTGATATATAAATTGCTTTATGTTTCTGCCAATGCTCTCAAAATAGCCTACAACATCATTGGTTTTGACATCGATCCCACAGTTACTTGGAATAAGAGAACAATTAACTTTAGCAGGTAAATCTATGACATACATGATTTTGAAGTTAAGTTAATACTATCACATTCAAGGTAGTGTCGATTTTCAATAGAATAAGATGTACTGCTTTTGGATACGTTATATCAATCTCTCCGAAAATATAAATTATTGGACGAGACCATCTCATATGAGAGTCATTATGATACATAGTTTAAGGGTTTAAAAGGTTTTAAGATAATTAACGATATATTTTATAGTGACCTTTTGATGCAGATATAAGGTGAATAATAGCTATCTAAAAGTGACTTTCATTATAGTCCCTCCTATAAAATGAATTATTAGTTAATCGAATTATTATTAAAAATAACGATAAAAATATGGTCTCATAACATACGTTATGTGAGATCGTCTCATATAAAACTTACTGCCCACAAGGTTTGCTACATTGATTTATTCAATCTTGGACCCTGTTCTTTTCTTGGGTATATTGCAGGTGCGGAATGGATGGAAGTGGGAAAGAGTGGAAAGAAATATGTGGGAGTGGGTAGGAATGAGAAAAAGTGGGTGAGAGTGGGTATAAGTGATTTGTTGGATGTGGGAGTGGGAATGAGCAAGGGGGAGTATTGATATTAGTAACGTTAACGATTTGTGTAATATAATAATAATTATTAATAATAATAGTTATTATTATTATTACTTAATAATAGCAATAGTAATTAATCATAACAATAATTAATAATGATTAAAAATAATAACCACAATAATCATTCTTATTAATATCAATAAAAATAAAGATAATCATTAATATTAATTTAATATTAATATTAATATTAATAATTATTAATAATTATCAACATTAATGGTACTAATAATTATTATTATAATAACAACTATAATTATTAATAAATATTAGTAATAATTACAATAATAATTACTATCAATATTAAGAATAATTATTATTATTACTATAAATAATAATAATTAATATTAAAATTGATAATAACAAAAATAACTAATTACTAATATTAATATTAATTAACTATATTAAAATTAATAATTAATAATATTAAGAATAGTAATTATTATAACAATTATTAATAGCAACAATAAATATTAATAATTATTAATTAATAATAAATTAATTAAACAATTATAAAAATATTTATCGTTGTTACAAAACTAATTACTACTAATCCTTTTAATAATTAATAATAATAAAAATTAATAAATTGTTGTAATAATAAAAATTGTTAATTAGTAATAAAACTAATAATGAGTCATTAATAATTACAATAATAATTAGTGAATTCTTATTAATATTAATAATAATCATAACAATTATTAATATTAATAATAATAACAATAATTAATAATATTAATACTAATAGTAATCAAAAAATTACAAATGGGTACCTCCTGTTTAATGTAAACTATTTTTAGGGTCCTTTAATTTGATAATATATTTTGAAGTGCTTTTACTGTTTTGGAAACTATTTAAAAGTGCATTTTCGGGGAGAGGCGTCATCTGAATTGTGAAATTACTTTGATGCCCTTATGTTTGGAGGTTGGGGTTACGAATTACACCCTCCATTTTGGACCCCCGCGAAACCCATAAACCCCATTCCAATTCTCTATTTTGCTCTTTGCATCTTCTCCAAATCTTGTGTTAAGTTTCAGTGGCCTGTTGGTGAAGAGAAGGTGAAGATCGTCGCAATTGGTGAGCAGGAGTTCCAATGGGCTGCAATTTGTGGAGTTAAGAAAATCATATAAGCATGATGCGTGATTTTTCCTTTCGTGCATGTCTTGTTTGGTGTTGTGCTGATCTTGTTCGGCACTTTTCTGAAGTTGTGGTATTGTTTTCTGCTATCAATGTAGTGATGGGTGAAGTTGAGTATGATGTTGGATTCTAATTTGTTGAAGGGTTAAATAATTTCTAGGGTTTGAAAGAGTTTGATGAATTTATGTTATACCTAGTAATTAGAGTGTCATGTGGACTAGCAAATTATGTGTGTGGAAATATAATATGAAATTTTTTCGATTTTGATCCCTGTTTGTTTTTTAGGGTTTCAGTGTGGTTGTGTTAAGGAGCACTCTGTTTAAATGCAAAGTTATGTGAGGCAGTTGCTGCACATGATTCCATGGTGTATCTGAGTATGAATGTTCAAACATAAACTCCTAACTAACATTTTGTGTGATTCCATGGTGCATCTGAGTATGAATATAGGGTGTCAACTATATATGTTGCACACTCTGTTTGTTAGTTGGGTTTAAATTTTCTAAAGGGATGATTGTGATCTTGTTTAAACAGGTAAATAAAAATTTAGTGGTTCATTACAAGGATAAAATGCTTATCATATTTGATGTGAATTTGGACAAATACTAGGCCATTGATCTGTTTAGGGATATGAAGGTGTTAGCTATGAAACAGGGGGTAACATTTCCCATGTATGCTGGATTTAAGTGGCATCCACCTAGGAGAGAGAATTACAGGTGGCCACTTAATTCTGATAATGATTG
The DNA here is from genome assembly GCA_029747015.1 of Carnegiea gigantea. Lineage (NCBI taxonomy): Eukaryota > Viridiplantae > Streptophyta > Magnoliopsida > Caryophyllales > Cactaceae > Carnegiea > Carnegiea gigantea. Next base: position 281,822 of record JAKOGI010000733.1, read on the forward strand.
GGTGATGTTAGTTCATTAGTGGGAGTCATTAAAGGATTTTGTGATCCCTATTTGTACGGTTGACTTGTATGAGCCTAGTTAGCTGCAAATAGTGGTTGAAAGTTTGGACAGTTTGTAAAAAACAAAGAAAAAGGGACTATGCAATGTGAAACCGCATGTGAACCAACTGTTGAGCCCTCTTTAAATGAAGCTAGGATAACAACACAAATAATTTTGTAGAAAGTTTCAATAATGCAATTACCAAACTTATGGGAAAGCCAATGTTGATCATGTTAGAAGAGATTAGAAAGCTTATGGGGGCTAGATTTGATAAAAGGTTTCAGAATGCATCTTGTTGGGAGGGGAAGGTAACGCCATTTGTTGAAAAAAAAACTGAGGCTGATTGAAAAAGAATCTAGGAGTTGTCTGAGTGTTGTTTATGCTGGTAAAGGAAAATTTGATGCTATTGAGTATTGCACCAACTTCACAGTGAAGTTGAGGGACCAGTTTTATGACTGCAAGAGATGGTAGATAACTGGCTTGCCTTGCAAACATAGTGTAAGATGCATTTTAAGAATGAAAGGCAAGATAGAGGATTATTGTGCTCCATGGTTTTCAACTGAAAATTACAGGAAACTTTATGAAAATATCATTTGTCCCATCTTTGACCCATGCATGTGGGGAGAAACAAACTTGCCTACACTCGATCCATCATTTGAGCTGAGGAAAAGAGGAAGGCTAGAGAAGCATAAAAGAGGAGAGTCACAATCTTGGTCCCAAGTCCCATAAGTTGAAGGTCAAGGCAGGAGACATTTCTTTGGCACTAAAAGGTACAAGCAATGCAAGCAACTGGGCCATAACAGCTTGACCTGTGGGAGGCCTAGGGATGACAGTGGCATGCTAGTGGAGACACACAAGAGGAAGAACGTCACTAGTAGCAGACCAGTTGGAAGGCTAAGGAAGACTCCAAGAGCCACCCCTGGGATATCAACATCCATAGTTGCACCCCCAACCCAATCTAGCCAAGTTTGATTTTTGGTGAACTTATTCTGTTGTGCTTGCCAAGTGCACAACTAATTGTAATATGTAACAACTAACTATTTATTTTGCCTTTCAGATTTTATAAACTTATTAGAAGCTTAACCCTCACATTTTTGGTTGAGTTTGAGGGAAGTTCTCTATGAATGTCTACCACTTTATGCCTTTCAGATGTTAAAAGCTGTATTTGTTGTGACTTGATCATAACATCAATTCTTCAGTTATTAGCATTTTCATAAAGTATTAATATAATAGGCACTCAAAAATTGCTCCAACAAGGTTTTCATTCACTCAAAAATTGCTCCAACAAGGTTTTCATTTACCACAATAAGGCATCACATTGATATAATTTACATCATCACCACCATCGCAATGAACACTATGACCACAATCAATAAAACTACAATTAAGTTTTGACCCTTCTCAATAAACTTCATTATCAACCTCATCTCCATAAGCTCCTTCCTCACTTCATCTACGTCAAACACCATGTGCCTCTGGCCCTCTCCTGAGGCCCCTGAATGCCAGCCCATTTCAGGAATTTATCACACCTGCCACATTTGAAAGACATTCTTCCAGGATTTTGGCTTGAGTAAGAGACCTTCCTCACACCTTCACAATTGCATATTCGACATACTGCTACTTCATTTACATTGGTCCTTGATGATGAAAAGCCTTCCATTCTCAAACCTTTCAAATTATTACATATTGTTAAAAACCAAAAATAAAACATAATTATGAAATACCATCAAATTCCAAATTATAAATTCCAAATTCCACTTCTCCAGCAAACCTTCACAAATTCCAAATTGTAATTATGAACTACCACTCCATTTCTCCAACGAAAAACAAAAAATTGAAACTCCACTTTCAAAATTTTCACATCTGGAATGGGAAGCACACACATATGGACTGTGTAACAATTTCAAAAATGAAAAACAATTTCACACACCATAGAGGGAGCATGTAATTTAAATTTCACACTTCAAAGAAAAAAATTACCTTGTGCTTGCTTCAATGGAGGTGCGTCGACTTGCAGAGGGGGAGAAAGGAGAGAGAGAAGGCAGATGGTGTTGGGCATGCTTTTAACACCATTATTTTGACCCTTGTGGGCCCCAACCTCACCTTCTCTCTCCATCCAACCAACTTGGGCATTATTGGTATTCCACTAATGTTTCCGTCTTCCCGCCAAAAATAGACCAGATAAGTTAGGGCATCTCCCCGGAAATACACTTTTAAATAGTTTTCACAACAGTAAAGGCACTTCAAAATATATTATCAAATTAAAGAATCCTAAAAATAGTTTACATAAAACAGGAGGTACTCATTTATAATTTTTTGAATAATAATACTAATAATTTTTATTATGAATATTACAAATAATTACTATTAATCTTATTATTAGTTAGTAATAATGATTATAATAATATAAATTATAAATTAATAATGAAAATAATAAATAGTCATCAATGATAACTAATAATAATAAAAATTACAATAATAATTATAATTAATCACAATAGTCATTATAATTGTTAATATTATTAACAATACTCATTGACATTAAAATTAATATTGATAGTAATAATAATTATCACTATTATTATAATTATCATTATTTTAATGATTATTGTTATTAATGACTATTAGTAACTATCACAATAACAATTGATGAGTAATAATAATTATAATAAGTATTATTACTAATAATAATTTCTAATATTAATATTAGTATAAATATTAATATTATTAATTATTATTAATTTGGTATATTAATGAAGAATAAAAATAATAAACTTCATAATTAATAATATTATTAATAATTAGTAATAGCAAAAATAATGATTAACAATACAATGAAAAATATAAAAATATCTATTAATATCACTAACATTAAAAATTAATATTAATAATTATTATGATTAAAAATTATTATTTTAAAATTAATTAGATGCTAGTAACTAAATATTATTATTTTTAATATTTAAAATAATTAGTACTAAAGTTATTATTAATTGATAATAGTTATTAATAAAAACAATTAATAATTAGCAATAATTAGTATTATAAAATTAATTGTTAATTGATAATAAATTTGATAAGAATCATTAATAATAATTAATAATGACAATTACAATAATTGTTCCAATTAATAATAATAATAATCACAATAACTTTTTAATATTAAATTAAACGTAACATTAATAGTAATAAAATTTATTATTATGAATATTAATAACCATAACTATTATAATTCTAATTACTATAATAATAATAATTATTATTATTAAAGAATATTAGTAATAATTACAGTACTAATTAGTGCTAATATTAATAATATTTATTATTATTGCTGTTAATAATAACAATGATTATTAATGTTAATAATAATAATTATTAGTATGATTAAGTAGTAATAATTATTGTTAATAATTAGAACAATAATTATTAAAATTTTTTTGTACTAATGGTAATTATTAATTGATAATAAAAGTAGTAGTTGGCCCTAAAAATTATTAATATTAATAATAATTAACAATAATAATTACAAATATAATTCCTGTTAATATTAATAGTAATTATTACTATAATTGTTACTATAATAATTATCACTGTTAATGAAAATTATTAATAATTACAATAATAATTGCTATTTATATTAACAATAACAAAAATTATCAATTAATAGTAATATATATTAGTAAAAATGATAATTAATAATTTTAAGAATAATGATAATTTTTAATAGTATTAATAATGATAATTAATATAAATAATCATTAATGTTAATAATTATTATTTAATAATAAAACTAATTAATTATAATAATTAATTAATAATAATGATTAATTAATAATAAAGATAATAACCAATCATAATAATAATAATAATTAACAATAATAATTTTAATGATAATAGTTATTGATATTAATAATAAAAATCGTAATAAAAACAGGTGGAAATGGGTAGTAATGGGAAGGAGTAAGAAGGAGTGGTACCTATTTTAGGGAGTGAGAAGGAGTGCGTAAGAATGAAAAAAAAGTAGGAAGGAGTGGGAATGTGTGGGAAAGAATGAGGTGGGTTGATTTGTCCATGAAAAGAACAGGGTCTTGATCTTTCTGCATTAATTTCGACCTCTTTTTAATTTTTTTACTAGCTTATTCTTAACCTCAAATTCTAATATCTCTGTTTGATATCTCAACCACATGTAAAACAACAATAACTACTAGTTTAACAAAATTTCAAAAAGGAAATTTACAGGAGGGTCATACATTAACAAGCATTAAACCAATTCATTTTTTTGTAACAAATAGGTGTTGCTTTTGAAGGGAAAGACAAGTGGATGAAAAATCAAAAGTAAGCTCAATTACTAAAATACCATTCGTGAATTTTATCTCCCTCTCCCTTTACCAGATGGGTTTTCACTCTCTCTCTATCAAAACCTAGAACCGAAGCCATGAGCCATCTGCTTCACGCCCAAAATCGAGGGTTTGCGTAAACTTCATACCATGCTCTCTCTCTCTCTCTCTCTCTCTCTCTCTCTCTTTGTGTGTGTGTGTGTGTGTCTCTCTCTCTCTCTTCATAGTTGAATCTAATTCTGAAGGTGTGTGATAGTGAGCAATTTTCCTTCAAAATTGAGGGAAATATTGCCTCAGTTTCATCCACAATGCGTGACTGTGGGAAAAGAACTACGTGAGGTATTGTTTGTAGGTGTAGGTCTGACAAAGAGTATGGGAAGGCTGGACCTGAGCTTAGAGTGTTTGGTGATGGTGAATACATGACGACGAAGGCCGGTCGTGAACTTGGGGGAGGAAGGTTTGGAACATCCGACGTGGGTAGACGACTGCAAGCAGCTTGGTAAACAATAGCTATGTGAAAATTGGTTGTGACTTTATGAGTTTGGTATGTGGAATGACATGGTCGTCACTATTTTTCAATGCCTGAAGGCTAAACGTTTGGGGTTAAATATATGCCATGTCGTCCATCAACGTTTACTAGGGTAGCACAGTAGTAGTCATTGGGTAAACCGAGTGGTGGGAGTCACGGGGTAGGGGACGCAGCAGGATTAAAAAGGGGAACGTTTTCAAAGGAAGATCATGTTGTATTAATCATCATTGACTAACAACAAGGCATTGGTAAACCTGGGTAACATGTAGTGTTGACCATGGTAGACATATTGTATTGAATAGGTAAACCCAGAGCAGTAGTATTGGGGACTATGGTATGTACTTCTGTGGCGTAAATGATGCAATATTGTTTGTTGTGATGAAGAATTTATTATTGCATGACATGCAGGGTAATTGGGAAAATATTGAGCGGAGTGACCGGTACGATACTAATTGTTGTGACCCGTTTAGCGGAAATGGATGTAGATGATGCTTTTGTGGGAGAAGGCGGTGGTGGGAGATAGCTAGTTGTTTATGTGTTATAGGGGGAGAGTTGAAGGAAGGTGGATACGGAAAAGTAACATATGTGGGAGGGTCAAGGAAACGTATTGTGGTGAAGGAAGGGATGGGGCTGGAGGAGATACGAAGAATGGTGACAGAAATTACAGGCAGTGATTTGTCTGAACATAAACTATGGTATAGTTTGAAGTATGATTGGCAAATGTCAATAGCAGTTGAGAGGGGGTGTAGATGTGAGAATAGTTTTCAAAGGAAATAATGAACATGGGTATTCGTATGTGAATGGGATTGATAGGCTGAAAAGGCGAGCACAAAAGGCTGGTGCAGAACGATGAACACAAACTTGTGATCATGGCGTGATTTGTGCAAAACGTAGGAGAAATGGTACGACGAACGTAACAAGATGTTTGTTAGGTGCGCTACTAATGCCAATGATTTCAAACTTGGTTACAGAAAAATACTGTTTGTGTACAACACCTATCTTAGAGGACCTTACAAGGGGACATTGCTTTCGGTCTGCACGCTGGATGCGGTGAACCACCTTTTCAATTTCGTGTATGGTATAGTGTGTGGTGAGAAAATTAAAGAGTGGGTGTAGCTCTTGGAAACCGTTGTTGAGTGCTTGGGGGTCCACACATGCGCAGGAAGTCATAAATACAAGGCATAAAATTTCAGAGGTGCTCAAAATGCAGCGAAGTTGGACATACGAGGTGCACCTGTCGTAATCCCTATGCTAATTTTGATGCAAGCTATGAAGGTGGTGTTGTGGATGTTGAAGATTTATTGGATGGTTGCTATGTTCCGTGTGTAAGTAGGATATGAGGTTGTGTTGTACAATTTCATTAATACATAGATTGGTTGGTTACCCTAAGATGTAACAGGTGTAGTCATTGTTGGTGATTGTAGTCTATGTTTTCTGTGGTGGTGATAGTGGCAGAGATGTCATAGGACCATCAACATGTTTGCTTCATCTTTAACTCAATCTTTGCAGGTTGAATAGCTGCAGGTTGCCTTCTATGTTCACCCAATGAAAGCAACAAGTTGACCCTGGTAAACCGTGCTTTCAAACGAGTAAACCCCTTATTAGTTTAGAAACTGGTACCCCGATTGTAATTCAGTGGTTGAATCTTCCCGAGGAAGCCACCGAATAGGGGTGGTGGTAAACTGAATGTGTTTGCTTACTGGTATATGACCAATCCGTGCTTTGCTGCTTTCGAGGGAAAAGTTTCCCACTATGAACTGTCCCTACGAACTGGACTGGAGATGGTTAGTCCAAAAGTGTATCTACAGTATGCGTGTCTGTGAATGACATATGGGTTGCAATGTTGGCTCAGGCTCTACATAGTTGTATATTGTGTGAATTAGGTGGTTTATCGCTTATCATGTAGTTCTTACCTTGGTAAATAATTGATAACATCGCGGTATACATAAACATTTCAGTATATAGAGGTGTTAACCATAATGAATTTCAGCATAAACAATTTCAAGTGAAATAGAGTTAGGATTACTGACAAGGGACATAAACTTGTGAACACAAATATAGAGTAATAGTGGCATGTAAAGAGAAGTCGAAGATAATGGTAAAGGACACTTAATCGACGTACTAAAATGACAAGAATACCGTAGTAGTAAATGAGATGCCTATTCTTCGATTACGTCTCCCCTTCCCCAAACTTCCCACTGCTGCTTGTACATTCCTCGTCCTCTAACGACACTAATGGGCTGCTCGTGCCACTGCTAACCTTCTCATTCTCATAAGCAGATTCAGTTTCCTCACTTTCATTATGTGAATTCTCCTCATCCATGTTTGTTGCTTCTGCGATGGGGCTTCAATTTTGTTTCCGTCTACCGCGTGACTCTATTCCAAACATCTGTAGCACATAAATCGGAACAAACATATTACACACCACATTAAATTAGTACAAAGTGACATTTTCTTCCCCCATGATTCACTCAATATGGGATGAGATCTGTATACAAAATGGTTCTTACCGTTTACCGAAGTATTCCATCAAGTTTACCACGGTGTACATTTATTGTATCATATGTTCGCAACGTAAACCATGTATAGTTTAACTTTGGACCTCAGTGGCAGTAAATTTTTAATCAATACCTGTACACTGTACATTGTAGTTGTCACCATACTAATAAGGGAAGGGCTTTACATAAATTACCTTCACACCATTTGCCAAAGGGCCATCATATTTACTGTATCATGCAATCACTACAACACGAGGTAACCCACTGCATCGCGTTCATTTTAATGCTTACAATCTAAGCAACTTTTACATGCGTACCTTTATCATACTATAATTATCAACATCTATGTACCTCACCTATAATAGGCCATTTCCCTTGATTTACAAATTCAATCCAACATCAATACCATGACATACTCACTGCAACATAGGTCGACATTTGAATCCCTAACATGTAATGCCTAACATAAGCAACTTCCAAATTTGCATCTCATTCACACTTTAATAAGCAACAAAATAAGTACCCTACACTTATAATAGTTACAAACTTGGGAAAAAGGGTTTCTTCCACTGCGTTACCTATTAAGGTAATATAGTTTACCATAGTAGACTCTAACTGTACACTGGGCAAACAAGTAATTTTCTTACATTTACAATCTACATTAACGAACACTGTAATATGCTAGTCATTTCCCTTTCAATTGTATACACTTGGGAGGGTTTCTCCATATTTAACATCCATACATTTACCTATGAACTCGATGATGTTGAACATGATGTCACTCACTGCAACATAGGTATTCAACTAAATCTATTACAGGTACTACTTATGTTTACCAACATTCTAATATGATGGTCGTTCAAACTTAATTTATAGTAATACCTTTCACTTTTAGGTTCACATAGTTGGGGAGGGGATTCCGTAACAATAACTTTCATAAGTTTACCTATTAATGCCATCATGTCTACCATGGTACAACTGAGCAACAAATTCGGGTAAATACCTGAATCACGTACTCATTTACAACTCAATCAATCTAAATAGTCCATCTTCTACACCTGGGTATGCCTATTGTCATATCTAGGTAAACCACACCATATCCTGTTTACCACATGTGTATTAACCCTAAACACTGACCTCTTCCTTTTACCGGTACAGTTAATTCAAATATCCGCATACTCAATATGTCACTCATCATGTACACATCTCCATCACTATGGCAATTTTTTCTACCAATTTAACAAAATTCCTACATATCATTACATTTTACTGTCCCCATTCTTTACCATTTCACACATATTTGCAAGGACCAACTTTGGTTCACTTTTACATGACTACGTTTCACTAACTGCAATAGCCAACATACAATGGCTGAATTCAATGACAACAAAATTAGTAGTTACAACTACACCTTCAGCTTTTTGACGGTAATAGATTGCATAAACAATGCCTCCAATAGTTTACCGAAGTGCTGCAACATGTCTATCACGGTATACAAAGGTTTTCATTTAGGTAATCAATTCAATAACTGACAATTACTACATTGATTACGTGTTATACAATTGTTCTATGAATTCACACATACATTATCAACATGCTCCAATTACAGTTCCATCAAACTAAACAGTTCGTCCAATTCATTTGGGTGTACATATACGCCTATCTAGGTCAACAGCAAACTCTAGTTTACAAAACCTTTGATTTCACCTCAAATTGAACCTCAATAGACCTTTCTACTGTGTTGTTTAGGAGTTGTTGGACCTGCTACGGAGTCCTCTGCTCTTGCCGCGGTGTCAATGTCCACTGTTGTTCATCTTCCAACCCCGACCTTCCGCACTCACTTTCTCTCTTTATTGTTGCATTGTTTCTATCTAAGAGGCCCAGATTAAGCAACTCGATGACCTCTTTTTCAATCTTATTGTTGTTTATCTTCTCCTTCGAACTCTCCCTTTCGAATTCACTTTCTCTTTCTATTCATGCCCTAATCTTTTTCTACAGTTGCAAGGAAATGTTTGCTAACTCCCGAACTGCTTTCTCCAAGAGTAGAACAACCACGTTCACATTCTTCATCCCGTTCACTACAAAAAGAATCTCACAAAAAAATATAAAAAATGTTCGCTTAACTCATTAAGAATATTTTAGTAATTAAGCTTACTTTTGATTTTTCATCCACTTAACTTTTTCTCTAGAAGCAACGTCTATTTGTTGCACAAAAAAAATAATTGATTGAAGGCCTGTTAATATATAACTCTGCTGTAAATAGCCCAATTCAAAATTCAACTCGGGACTCGGGGGTCTGAATTCTATAATACGCAAGCAGGAGCAACAGCCATCTGTTCAGCAACGTGGCTGAAAGCCGATCTCTACTTCCAGAATCAGAATAATCCGCACGAGAAAATTCAATTTGTCTCTCCCCAACCCCCCGGTGCAACCCTATAAACATAACCACAACCACAGTATGAGTCACCATATCACCTCCGATTTCCATTCAATCTCTATTCCGTTCTATGTCCTCATCACCTCATTTTCTGATGATTTTCCGCGCTTTATCAATACCAATTGCCAAATGGATCAAGCAATTAGCCCAATTACTTCACGGTCTGCTGAGCTTCATAGTCTTCACTACCTTAGATTTTATGGATTCTGTCTTCTGCGTAGTCTTCGCTTACCTCGACGAGTTCTTCGAGGGTAACAATTACGTATCTGCTCCTTGTTACTGTCTGAAGAAGAGGAGAGTGAATGAAGGTGGTGATGATGATAATGGTGAGAGGGAGTCTCAGCTGTCGGAGACATTGTATGGAGATTGCAAGCGAAACGTTTTTAGGGAATTGGGATTGCGGCGAAGATTTGAGGAATCGAAGGAGAAGGTTGGATTCGGATCGGAGTTGGGGAAGAGAGAGAAAAGGAATAGGTGGTCGGATTGTAGCTGCCAGTCTTGTATTTCTTGGTTGAAGGATGGCAATGATCTTAGGCTTCATGTTGTGGTGCAAGCCCCGGAGGGTCCGCAAGGTAAGTTCTCTTATGTCCTTCCTTTCCTTTTTTTTTTTAAATTTCTTTTTTCCCCCTATAGAAGAAAGAGTAAACTAGTGAATTTCTTTACAATTTCTATGGGACTTTTGTACCCTTCATATAAGGAAAATTCAGCGTCAGGTGACTTATCGCCACCTTCCGCAGACTAAGGGCCTATCTTATATTGGGGATGACGGAATTAGTCTTGTGAAAAAATTGTAGTCTAAAAGCCTCCGTATATAAAACTTTGAACAACAACAGCAGCAAGGGCCATTAGTTTGTGAAACGTGACGTTGAGGCATTTGACGCCAATTTTCCCCTCCATATATACCTATGTTATCTTTCGGATAAGTTTCAGTGGTTATGTGTAAGTTTGTTACGCAAAACTCAATGTGAAATTTGCAGAAATTTTTTTTGATATTATGAATTAGCTGAATTCCATATAAACGGACTCACATGAAAGGTTACGTTGTTAAGGCTATACATAATACATGCCTCCTTTTGCCCTTACTTGCAACTAAAGTAAAAGATCCACAAGAAAAGAGGGAAAAAAACAGACCCTTCCAGCCACTTGAGTTGTAAAAATTATTGTCCACTTATTGAACACTTGAAAAGAACACTTTGTGGCGATTTTTTCACTAGACTATAGCTAAATGTTTTGGAGATGATCCTGTACTTTTCTGTGGAATAGTAGGAAGTTAAATATTCTTAATCTATGAACTACGTATATTTAATTAAGGATTAGGCTCCTACGTACAGTACTACATCTAGTCCTGTAACTCTGATTCGGCGGGATTTGATGTATTATCTTTGTTTGGACTTAAGTTGATGAAAGGTTAATTTATCAGTCGTTACCAAAGACCTAAACTGGCGCATATGGATTAGCTAGATTTTGTGCCGTGTCAATAAGATTAACGTGTAGCTGGAGCTGAATACAGAATTTTCTTTTCCCTTTAATTTTGTGTCACAATTGTGTGAAGCCCTGGCTCTGGTCCCTTCTCCCTCCACTCACTTACTGAGGATTAGTATCAAGCCTAGTTGTTAGCAAATCAATGAAGGTAGTAATATTAGTACTATGGATCGTGAGTGTCTGACTGTGCTGCCTAGTTTTCCCAACAATCCCGAGACATTTCTGTGAAGCAGCTGCTTATCAAATTAAACTGGACTGCAATGTAGAGGCCAAATCTATCCTCTATGACTGGCTGTTGTGCAGCTAAAATAAGCTCCAGAAAGGAAATTTCTGTCAACATTACTCAGCTCTTCCTAAATTTTATGGCAAAAATAATTAAAAAAAGCAAAAAGTAAAAAAATTCTGGAGTTGCTTGGTTGATTCCTAATGCTGGTTTCATTATGTTTTATGGCAGCATGTGATGGGAATTTGGAAGGGAAATCAATTGAGAATGTGATATTCTTGCATGGTTTCATTTCTTCATCCTCGTTCTGGACAGAAACAGTTTTCTGTAACTTGTCTGAAGAGGCAAAACAGAAATATAGATTGTTTGCTGTTGACTTATTTGGATTTGGAAGAAGCCCAAAACCACCAGGCTGCTTATATACTCTAAAAGATCATGTGGAGATGATTGAGAAATCAGTTATATTTCCTTTTGAATTGAATTCCTTCCATTTGGTTGCACACTCCATGGGATCAACAGTTGCGTTGGCTTTGGCCGCAAAGTACCCAGAGGCTGTGAAATCTGTCACTTTGATAGCGCCAGTAAGTGTGCATATGTGACTATTTTGGCTCAGAAACTTTTTTTTTTTAAATCAATCAGAATTGACTTCCTAATTGCATGCAAACCTCCTGATTATGAAATGTTTTTCCAAATGTCGAATCAACTAACTTGTCAATATCCAGTGCACGAATTTGTGAAATTCTAGCGGCACTAACACCTGGGTATAAGTGTTCAATATGGACACATGTACTGGAGGCACACCTGCCTATTTTGGGAAACTTTGCTTGTTTGGTTCTAGCTTCCCACCTGTACATGATCTGAAATGAAGAGCTTAATGAAGGAAGGTGATTTTTTTTTTTAAAAAAAAATTTGTTTGACACTTTCATCTCCAAAACTCCCTTCTACCATTGCAATTTCTGAATGCAGTTTAATTTGATTTCCAGCCCTGCATTGCTTCAAGAGGAGATGGTGCAAGTTCATCAGCACTTGAAAAATTTGCTGGGAAGAAGCTGTGGCCGCCATTACTGTTCGGGGCAGCATTTATGTCTTGGTATGAGCACTTGGGCCGGATTGTATGTTTCATTGTATGCCGGAACCATAGATTATGGGAATCGATTCTACGAATACTCACGTGGAGAAGGTACCTTTGTTTGAGTTGTTGAATATAACTAATCATTGAATACCTGACTATCTGATCCAATGATCTACTCTAAATGACCTGGAATCATGCATCTTGGACTTGAAACAAAAGTAACATGATTTTTTCTTGCAAAACAAGGCAGCAAGAGGTTTGACTCGTTCATGAACTAGCTGACCAAAATCATAGCAGCCTGTAAGTTTGCTTTTGCATTTTCTTGACAAGCTTATCGGGGAAGCGCACTGAGACAAGGGGCTATAGAAAAGGAACCTGTAATGACCTAAATGTAACTGGAGTTGATGTTGGCACGTCTGATTCAACGCTATTTGAATCCAAGTATCCGGCTGGAATGACGAGCTCATTCACGAAAATGCCATCAAGTTTTTGATTTTTTTCCCCCAAACTGCCATCACATCAAGTTATTCCCCCCCCCCCCCCCAAATTCGCTATGTTTTGTAGGGCTGTTCCCAATTTGTGATCAAGTAATTATGCAACTTGTTATTGTCTGTGACAAATCGAAAAAAGAAACTAATAATTTAGGGGCAGAATCACTTGGTGTCATATTCTTCCCAAAACACTAGACATAGTGGCATTGAGATGATAAAAACTAACTTGGTGGTAGATTGGGAAAAAAATTAAAAACTTGATGGCATTTTTGGACACGAACTGCTAAAATGACCCATTGAATACTGCAAGTGGCTGATCGTATAGAATTTTCATTCACTTGCAGGGATCATCATTTCATGATCATGGACTTAACAAGGCACACCCACCATTCAGCTTGGCACACAATGCACAATGTGATTTGTGGAGGCGCAAGATTTACGGATGAGTTCTTGGAAATTTTGAGCAATATGAGAGTGACGATTACAGTGATCCAAGGCAATGAAGATCAAGTTGTCCCACTTGAATGTTCTTATAGCATTAAGAAAAGAGTTCCCGAAGTTGATGTTAGAATTATATCAGGGACTGATCACATTACTGTTATATTAAGTAGAGCGGAGGAATTTACACGAGATTTAGAGGGCATTTGGTCGTCATGTAATTGATTTATCTTATTGAGGTGGGATGCATTTTTGGGTCAATAACTTCCATCAACTAGGTATTTATGACTGTCAAAGAAATGATACTCCCTTCCCCTCCTTCCTTTTCCCTATATTTGTTGGGATACTAACTATTTCTAAATATTATAAAATAATTTATTCGGGTTTACGATTAAGGAGAGGTATTAAGATATTCGAGGGGCAAGCATGTTCAGAAGAAATACGGCCAAAAGGCTAATCTTTAGACTTTAGACCCATACAATTTTCTGAGAAGTTGTGAACGCAAGGGATTGCACCAACCTCTGAAAACATGAGAAGAACGAAACAAAATTAAAAAAAAAAAATCCCCAATAGGGAGTTCACGAGAAAAGATATTGATTGAATTGTTTTAGTGGTGAAAATAATTGTCGTGGTGAAAACAATTGGAATCGTTTTAGTGGTGAAAACAACTGGCCGCTATAACACCACCAGCCCCTAGGGCTAGGAACGTTACGTTTACTTACTTATTACTTAACTTCTGAGACAAAACGGACAGAGTTTCTCCAAAAAACTGACTGTTTTTAGGTGAAAAACCTTACAATAAACCCTTGCAAATCAACGAAGCATAAAACATTTTAAAAGAAGTTCAACGGCTACACGCCGGAGTTCATAACTCAACAAGTAACTCACTCGGAGTACATCAAACAAAATAGTTCAGTAATACAGGAGAAGTGAAAGACACAACTCAACGGTTCACACAACCGGAGTACTGGGGTTTACATCCCAAAACGTGACTAATTTTAACTAAAAGGACAACTGACTAATAAGATGGTTGGCACACATGGCCGTACAGAGCGACTCCTAAACCGAATACAGTACATGAACTAAAATACTTGTTACAAACGTTTACAATTCTAGGAATACATTACATGGTTTTGTTAAATACGTAAGACCCCTTCAATTGGGCACACATGGCACCTTGTAAGCAAGAATATAATCCATCTTGGCATAAGTGACTTGGCTTCTACTTGTCATAATGCAAACATGGGGAAAAAGGGGAAAGAGTAATGGGATGAGCAACCACACGCTCATTGAGTATTTCCCGACTCCTTAAAACCAAAACTATTGCACGCAGTAATATTTTTAATAGGCACATATCATATTTTCATACTTTACAATCATATTAGGAAATCATAGTCCCCAAGAAAGGATCACTATTTATAAACCTCATTCTAGCCACGCAAACCCATTTCTAGGCCCCTGAATGTCTAAATTCCTTTACTAACAAGCAGTCAAACACATAAGCTAGGAACGAGGCTACGCACATAACTTTTCTTTCACAGGTTATGTGATATAATTCGTGATTTATACTTTGTCTATCTAATTCACTCATACAAAATGTTTAAACACATGAAATAGAGATGATGCAAGGAGCTTTCTTTAACTAAACATGCACATTCAACTCATATACTCTATGCATCACACGGATATGACCATACTGTACTTGAAATTTCATTCATACTATACTTAGATTCTTAATCACATGATATGCAGAAAAATCTTTCTTTCTTTTTCTGAAAACACTTTACTTACCTCTTTAGGCTCATAAAAACTCTTTTCTTAGCCTCTTTAGGCTCATAAAGCTCTTTTCTTAGCCTCTTTGAGGCTCATATTCTTAAAAGAATATCTTCCATATTGGTCTCATAATGACCCTTAAAAACTTTCTTTCTGAAATACTTAAAAGGCGAAACGCCGACTGCTTTTTTTACTTATTAGAAAATTACTCTGGGCATAAGATCATCATAATATGTTGATTGGGTGAGGTCTATTCTCAATCCCTAGTGAGACTATCGCTCATGCTAAGATCTTACTCCCGGGATGGCAACTAACTTTTGGACCTCAACTCTCGTCAAATTCTCTAGGGCTTCTCACTACTAGGAATACTCCCTAGATTAAGGATTCCCCCGTTCAAGCAGGTTCACTCCCATCTTATTGTCCCTATGCACAATATCTCAGCCAATTTAAAGCGTATGGCCATAATGGCTAATAAGTTTGCTGCTTCTCACAGCGAAATCCTTTTTCATACAACGCACTCTCTTTTTATTTAAATTCCTTAGGGATTCCCCCGTTCAAGCGAATTCACTCCCAAAACTGTATACGTATGTTTAAAATAGGCCATCGATTGCTAATAGTCATGGCTACTCTTAGTTATAACCATGAAAACTTTCTTTTTCAAACATACCTTTACTCGCAACAAGAAACTTGATGACATAAAGGAAAGGGGGTTTGCACGAAACACATTCAAACACTTCATAATCAATTCAGCAGAATAAGCCACACATAGCCTCGCAATCCACACTATTGTGGTCAATCACAACCCAGACTCCCTCCTCACACAACATCGACCACCAAGAACCTCAAAACTTTCATTACTTCATCCTTAAGCCATCCGACTACCAACTCGGTTTTCAATTCCATAACCATAGCATATTATCATAAAAGTCAAATGAAATAGCTACGTATAAACTTATCGAGCGAGCAGCAATCATCTAGCAGCTCGATACAGCATATATAAACATATATATATATATATATATATATATATATATATATATATATATATATATATATATATATATATATATATATATGTATTGCATTAACTTGAAATAAATACTTAACGAACTGAAATAAACTCACAAGGCATGAAACTAGCCTGCATTCATAACTCCCAAATAGGAGGTAAGCATGCCAAGTTCATGTCATTTTCAAAGGGTGACTAATCAGCTTAACATACATCGTTTAAAGGCATTTTTAGGTTGTTCTGAGGACATCTCCAAGGATGGGTCAACTAATTCAACATACATCAATTTAAAGCGCATTAGGTTGTTTCGAGGGCTACTTTTAAACATGATTCGCTAACTTAGCTAGTATCGATTCAAAGCATTCTTGGTTCTTTTCGAAGTTACTTTCAAGCACGAATTAATTGACTTAACATGCATCAATTTGAAGCGTGCTTAGGTCATTTCAAGGGTACTTTTAAATACGAACTAACCCAATTAGCATGCATCGAATATAGGCATTCTTAATTCATTTCAAAGTCGTTTTTAAGCATGAATCAGTTAACTTAACAAGCATCGATTCGAAATGTTCGTATATTATTTCGAAGCTACTTACATGCATGTATTAACTAAACTAACATATATCGACTCGAAGCTATTTTCAAGCATTAGTTAACTAAACTAACCTATATCAATTCGAAGCATTATTAGGTTATTTCGAAGTTACTTTCAGGCATGAATTAATTGAACTAATCATAGGCATCGAAATCAGTTCAGTACTAGCAGTTTCTTACAGCAACTAAACATGCACTATCCATGCTAATCTTAGTAGAAATGAAACATGCAAAATCAGTCACCATATTCTCATTTAATCTATTGATCTTAAACTAGCATGAAGCATCATTTAAGGGCTAAAATCTTTTTGAATTTATTAATACTTAGGAGGCGAGAAACACCCACCTCGATTTCAAGCTAGAGACTTGTTCGAAGGGCTTTGGGCTCGACTTTTTAGGGGCTCGAATGACTCCAATCTTCTGGCTCTTGCTCATCAACGCATGAACACACCCCATACCACGCCTAAACCAGTGCAGTTTGAACCCTAATTTTGCCCAAACGCTCACTCACTGACTTCAACTCGTGGTGGGTGCTTGGGGCCGAGGATTACTCCCCGTTTGTAGAGGATTCGAAGCAAGTAGAAGGTAGGTTGCTCGGCCAAGCATCGGCTCGCATCTGGGGGGGTCGAATCGTAGCCTAATTCAACCGAAACCGTGCTAGGTCATTTTCAATTTTGCGTAGATTTCACACCCAAGGTTTATTAGTTTGTGGGGAAAGTAGAGGGGGTGGATTTGTAAGCTAGTTGTGGCAAAATTCCACTGGAATTTGGAGCTATTGGCCGCATTCATGGTGGAGATGGAGGAGGAATAAGGAGATACTGAGGGGAGAGAGAGAGATGTCGAGGTGGGGAGGGGGCCGCGTGAAGGAGAAGGGAAAAAGGGGGACCCGTGATTGTACTAATATGCCCCTCCATCTCTCTTTCTTTTTATTTTTGTTCCAAGCTGCTTAATATTTGGCACTGCTAGTCTAATTCGTGCCCCCGATCCTAGACCCATTTGCTAAAACGACCTTTCATTGATTATTCACTCCCCAAAATATTGAGGTTTAACTAAATAAATATTGAACTATATTTAAGGTTGACAACCTAATCGTATTCGGGTTCTCACTCGATTTAGTACTCACTAATAACCTATATTAACACTTACTAAGAATCATCGAAAGATTTTCGAAACTCATAATAGTGATAATATTAATAACGACGAAAACATTCTTTTTAATAAAATTATCGTTCATATAAGCACATCGATAATAATTTAACTCATATCGTTACTAAAAATACGATTTTATAAAGTAAAAAGGCAATATGCTCAGCTTGATGAAAAATAAAGCATGTAGGTGTTACATTCTTCCCCCCTTAAAAGAATTTCGTCCTCAAAATTCTCAAACAATGTTAAGTCATTCCTAAAATGTACACACACATGACACAATCTACACAACTCGCACTATAATCCAAAATCTTGTTCTATAATTAGTTAAAAATCGGAAAAAGGATTATGGTATCTGGTCTCCTCCTCGCCAATCCTCTTCAAGCGTCTACTCACTCTATTTAGGCGCCGAGGGCAAATCGCATCGAAGAGGGGCAAATGAGTTGGTGTGGAAAACCATATTAAGCATTTTTATTTATTTCTCTTGGATACCTTGTAAGCTCCCCATTGGTCCATTTGCCTCTCTAATATAATAGCTAATCCCCTACTTATAGACCTAATTACCTTCTTGTGCACTCAACTTCAGTTAAATTATGAAATGAAAGGTAAAAGACCACCTTTACTATAAACTCTCTACATTTTTATGTCTTAAATTAATTGTGTGATTAGAGAGCCTTTCCTTCAGAATTTTTCTTTGTCTCACAATCTTATTGTTTTAGATTGAATCCAAGAGAAGCACACTTTGGGAGTGATTATTTCCTTATTATATTGATCTTGGGAGTTTTGAGGATCTATCCTCATCTAGTTGGTATCAAAATTGGAGCTCCTCTTGGGTGATTGTTGAATCAAAATTTTCACCTCCATTGATTCAATCAAAACTCCTCACTAGGCCTGGGCAGGGTTGCTTGGGTTAGGCCCGAAAAAAAGGGGTCAACACCCACTTGAATGATAAATGGGTTGGGCTTTTATCGGGTCATTAAATTATGGGCGAAACTGGGTCGGTCAAGGGTTGGGATATGGGTGAGGGCTTATAGATTTTTAATGAGTCTCTCAATCAAAAACTTCAGTGTGCTTCCTCAACTGGGTCTCTCCGTTCACATTTCTTCACAGAACTCTGAAATCTCCTGAGTTCTCTCTTTAAAAATATGAGTTTTTCGACCTCTCTCTCTCTCTCTCTCTCTCTCTAAGTCGATCTCAATCGATCTCTCTCTCAGTGTTTTTGATCTCAATCAAATTAATTCAGGGGCGTTGCTGCTGAAGAGCTCGGTGAAATTGAACTAGGGTTTGCTCGAGTAGTCCCTGACTAGTTCGCCATTTGCTGCATAGGTTTTCGATATCAATCGATTTCTCTTTAGGCTTTTAGTATAATATTACAAGCAAACAGTCAAGTAATTGGGCCCTTGAAATTTAATTAGAGAGAATCCAACTTTTGTAAATAAAAATTATAGTGTGGATAGACGTTAGACTATCATGTGGGCCTTTTTAATGAACTTTTGGACTTGTAATTTTTTCAATGAGTTTCCTAGCCGAGATGCCTGCGTAGAAACCCAGATTGTTAACAATGTTAAATTGGGCTAGTCATGGGTGAGTCAGGGTCGCTACGCCCATAACCCTACCCGCCCTACTAAAATTTTATTGCTGACCCGCCCAGCCCCTTTTACTATTGGGCTTGCCCTGACCCAGTGCACTGCCCAGGTCTACCGCACACCATCTTCTTGTTTTTACCCCTCAAAATTCACACTTTGATTCTTCAAGATTTTCCTTTAATTATCCACCTTAATGAACCCTCATTGGCAGATAACAACCTCCAAAAATAGCCCAAGCACAATCCTTAACCCAAACGCAATCTAAAACTCCCCAAAAACCAGTCATGACTATTTCATCCTATGCCTTCTTTCCTAGCTCTACTATAATCAATGAAGGAGATTCCTCTCATTTTAGGGGCATTCCACTTTAGCAAGCTTATGACGTCAGAGGAGATAAGATCATCCTTAAGCTTCACAAACAAGTGAGAAGGCTTATAAGGGAGCTTGAACAAGTGAAGGGCTCCATTCCCAATGGGCGAAGAAGCCACTGCCATCGAGAGTTTGACGTTAGGTCTATTAACACTGCTTACTCTTCCTCTGATGCAGATTATGACGATGAGGATAGATGAGTTAGAGGAAGAAGGCACCCCAGGGATGACCTTAGAGACTTCAAGATTGAAGCCACAGAGTTTGACGAAAGCCTTAATTCGAACAACTACCTAGGTTAGGTTCACTCCATGGAGAGGATCTTTAACCTTGAGGAGTATAATGATGAGAAGGCTTTTCGGTGCTAAATTGTGACATTTTACATGTCCCTTTCACCTAATTTTAGACTCGTGTAATAATATAATCTTTAGAATTTTTACTTGTTTTATTTACTTTAATAGATAATAAGTTCAACCAAGCAAGTGCCATACAAAGGAGTAAAAGAGGAACAAAAGAAGAAAACAAACCAGTAGGAAGACGGGTAGCCAGGGGAGGCACAACGCCCATCAGCCGACCTTGCAGCCATGGCCAGGGGGGGCGACGGTCAGCTTGTCTTGAACAAGACAGGCCATCGTCTAGGCGACGGCCATTGGCCATCGCCTCTCCGCATACTATTTTGCCCAGTTTGTTTCCCTTTTAAAAAGGCTTGTCTTGGGACTTTTTGGGGGGTCATTTTTGGCGATTTTTATGCTAGTTTAACTTAGGGTTTAGCCTCAAAAACCTCATTAGGAGGAAATAAAGTAGGTAGATTAGGATTAATTGAGTTGTTTTTGGGATTCAAGCATTATACATTCGAGTTCATCCAAGCAATCCATAAGTTTTCTCTTCTCTCTCTCTCTCTCTCTTCTTATTTCATGTTTGTTCTTGTTTCCTCTTATTTGATCTTCTTAGTTTGGATTA
Source organism: Carnegiea gigantea (assembly GCA_029747015.1). Taxonomy (NCBI): domain Eukaryota; kingdom Viridiplantae; phylum Streptophyta; class Magnoliopsida; order Caryophyllales; family Cactaceae; genus Carnegiea; species Carnegiea gigantea. The sequence continues at coordinate 302,799 of JAKOGI010000733.1, forward strand.
TATTTAGCTTAAATGTTTAGTTTTTATTTTAATTTTGTTTTCATTAGTTGTTTTAATCCTTGTCAGGTTAGATTAATTCTCTAATTTCATGTTTGTTTTCTTGTTTGCTAGCTTAAGTTTAAATTAGGGCTGCTTTTATGATTTTTGGTTAATTAGTTGTGAGTTTGGTTGCTTTGGGTTGTAATTAGCCCTTGATGGCTAATTAGTCTTATATTAGGCCTAACCACACCTAATTTATGCCTCCACTTTAGAGTTTTCTCTCATGCTCATCATATTTTCGATGAAATGGTTAAGAGAGCTTTTATTCCTATCTTTAGGTGGTTGACTTACGCCGAGAGGTGAGGCTAACTGGCTAGTGTGGGAGAGAGAATGGCCGGGGTTTGGACATGAAAATAATCCCGATCCTGGCTAGGTCCATGTGTTGCTAACCTTGTGGTCTAATTGGGCTAATTCCATGAAAATAGGTGGTTAGGCCAATTAGACTAGCCCATGACCCTCAAGACAGGACTTGGGTGGTCTGTCATGGTGCAACCGAGCATCTCAATTGTTGGCATATGTTGGATAGATTAGGACTCATCTTAACTACTTAGCTCATTAATTGGTCAAATTGTAATTCCAATCTCCTTTCTTTTATGTTCGTTAGCTTAGCTTAGCTTGCTTTTCTTACTCCTTTCACTTGGCCTAGATTAAACACTTAAGCTGATCTCAGTACTTAAAACCCAACTCTCAGTGGACGACACCCTGAATACTCGACGATAAACCTTACACTTGGGGTTACAAATTTTAAAATTCAAATTCTTCATATCAAGTTTTTGGCGCTGTTGCCAGGGAGTTGGCGCTTTTTAATATCGGAGTTTACTTGAGCATTCGAGGCTAGGCCTTTAGAAAATCCAAACAAAATTAAATAAATCAAAAATTTGGAAAAAAAAAACAAAATGGCCATTTTCCATTTCCCTCAATTTGAGCATGAACAATTTTGGCAATACTTGTCCAGATTGAATGACTAACATGCTCATTATATGCATTTCACATATAAAAAATGGGAAATATGCAATGTCGTGCTAAGGGGATAACACATGAGGCCTAAGCCACCTTTGAATCCATGTGTTATAGTGGTTTGTGTTCTTTATATGTTGATGATATATGGGATTTGTTTGAATCTTTAGTGCGGTATCATTGGCACCACGAGAATGCTAGTGAGTCCTTTGTGTGACCGTCCCCTATTTCCTACGATTTGTATGCTTATTCTCCTCTTGTTTGCTCTTATTGTCAATCTTTTGACTATGATGCAAATTCTTATCCCTATTATGATATTGCCGATGCATGCTATGCGAAACTTAATGTCGTAATAGAGACAATCAATGAGCAACATAAGTGTTTTGTTGGTAAGATGAGGGAATGTGGCCTATTGCATGAGACCGATCCTAGTCCATCTTCTCCTAGACTTGAGGTTAGTCTCTACGATGATTATGATTCTTCTATTTGTTTAGAGCCTAATTTTATGATTGATTCACCCTTGACCACACTAGCGGAAGTGATTGATCCTCCCTTGACATCTTTATGAATTGTCGCTCTGTCCTTGCCTAGCACACGTAGAGACACTACTAAGAGTAACTTGTGCTTACTTTCTTCTCCCCTTCCTTTAGCTCAGTACATGGGGTTAGAGATGGGTAAGTCTCTTAGAGGTGATGTTAGTTAGGTTGAGGATGATTCGCTTGATTGGTCAGGCAGTATTGCATTTTTATAGCATTCTTTTGAGGAGTATTATCGCGATGATTTGAGGGTTGGTGCCGCTCCTAGCATTGAGCATATTGACCCTATTTGCACCGAGTCACATGATTCAGTCCCCATTTCATCCCCCTTCCCACCACCCCCTCTCATTTGCATGCTCTTCATGAGTCCGTAGGTGACATTAGAGAGTATAATTCCTCTTTTGACCCTTATTGTGTATATCCCTAGAGAACATGCCTAGGAAAATTAAATGAACCATTTTCTTTGATTATTCTTTCAATTTTTCTATAGCATTTGATAAGTTTATGAGGGCACTAACTTTATTTGCGACATCTTTACTAGTGCTCTCTTACTTACACCATTTTGAGATGCATGCACTGGCATTTGACAAGCTCTTATAAGCTTTGACGACATTCCAGTTGAAGCCGCAAGTCTTGAGCAATGAAGAGGAGTGGCTGATGCTCCTTGCGCCTCCCTAGCAGCACTGTCTTAGAGAGGTGTCGTTTGTGTACAATCAGTACGCGACTTGGTATAATTGTTCTCACTCTTCTCCCTTCTTTTTATTTTCTTTCTTTTTCTTTTTATTTAGTTGTGGATATTAGGTTGCATTTAGTTGTGGATATTAGGTTGTGTTTTTGTTGGTGATCAACTTTGAGGTGAAACTTTAGATATTGTGGAGCCGATTAATGGCTATGATCACCGTCGTTTGTTTTTTATGCATATTTGTGCTTTTGTGATTGGTGGTGTTGTTGGATTTGTATATATTCGTTTTTGATGGTGTTAGTTTTGTATATATGTGTGGTCTTGTTATTGATTGGTGAGATTGTGTTTTTTGGGGGGAGGTGTTAGCTTGTGTATATGTGTGCAGGTTCAGTATTATGATTTTGTTTTCTTTGTTTTTGTGTTTTTTTGTGGTGGTATTGACCCCTCGGCTCCCAATAAGGACATTGTGAGATTTTGGTGTGGAAGTAGGAAGTCATACACCCTTTTGTTGTGCATATTTTTGTGAACATTTTTCAATTTTTGTATAGTGTCTCTTCTCAGCTTTGGGGGACTTTTGTGCTATTATGATCGGTTTTTGATCTTTGATAGCTTGTTTGCTAGCTTATATATAGGTCGAATATGCATGATCGAACACTTGTCTACCATGTGGTCTCCGATCTCTCATAATAACCCCATTTCGCATGTGCGGCTTTGTGCCTACCTTGTACACTTAGTCATTGACTTTTGGTGTTAGTTCTTGAAATTTGGGTTTAAGGGCATTTTACTTGGTTAATTGACTTCCAGTTTCGGCTTCATTATGAAAAAGAAAAAAAAGAGAAAAACAAGAAGTGTAAAATAAGCTTAACTCCAGTACCTCTATTTGGGCTTGAATAAGTGTCTTGCACATCCAAATAGAACCCCCAAAATAGGGAGGAAGCCCAAATATGTGCTAAGTTGTTCCTCCTGGAGTTCAAGGCCTAATAAGCCAAGAACTATCCGCTCGAGTGAAGGAGTATAAGGAGAAAAGCGGAAAAAAAGAAGAAAGAAAGAAAAAAAAGAGCAAAATAAATGGAGTCATAAGCTACGTGGAGATGACCTTTTGCCCAGTTTTAGCCTAGCATTAAGAGTCAATACACCTTGCACGGAGCATCAAGGTCTGTGAATCGTGTCTTTGTGTTACGTGAGATGAAAAATGAGAGTCGGGATGCATTTATGGCCTACGTGTGTCTTAAATGTACGTTTGGCTTGTATACGGCTTAGTAACTAGGTTGTTGGGGTGATAGAATTGATCTAGCTGTGTACATATTTTCTCCTTTCCCTTGTGTATATGCTTTGTTTTGAAAAATCCAAAAATACTTCATAGATTTTTATGGGTATATCTTCTGCAAACCCTCACGAGACCTTAGTCGTCCACTTGGGGAAACCAAGGGGTTTAAAGGGCTTGTTGCATGCATTAAATGCAACCGTGATTCCTATGAAAGTGAGTTAGTTTCCTAGGTTAGATTTTCTTTTGTTTTGCTCGAGGACGAGCAAAAGATAGGTGTGGAGATATTTGTTCGGTGCTAAATTGTCGTATTTTACATGTCCCTTTCACCTAATATTAGCTCGTATAATAATATAATCTTTAGGATTTTTACTTATTTTATTTACTTTTATAGGTAATAAGTTCAACCAAGTAAGTGTCGCGAAAAGGAGAAAAAGAGGAACAAAAGAAGAAACCAAAGCAGCAGGGCGACGGGGAGCCGGGAGAGGCATGACGGCCATTGGCCAACCCTGTAGCCATGGCCAGGGGGTGGCGACAGCCAGCTTGTCTTGAACATGACAGGCCATCCTCCTCGCGTACTGTTTTTTCCGGTTTGTTTCCCTTTTAAAAGGGCTTGTTTTGGGACTTTTTGGGCGGTCGTTTTTGGTAATTTTTATGCTAGTTTAGCTTAGAGTTTAGCCTCAAAAACCTCATTAGGAGGAAATAAAATTGGTAGATTAATGTTAATTGGGTTGTTTTTGGGATTCAAGCACTGTACATTTGAGTTCATCCAAGCAATCCATAAGTTTTCTCTTTTCTCTCTCTCTTCTTATTTTATGTTTGTTCTTGTTTCCTCTTGTTTGATCTTGTCAGTTTAGATTATATTTAGCTTAAATATTTAGTTTTTATTTTAATTTTGTGTTAATTAGTTGTTTTAATCCTTTCTAGATTTGATTAATTCTCTAATTTCTTGTTTGTTTCTTTATTTGCTAGCTTAGGTTTAAATTGGAGATTTTACGTTTTGTGGTTAATTAGTTATGAGTTTAGTTACCTTAGGTTGTAATTTGTCCTTGATGGCTAATTAGTCTTTTATTAGGCCTAACCACACCTGATTTATTCCTTTAATTTAGAGTTTTCTCTCATGCCCGCCACATGTTCGATGAAATGTTTGAGAGAGCTTTCATTCCTATCTTTGTGCGATTGACTTATGCTGAGAGATGAGGTCAACTAGCTAGTGTGGGAGAGAGAATGTGTAACGCCCTAACCCCTCTCGGTCGCAGGTTTTACCAATAACGGCTTCAAGGATCGACGACTGGCCCCACAAATCATCACAAGTCTTTCCGGCGTGCTTCGTCCTCGCTCACACGCTGCCCGGGAAACTTCCCACGAGGTCACCCATCCCAGGATTGCTCCCCATCAAGCACGCTTAACTGTGGAGTTCTTAAGAGTGAGCTTTCCGAAAAGAAAGGTGCACCTTTGGTGATATAAGTAGTCACTTCGATCCTTTTAAGCCACGCTCGGGGTGTTACAATCACACCCACTTAAAGCGCACAACATCTTCGTTGTGCCTCACTAACCGACCGACTTACGAGTCCTCGTGACCGGCGGTCCACACCCAATATCTTTGCCCCGCTAGGTGACTGCCCATGACTCTCCATCCACTGGCACCGCTCACGGTCGCGGATCGGCTCTGATACCATCTGTAACGCCTCGACCCCTCTCGGTCGCAGGTCTTACCAATAACGGCTTCAAGGATCGACGACTGGCCTCACAAATCATCATAAGTCTTTCTGGCGTGCTTCGTCCTCGCTCACACGCTGCCCGGGAAACTTCCCAGGAGGTCACCCATCCCAAGATTGCTCCCCAGCAAGCACGCTTAACTGTGGAGTTCTTAAGAGTGAGCTTTTCGAAAAGAAAGGTGCACCTTTGGTGATATAAGTAGTCACTTCGATCCTTTTAAACCACACTCAGGGTGTTACAGAATGGCCGGGGTTTGGACATGAAAATAATCTCGATCCTAGTTGGCCCCATGGGTTGCTAAGCTTGTGGTCTAATTGGGCTAATTCCATAAAAATAGGTGGTTAGACCAATTAGACTAGCCAATGACCCTCGAGAAAGGGCTTAGGTGGTCTTCATGGTGCAACCGACCATCTCAATTGTTGGCATAGGTTGGGTAGATTAGGACTCATCTAAACTACTTAGCTCATTAGTTGGTCAAATTGTAATTCCAAGCTCCTTTCTTTTATGTTCATTAGCTTAGCTTAGCTTGCTTTTCTTGCTCCTTTCACTTGGCCTAGATTGAACATTTAAGCTAATCTCGGTACTTGAAACCCAGCTTCCAGTGGACGGTACCCCAAGTACTTGACAATAAACCTTGCACTTGGGCTTACAAATTTGAAAACTCGAATTCTTCCTATCAGAGGCCTTCAAGTTAGCCATTTTCAAGATGAGAGATATGGATCCTTGTGGTATGAGAACTTAAAGAGAAATAGAGTAAGGGAAACTAAGTCCAAAATCAAGACGTATTCTAAGTTCAAGAAGCATATGGAAAGCAGGTTCCTACCACCCACCTATAAGTAGGAGCTATACCTCAAGATCACTTCTCTCAGCCAAGAGAACTTCAAGGTTGAAGAGTATATTGGAGATTTTGAATAATTCCAAGTGAGGGTCAGATTGAATGAAGAGCTCGAGCTCTTGCTTGCTAGATTCATCAAAGGTCTATCCCCCAACATTGCTAACAAGGTAGACTTGCAACCTCATCTCTCATTTGATGATGTTTGCAATCTAATTATTAAGGTTTAGAAATAACTCAAGGGTAGAAATATTTTCATATTACTTCAGGTTCACATCTTCTCAAAGGGGTTTCCCTTCCATCCCAAGATCGAGGCTGCCCCAACCCCTGCTAAGGTGCTAGACAAGGGTAAGGCTATCGCTGTGAGCCTCCAAGGAGGTTGAAAGGGAAGAAATGCTTTACATGTCATGGCTATAATCACGTATAAGCCAATTTCTTATATAGAAAGACTCTCACCATTAGAGAGGTGAAGAGATTCAAGCTCTTGAGGAAGAAGCTAGTGATGAAGAATTTGAGAATGAAGATCACACTTTGATCACCCTGGATGTTGGTGAGGTATTGGTGATCCGAAGAGCACTTCATATCAAAGAGGTTCCTTTTAAACCTAGCCAAAGGAATAAATATTCCATACCTGGTGTGCCATTAGAGCAAGGTGTGTGAGCTCATTATTGATGGATGAAGCTGCACTAATGTGGCTTCCTTGACTCTTAGCAACAAGCTTCAACTACCCACCAAGGTGCATCAAACTTCTACACTCTTCAATGGCTTAAGCAAGGGAGTGAGGTAATTTGTCTAAGCAAGCTCTTATTTCATTTTCGGTTTTCGCATATTGTGGTGAAGTACTATGTGATGTTCTACGTATGGATGCATGTAATATATTGCTTGGTAGACCTTGGTGGTATGGACATTATGTAATTTATGATGGGCATGCAAATACATGTGCATTCAAGCATATTGGCCATAGTCTCATTTTAGCTCTATTGCCCCTAGCCAAGCCATGTAAAATTAAACTGGGGATATTAAGTGAGAAAAGCCTCTACATGAGTGAGACAAGGTAAAAAGAGCCATGAGTAAGAGCAAGCCCTGTGTTTACCTTACTTATGATAGAATTAAACATAAGTGTGGTACAGAAACCTATACACCCTCTAGCTCAATCTCTCTTGAAAGAATTTGAGGATGTATTTCCCAATGATTTACCCTCGGGGCTCCCTCCCTTGAGAGAAATTGACCACCACGTTGATCTCATACCAAGTGCTCCTTTGCCTAAAAATTCGGCCTATTGATGCGATCCTAGTGAGACAAAGCAATTACGAAGGTGAGTCAAAGAGTTGCTTGACAGTGGGTATATTAGGAAGAGCTTGAGTCATTACTCGGTTCCTGCCTTTTTAGTACTTAAAAGCTATGGGACTTGGCATATGTGTGTTAACTCTAGGATCCTGAACAGCATCACCATTAAGTATGGGTTTCCAATTCCTCAATTAGATGATATGCTTAAAATTAACTTTCTAGACCGGTCATCGGTTGTATAAGTGGCTTGTTATGCCTTTTGGTTTGTCTAATACTCCTGGCATTTTCATGAGACTTATCAATAAGGTTTTGAGGCCTTTCACGGGGATGTTTTTTTTGGTGTAATTTGATGATATTTTTAGTGTATAGCCATGGTAAAACTTCTCATGTTGAACATTTCTACCAAGTCTTTGAAGTCTTAGGACAATGAAAATTGTATGCTAAGCTTAAGAAATGTGACTTGTTCTCAGCTCAAGTTGTTTTCTCAGCTATGTTGTCTCAGGAGAGGGCGTACAAGTGGATGAGTCCAAAGTTGAAGCCATCAAGAGTTGGCTTGTGTCTACCTTTATTGCGAAAATGAAGAGATACCATGTCTTGCATTTTCTATCATCAGTTCATGAAAGACTTTAACTCCATCCTAACTCCCTTGACTAATTGCATGAGGAAGAGAAATTTTGAGTGAACAAAGGCCACCCAAAGGGTCGTTGAGATAATCAAAAGTAAGCTATACTTGGTTCCTATCTTGGCTCTTCTAAAATTTGAGCTCCTTTTTAAAGTTGAATGTGATGCTAGTGGCGTTGGCATTGGGGTGGTCCTTCCCAAGCCAAACTATCTTTGGCCTATTTTAGTGACTAGTTGAGTGGCCCCAAACTCAACTATTCCACTTATGACAAGGAGTTGTATGCTATAATATGGGCTCTTACCTATTAGAGTCACTACCTCAAGCATAAGTCATCTGTGATACATTTGGATCACAAGGCATTGTGTTTCATCAATGGACAAGCCAGACTCAATTTAAGGTATGCCAAGTAGGTGGAAGCACAAAGATGGCAAGAAAAATGTAGTAGCCGATGCATTCTCATGAAGATATACCCTGCTCTCCACCCTTGAGGCCAAACTCTTAGGATTTTACATCGTCCAAGATCTCTACAAAGAAGATGAATTTGTAAAGAATTATTGCAAACTTAGGGATCATGACTCCTGTACCTTGCAAGATGGGTTTCTCTTCAAGCACAATAAACTATGTGTTCCTAGGGGCTCTCTAAGGGAGTTACTTATGTGAGAGACCCAATTTGGTGCATAAGGTGGTCATTTCAGCATAAACAAAACAATCTAGATCATGAAGGAGCACTTTTATTGGCTTAGGATGGCAAGTAATGTCCATAAAGCTGTCTCCAAGTGTGCTATATCTCACATGGTCAAGCATCTTCTATCAAGGGTTGTGTACTCCTCTTCCAACACCAAATGACCCTTGAGAAGATATGAGTATGAATTTCATTATTAGTGTACCAAGAATCCAAAGGCGACATGACTGCCCGATTCTCCAAGGTGACGCACTTCATTTCATGTCACAAGAGCGATGATGCTTATCACATTACTCATCTATATTTTAAGGAGGTCATCAAACTACATGGAGTACCAAGCAGCATTGTCTCCGAGAGGGACACCAAAGTTCTTTCCCCTTTTTTGAGGTTCTTATAGGGATTGTTAGGAACCAAGCTTTGATTTAGCACTACTTGCCACCCTCAAACTGATGGACAAATGGCGATTAACAACTAGATTCTGTCTACTCTCCTCATAGGATTGGTGAGCAATAACCTTAAGGAATGGGATTTAAAGCTTCCTCATGCTCGGCACCTACATATGCCACATCTTACTCTCTCTTTGAATCTTATTATGGAGTTAATTCTCTTACTCCAATAGGGTCAGCTTTGAGGCCCAAGATAGAGCTAAAAAAATGAAGAATCTCTATAAGCAAATTTAGGCTCAAATAAAGAAGGTCAACGCCTCTTATAGGGCTACAACAAACAAGCATCGAAAGCCCATGGTTTTCAACCAAGGAGATTTGGTATGGTTGCACCAAAGAAAGGAGAGATTCCCTTTTAGGAGATAAAACAAACTCAAGGCTTCAGGAGACGGCCCTGTCAAGATGCTTGAATGGATTGGAGATAATGTCAACAAGTTGGACCTACCGAGAGACATGAATATGAGTGCCACCTTCAACGTGGGTGATCTAGCCCCTTATATAGAGGATAGCTTTGAGGATTTAAGTGAAAATCCTTCCTAAGAGTGAGAGGTTGGTGCATACCAAGCCCTATTCCGCCTCTTATCTACATGCTCATCCATGACAAAGTCCAAGCCAACCTTGCTTAGTCAATGTCATCCAACACTTCATTTGGCTTTGATTTGGCCATTCACCACCCAAATGGCATCCAATTGGGACGATCCTTACTTCCTTGGGAATCCTAGCGAGACAACTTTAGGATGATGCAATAAAATCTTAAGCTAGTTTGCATTTTGATTCCTAAAGTGATAAAAATCATAACTTTTACAATGCAGGTTTTTATCGGTAAACTTTCTAAATTTGACTTTTGTTTAAATCCTGCCTAACAAAGCCCAATTAGAACAATACGAAGTTTTATCAATTCCCTAAGATGTCTATTTAGCCCTATATGGTAAAGTTTAGCATTTGATTTTAAATTTGGGAGAAATTGTCCAAATATGTGGAGTGTGCATAAAATTCTAGTTTTGAAGAAGTATGGAATTTAAGCCTAGTTGAGGTAGATGTAGCTATAGTCTTTGAGATTACTTAGCATGGGATGATTCTAAACACATCAAGAAAGATGTTCCAAGTGGTAGAACCTCCATTAGTGGAGTGGAACCTTCTAGAAGCTTCCTAGAAAGTGGGAGATGAATCCTAAAAAACTACGATCTATATTGGTTGTAATTATCTTAGCATTTTGATTGATTTTTCTAGGATATTTTGTAAGTCCCCCATTGGTCCACTCGCCCCACTTGTAACAACTAGTCTCTTCCATTTTGGATATTTATAAATCTAATTACCTCTATTTAGACTTAGCTTGGGTTGAAGTATGAAATGAAAGGCAAAAGGTTGTCTTCCCTCTAAAGATCTCTACATCTTTATCAATTAATTGATGATGGTCATTAGAGTGTTTCCTTCAGAGTTCTTCTTTGTTGGCTAAGAGTCTTTAGGAGAGGAATTTGGTGGGAAGTAATTAATCTGTCATTAGGGTCTTATCCTGGGCATAAATCTCACAATCTTATTGATTGTCTGAGATTGAATCCAAGAGAAGCATTCTTTGGGAGAGATTATTTCCTCGTGATATTGATATTGGGAGTTAAGGATCCATCCTTATCAATTGGGAAGGGCTGAGGTGACTATAGATGAATATTTAAATATATGTGAGTTGTTAATAGTGTTGACCCTGCTTTACTTGTTCAACTAGGCAACATAGTGCTGATAGAATTTTTATCTTGGATTGATAGGTGTTTAGCAATTGTTATGTGTTATTCCTTGGAGTCCTATGCTTTTGAGAAGATTTTTTTTTTACCAGAAAAGTTTTACTATTTTACTGCTACATATTTAATAGCAAAATTGCAAGCACTTTCCCTATTTTCACACTCGTCACTCTTCCACTGTCATTCTGATTTGTTTCCTTTCTGTTCTCGACAAGTAACTTCTTTCACTTCACTCTCTGCTTTTGATTTTGATCACAGTTTTTCTTTGATTAATTCTTTCCAAATCAAGCCTAGATCACAAAGAGCTCTGACGAGCATTCGAAGCCACCATTGAAGGTAGGGTTGATTAAAACAATCAGGTACTTAGTTCCGGACTCAGTGGCTACAGACCCGGACTCGGTTATAACTGGTTTCGGTGCTAGGTCCTAAAATTTTGGACCGGACCCCAGACCCGATACCCGATTAAATTTAAAGAATTTTGATGAAAAATTATAAAAATAAACCCTTATTTTCAAGTGATGTATTTTTGTACCGAGACCCAACTCCCTGATACCTCAGTTTAACTCTTTGTCTTTTTTGCTTTCAATTTATTCCGATTTACTCTTTATGTATCTCAACCGCCGTAGATTTCTTCCTTCAAACTTTAACTCTTATCCTCATGGGCCTTGTTGCTTATTGCATATTTGTTTTTATATTGTTTTGATAGTTTCCCTCTCTTTCTCTTTTTATTTCAAGTGAATTAGAATAATTTTTAGGTTTGCTGTTCATTTTGTAATTTTGATTTATGGGTTTCTGATTAGCATTATCTCTGACTGTCTAAGTTTATTTCAAAGTACATGAATCTTCTTTACTGCTTATTTCGTATTTAATTTAGTCTTATAATTTGGTTTTTAGGAATTTGGCTTCAAATATGAGTTCTCAACTCTTTTGATGCCTTACTTTCTCTATTTTGTTAGGGTAACAATGAAGAATTAAAAAAAATATTACTTAGGAGCCAGGTACCCAGAATCAAACTCGGTACTGATCGAGTCCAGGACCGGGTCAAAATTTTAGGACCTGATTCCAGCTAGGACCGAGACCGGTTCCAAATTTTGGTTCCTAAATTTTCAACTGGGTACCCGGTCCCGCTCGCTCCTAATACAAGGCACCAAGCAAAAGGGTTGTCGTGGATCGAAGTTGCTGATCTAGAATCATGTTGTTTAGGCAGATGTGACTAATTCGTTTGTCAAATGGCCACGCCTAGGGTTATTCTGGCTGTTTGTGGTATGTTGCTTCATTCTTGATTTGTATTCATGATTTGTAATCCTTTGACTAAAACTTTTGATCTTCATTTTGACATATTTTATTTTTGAACCCGAATTACCTATCCTTTTGAATTAAGATGAATTTTTACATTTTGCTGATGCATGTTTGATTATTTTGATAAATTTTTAAAGTTAGTGATGATATTTGTAATGATCAAAAGTGGCAGGGACTTGAGGTATATATGCGATCCTTATTGTTGTTGCCGATTTAGAGTTAAAATTGAGTGCTTGAATTTGATTCACTAGTGTTTCTTGAATTAGTTTCTTGACGAACTTCAAATTCTAGCCATGAACACTCGTTTGTGTGGATGGATTTTAAAGTTCAAGTGATAAATATTTGTCTTTTTAATATTTTTGGACTTTATCATTTTGAATACGCAATTAATTTTTGATGAATTTATTAATTTTAGTGATGAACATACTAAATTATCTGATGAATATTTTCTAATAGTTGATGAATTTATGTAGGTAACCAAGGGAGAAAAGTCCATACAAGTTCTTACTAAGTTGATTGATGTATATGCGAAGAAGGAAGATGAGTATTTGCAGAAAGATGATGACTATTAAGAAGTGCAGACATTCTTTGGAAAGTTCATTAGTATTATTGTAAAATTTATTAATACTGTTATAGAATTCATTGGCCCATTACAAAATTAATCTATAAGCATTTGATGAACTAAATTCTTTATTTGTATATTTTATAAATGAGACGTAAATACTCACATTCATCATTATTTTTTTAACAAAGAAGAAATATATGTTTAAGTTAAAATATTCAGCACACTTATATTAAATTCATCAATATGTATTGATAATTTTGATAAAGTGTGACTAAACTTGATATAAATTGTAATTAAGTATTACTAGTAAAGACGTGTGCGATGTATAGAATATCTTTTGAATTAAATTTTAATTTAAAAACTATAGAGTATTTATTTTATAAAATCATTTGTGTCATAAATATTTTATGAATATGAAGTAAAAAATTGTCTGATTTACTTAATCATATAATTAGTAAAATTGGTTTTTCAGCCAATAGAAACTTTAATTGATGAATCAAATCCTGCTCTCCTATATCTAAAAGTCTCAAATCTCACTAAATTAAGTTATAAAGTGGATTAACCCATTAAAAGTAGGTCTTGATTCATGAAATAATCAGCACATAGCATGAGATAGTTGAGATCATGTATCACTCATGTATAAAGTAGTTTCACTATGTTATAGCCGAAAAATACCTCTTCTTTTACATTAAACGACACCATCATTGAGAATAAATAGATATCCAAATCTCTTTCAAAATAAAATCATTTCCTTCTTTTAACTCCTGCGTTTATGCATCATACATCAACCTTTATAGATTGCAAATTTTACACCATAACGTATCTAACATTGATACTCTCTATGATAATCCATAAAAAAAATATGAATCCAAAAATATTAAGTATATTAGAGACCCTCACCTAGTTGTAAACATAGAAATTTATACATAAATTGTTAGGGTTATTTGAGAAGTGATTTCCAAAATAAATTGAAGAAATTAATTTCCGAGAGAGAGAGAGAGAGAAAGAGAGAGTGTGTGTGTGTGCGTGTGCATTTTGACAAGAGAAGGAGACTTGCACAGAATCAACAGTCGAAAGTATATAAAGCCCTGGCATTCACGTATCACGTATAATCGAAAATATAAGGAATAGGTAGTTAACTCCCCTAAGCTTTGTTTTTAAAAAATAAACAAAAATAAGGCAGTATTTTGCTTGGAAAGAGACGGTAGTTAAAAGCTAATTTTTAAAACTTTAAAATCAAGGGTTTATATTTCATGAGTTAATAACATTTGTGGTAAGATTACACCAAGTCCTGCAAATCACTCTCGTGTTAGTATTTTACGGTTTTCTAAATGTAGTTATTAATATAGTATAGATAGATAGACAAATTAGATACAAAGTCGAAGGCCTAGATTTAATAGATGACGAATTTTTATGGCTGAGATTACATCAAATCCTTGCAAATGACTCCTGTTGTAGTTGGAATTTTAGGTTTTTCTAAAGATTATCACTTTTGTTAACTGCTTGGATTTTTTTAGATAATAGAATCATCATGTATCCTTTATCAAATATAATCGAAATTATAAGTGATTTTTTTAAAAAATAAAAGTTATAAAGAGGTATTTTACTTAGATATGGTGGTTTTTTTAAAACTAAAATCTACGTATTAGATTTAATGAATAAGTGCAATTACCTAATTCTTTCCATAGATAATTGGATTAACATCTATTTTTTATCATGTATATTTGAAACTATGGGAGATTTTTAAAATAAAACAAAGAGATATCTTAACTTTAAAATCGATAGCTTACATTTAATGCATAAATAATTTTTATAGTTAAGATTATACCAAATTCTGTAAATCACTCTTGTTGTACCATTTTAGGGTTTTGTAAAGATTGTTATCATAATAGTATAGATTTAAATTTTCAACAATCATGTTGTAATAAAAAAAACATATTAAAACCTTGATACATGAGTACTTTTGGAAATTCATCGACATAATAGCCCAACCCTAAAATTATTTAATTATTTTTATTTATTTAATTACCTCATGTTCATGATTTTTTTCTCATAATTATTTATCGCATTATTCACCCTAGTGGGGAAAAATTTATTTGCGCCCTTACTTGGCAATTCGGATTTTATTTGTTTATTTAATTGATTAATAAAAACTTTGGAAGAATTGATAGTAGGCCCTAACAAGTTTAATCTAAGTAATTTATTTTGCTTTCGGTAATATTACAAAACCTTAATTTTGAGTTTCGTAAAAACGTTATCGTTACGAAGCGTTTTATTCCCGAACCTAACTTATTTCAGCCGGTTTGAAACCTAACAAGTTGTCCATTAATCTAACTAATTACCATGGTTAAACTTAACCATTGATAGCTTAAAAGGTGGCTTTGCTAGTTAAAAACTCAGCCAAAGAGAGTTAGATTAGTCAACATAACACAACTCTATCCAAAGCACTTTCTCTGTTATGCTTTCTATATTGAGGTTTTGACTCTCAATCAGAGGTCAGGTGATTAAGTTATGAGTCATTCTTTCTAAGCCTCTGTTATGCTGTTACTTTTTTTCTACTAAATTATTAGCTATGAAATAAATATTTTTGCTAACCATATGTTCCTGCAACCATATCTATCATTCCTTCCACGTTTGTGCATAATATTATTTAGTGAGCTTATATTTAAAAATTTTAGGTACGTTCATTGCCTGTATCTTTAGAAATCAGCACGTATTTATCAAAATTATAATATTTTGGTAAGTATATTAATGAATCAGTTTAATCAGTGATTTATCACATAATTAGTGGCCCCATCAGTTATCAGTTACAGGGTATAACCTTTCAATTACCCGCGCAACTTCTGGCCAAGTCATGATCGGCTTGGCAGGTGTACACCTATTTTCTGCCCATAATAGTTACCAGGGGTTCACTATCAGATAATAATTAACAATGCAGTTTCATATTTATCTCATTCCTTATTTTTAATTAAAAATAAGTTATAATATGTATCCAACCAGTTTTCCATGAACGTTTAACAATACAGGAATGCATGTATTGAGCTTCGGCTTACAGTTCAAAATGTTTTTATGTTTTGTTTTAGGAAAGTATTCAGTGAATCGACCTCAGGGGGAGTAGGATGGCTGAAGATGATAAGTGAGCTAAAAAGTCTATATGAAATGGTAGTGTATTATCGTTGAGATGTTTATAACATCATATGGTGATATATTTTGGTGTTGAGACTGTATATTGTATCAGAATTCTATATTTTGGTGTGATCCTTAAGATGTTTGAATGGTTTTGTTGTTAGAACAATTTCTATATTTATCCAAATGATCTGATGGGTTGTGATAGTGCGAATGTCTTTAATGGTAAACATTAATTATTATGGATAAATTTATCATGTACAAGCAAAGCTTTGTCCTTGTTGGACGGCGATAATCCCTAATCATTTGGGTTATCATTTCTAACGGGGGAAATAAATGAAAAAAAGGCAAACAGCTATTTATGTACATTTAGGGTGTTACAAATTTGATATCAGAGCTAGGTTGAGATTTTTCTTTGTAGAATGTGGAGTTTAGAAATAAGAGGGCGAGAATGGTTGGTAATAAGGGCCATTGTATGCTGCTAGAGTGACATTAGAAGTGTAGTAATGATATTAGAAATGCAGGTTGTTTACATCTATATGTTCCTTAATTATGGTCATGTATGCCACTCATATATGCCTTTTCTTTATTAGATAGACCCTTATGCTGCTAACTTAGTACCGAGTGCATCTATAGCTGGTCATATTGCACTGCTGCATGCTGGTATAGAGGCTCACAGGACCCTTTTTCTGAGTTTCACAGTATTACGGTTCATGCACATAGACTGCTTTGGTCCTTACCTGCAGTTTATCTGTGGATGGAGTTTAGGCTCCATTGTCATCACTATATGGTAGTAGGGAACCCAAGTTGGGACGGGCCTAGGTTTTAGGCCCAGGAGGCATGGACTACTATCGCTACAGAATTGTTATTGAGGAAGGAGTTTGAGTAGAGGGGGATTACCATGGAGACTCTACAGCATGTCTTCCGTTACATCAGGCACATCCCCTGCCTGCAGCCCCAGCACCAGTACACTGACCACCCTCCCCGCCTGCACCAGGTACCCCATTGATGCCTGACCGTTTGGGAGAGGCTTATGTAGCGATAGACCTCTCTGATACACTAGAGATAGTGGTGATAAGTTCTGAGGACAAGGGCCATCAGGAGGAGGAGGATGATCCCGAGGAGGATCAGGACATTAATGAGACGGGGGTAGAGCAACAGTGGGATAAGAAAATTGACGAGATAATAGTGGAGCAACAGGTTGAGCAGTAGGTTGGTGATGCCGAGTCAGAGGCATCAACTAGTAGCTTTGATTCAAGCGAGGAGCCTGATGATGAGTCCAACCCGGATTACGATCCATCTAGGGATCACTAGGTGGTTCTCAGGGTTGGTGTTAGTAGTTTTCTTTTGAGCCCTGTTTGTCTACAGTATGGTCAGTTTGGATAGATATATTTTATGAAGGATATGACATTGTATATAGCTAGTCCAATCCTCACCGACCGCGATGATATGTTCCGTATCTCTTTTAGGTAATGTGGTCGACCTAGTATCTTGGGTTTAGTTAGTGTTTGGGGTTGAGGTAGGAGTAAAAACTAACTTTGCCTAGTCAGTTAGATGTAGTATGTTTTGCTGATTATGTGTATAAATAGGCACTTATGTATGTAAATAAGCAGTTATGAAATGATATAATGAAGCTTTGGGTTTATTTTCAATAATCTTTGAGTTATATTAAATGTATTTATTGGGCATGCTTAACTTATATGTTTGGGTATTCCAATGATTAAATTGTTTCATTAATATATGATTAGAATGTCCGAATCAGTGCACAACAATGCAGAGATTCATATAGAGGAAGTCTTGGATCATAGCCAGGGATTAGGTGATCAAGCCTCCCATCATGTGCAACCAAATTTTGGCCAAATGCCACCAATTCCTTCTGAGTTAGCTAACAACATTGGAGACTTGGACTACTGGCCGACTTTAGTAGTTGAATTGATGAAGCGGATTCCCTAAGTGCCTACTAAAACCCCTCCTGAAGAGGATAAGTTAGCGGGTAGGGCAGCACGATGCAATCCTAAAGTTTGTGATGGATCTTATGATCCAGTAGTATTGGAGGAATGGATCAGGGAAATGGAGAAAATCTTTACAGTGGTAAAAGTGCCAGAAGAAAAGAAAGTAAACATTGGAACGTATTATTTGACCAGTGAAGCTGACATTTGGTAGAATACTATTAAGGATATGCTCATAAATCCTGAATTCACCTGGAATAAATTCTTGAGTGAGTTGAGGGTAAAATTCTACCTAATTGTGGTCCAAAGGTAAAAGAAAAAAGAGTTTATAGAGCTGAAGATGAGTGGCACCATGACTGTGATGCAGTATGCCAGTAAGTTCATAGAATTATCTAGATTTGTTCCTGAGTTTATATGATCTGAAAGGTTGATGATAAGAAGGTTTGAAGAGGATTTGGCCTTCTGTATTCGGAACCAGTTAGCTGGGCAACCAATTTTGATGTACCAAGAACTTTATCAGCGAGCGACTGAAATGGAATGAGTAAAGATGGAGTTGAGAGCACTGAATCCAATCAACTAAAACAGAAAGGGGTTTGAGCGAGGAACTCCGAGTGAGAATGTGAACCAGAAGAAACCTACTCCTGCTTCCCCCAAGAGCCATCCTGTAGGCCCAATAGCGCCCTGTGTGAAATGCGGTAGAACAAATCACACCACCCCTGAATGACGAGTAGGAACTAATAAGTGCATGTGGTGTGAAAGTCCTGAACACCTAATTGCTGCTTGCCCCGAAGGATGAAGGCTGTAAACAAAGGTGCAGCAAAACTTTTAGCCCCACCTCGCCAAGGGGCCCCACCACCAAAGCCTGCAGCAGTAGGACGGGCATATGTAATGAGCAAGAAGGAAGCTGCCACCTCTGGTACGATAGTCACTGGAACTCTCCTTTTAAACTCAAAGCCATTTTGTGTACAATTTGACCCAGTTGCTACTCATTTATTTCTATCCGCCTGATCTACCATGCAATTAAACATGAAAGATATGAGGATGGAAACTAATTATAGGATCAAGCTACCTAATAATTGTGCGATTGAATGCCCTATCTCCTACAAACTTGTTCCCATTCTCAATTGATGGAACCACCTTTCTTGTGGATTTGATTCAATTTGATTTGTCTGATTTTGATATCATTCTGGGAATGAATTGGTTACACACATATGGAGCTAAGATTGACTGTGAGGATCTTAAGTTTATTTTGAAAGATGAAAAATGGGTAGGAGTATTCTTCTATGGGCAGAGAGAGGAAAAATCCTATTTCTTAATTTCTGTTGTGAAAGCAAGTAAGCTATTATGTCAAGGGTGTATGGGATATTGGTGTCATGCTATTGACACCCAAGCAAAAGAAGGGAAAGCTAGAAATATTCCTGTAGTCTGTGAGTTTGAGGATGTTTTCCCTGAAGAGTTACTAGGATTACCCCCACAAAGAAAAATTGATTTTGGAATTGAATTAATCCCTGATGTCCAACCTATTTCCAAAGCCCCGTATCATATGGCCCCAACTGAGCTTAAGGAACTGAAGCTTCAATTAGATGAGCTGTTATAGAAGGGCTTTATTAGGCCAAGTGTGTCACCATCGGGTGCCCCAGTGTTGTTCGTAAAGAAAAAGGATGGAACTTTAAGGATGTGTATTGACTACAGGGAGTTGAATAATATCACAATCAAAAATAAATATCCTTTCCCACGAATCGATGACTTGTTTGATCAATTGCAAGGAGCAGGAGTCTTCTCTAAGATTGGTTTGAGGTCAGGGTACCAGCAACTTAGAATTAAACCTGAAGACATCCCTAAGACTGCGTTTAGAACTAGGTATGGTCACTATGAGTTTATGGGGATGCCATTTGGCCTCACTAATGCTCCCGCAGCTTTCATGGATCTTATGAACAGAGTCTTCAGACCCTACCTAGACAAATTTATGGTGGTGTTCATAGATGACATTCTTATCTATTCTAAGGATAGAGATGAACATGCTGATCATATGAGGATGGTGTTATAAACACTAAGGGAGAATCAACTTTATGGTAAATTAAAGAAGTGCGAGCTTTGGTTGGAAGAAGTGGTGTTCTTAGGACATATAGTTACAAAAGAGGGAGTCAAAGTTGACCCCCAGAAGGTAAAGGCAATCACGGAATGGTCAAGGTCAACTAGCATGCCTGAGATTAGAAGCTTTCTGGGTTTAGCAGGATACTATTGAAGGTTCGTCAAGGACTTTTCAAAAATAGCTTCACCCATGACCAATCTGCTAAAGAAAGCGAATAAGTTTGAGTGGACAGAAAAATATGATAAAGCTTTTCAAGAGCTAAGGTAGGGACTAACTACCGCCCCAATCCTAACACTACCAATGGAAGGTAAGGAGTATACCATTTATAGTGATGCTTCAGAGAACGGATTGGGATGTGTTCTGATGCAGGAAGATAAGGTAGTAGCTTATGCCTCTCGACAGCTTAAACCCTATGAGAAAAACTATCCTACCCATGACTTGGAGTTAGCAGCCATGGTCTTTACACATTACTTATATGGAGTGCCATGCAAGATTTATACTGACCATGAAAGTTTGAAGTATATCTTCACCTAGAAGGAGCTCAACTTGAGGCAATGGCGTTGGCTTGAATTGCTTAAGGATTATGATTTGCAAATTCAATATCCAGGAAAAGCAAATGTTGTAGCAGATGCCCTCAGTAGGAAGGCACAACATAGCTCAAATACTGTGGTGATTACTCCATTGAGTCTCTTTAAAGAACTTTAGGACTTAGGAGTTCGACTAGTGCCCCATAGGCAAGCACATGTTCAATTATTAGTACTTACTTTACAGCCTTCTATAGTGGAGGAAATTCAAGTGAGCCAAGAAAACGATCATGAACTCCAAAGAATAAAGTAAAATTTAGAGAAAGGAAGGTCTCTCGGGTTTGTAGCACATGAGGATGGGGCCTTGTGATTCCAAAATCGCCTATGTGTGCCCCGAAATAAGGAATTAAGAAAATAGATCCTAGAAGAGGCTCACAATACTCGCTACTCGATGCATCCAAGAGGAATCAAGATGTACGGAGATTTAAGGCAATACTTTTGGTGGAATAATATGAAAAAGGAGGTTGCAGAATATGTAGACAAGTGTCTAACCTGCCAGAAAGTTAAAGTAGAGCATCAGCATCCTGTGTGTGAATTGCGACCCCTAGAAATTCCTATATGGAAGTGGGATTAGAGGGATTCGATCTTAATGGACTTTGTTATGGGTTTACCCATTTCTGCCTCGAAGAAGAATGCTATCTGGATTATAGTCAATCGGCTTACCAAGTCGGCCCATTTTCCGCCAATCAAAGATACCTGGGGAGTTGAAAGGCTAGCCCAATTGTATGTTAAAGAGATAGTCTGACTACACAAAATTTCCTTAGATATAGTCTCAAATAGGGATCAAAGATTCCAAGCCCGTTTTTGGCAAGCATTTCAAAAGGTCTTTAGGACCAAATTGAACTTTTGCAGCTCTTATCACCCTGAGACAGATGGGCAAACTGAAAGAGTGAATCAAATTCTAAAGGACATGTTAAGAGCTTGTGTATTAGAGTTCTAAGGGAAATAGGAAGATGGTTTACCTTTGGTAGAGTTTTCTTATAACAATAGCTATCAGTCCACCATCAGAATGGCCCTGTTTGAGGCTCTATATGGGAGAAAATGTAGATCCCCTCTGTGCTGGAGTAATTTGGATGAAGCATTGATTTTAGGCCCTGAAATGATCCAGGAAACCGTGGAAACAATAAGAAGGATTCAAGAGTATATTAAGGTTGCCTAGAGTCGACAAAAGAGTTATGCAGACAACAGAAGGAGGCCTTTGGAGTTTTAAGTAGGTGATAAAATTTTTCTAAAGGTATCTCCAACTAAGGCTATCAAAAGGTTCGGAGTACGAGGCAAATTAAGTCCAAGATATATTGGACCATATGAAATTATTGAAAAGTTGAATCCTGTAGGTTATCGTTTGGATCTATCGGTAGAACTAGAACATGTGCATAACGTGTTTCACATCTCTCAACTTAGAAAATATACCCTAGATCCAAACCATGCCATTGTATATGAAACTATTGAAATCACTGTGTATTTAGTATATGAAGAGCAACCAATCCAAATACTAGATCACAGGATTAAGCAGTTGCACAATAAGCAGATACTTCTAGTCAAAGTGCTCTGGTCAAATCATACCTCCCAAGAAGCTACTTGAGATACTGAAGAGGAAATGAAAGCCAAATATCGCCAATTATTTGAGGTAATCTTACATTATATGGAAAAGTTATAAGTTTCTAGGATGAAACTCTTTAAAGGGGGAAGGCTGTAATAGCCCAACCCTAAAATTATGTAATTATATTTATTTTTTTAATTACCTCATGTTTATGATTTTTTTCTCATAATTATTTATCACATTATTCACCCCGATGGGGAAAAATTTATTTGAACCCTCACTTGGCAATTCGGATTTTATTTATTTATTTAATTGATTCACGAAAATTTTGGATGAATTGATAGTAGGCCCTAACAAGTTTAATTTAAATAATTTATTTTGCTTTCCGTAACATTACAAGACTTTAATTTTGAGTTTCGTAAAAACGTTATCGTTCGAAGCATTTTATTCCCGAACCCAACTTATTTCAGCCGGTTTGAGGCCCAACAAGTTGCCTGTTAATCTAACTAATTACCATGGTTAAATTTAACCACAGTTGGCTTTAAAGGTGGCTTTACTAGTTAAAAACTTAGCTAAAGAAAGTTAGATTAGTCTACATAACACAACTCTATCCAAAGCACTTTCTCTCTCTCCTTTCTATCTCTTCACGGCAGCAGCACTCCCAGCCTATTTTGGCTGATTTCATCCACTTTTTTAGCCAGTTCTAGTGATCGCCGACCCCCGCCGACATCCTAATACCTCAAGATACCATCTTCCATCATCAAAACCACTAAACCTCATCTCCATCTCTACTTATTTTCAATCAAAGTGAGTAACCTTGAAACTTGATTTTGTTGGTTTTGCTTTTTATTTTAGTTTTGATTCTTATTTTGATGTTTGTGATCTTTGATCATATTGTTTTGATAAGAAATAAGAGTTATTTTGGTGTTGATCACGGTGGAGTTGAGGTTGAATCATGCTAAGGTTAGGGTTATTTCTTAATCATGCAAGCTTGATGTTAAAGTGTTGGATTTTGATTGTTTTATCTTTGATTTTATCATCTTCTAATTTATTGGTGTTTTTGATAATATTTTGGTGATTTCAAATGAGTTGGAGTGATCTAAGTTAGCCATGAACTAGGGTTTTGGCAAGTAAAGTAGGGTTTGGATTAAATTAGCTTTAAGCTTGATTTATGTGTGCACTAGATTAAAAATAATCTTTATTGGATATGATTATGAAGTGAATTTGAGTGTGGTGATTTTGTATGATGTTAGGATGAACCGAAGCTTGTTTACATGCTTTGAACGAATGGTTTAAGTTGAGAATTTGTGTAAAAAAGAGAGAGAAAAGTCAAAACAGTGAGGCTGGAAATTTTAAAAAAAAACAGGACAGAGTTCACGATTAAACTGGTAATGATTGGCCCATTGAAAAATTATAAAATTTTGGTAGGTAGATATTTCAGTGTGTTAGCTTTCAAATGCCTTTTGAATTGCCTTAATCTAAGGTTTGTGGAAAACGTTATGGTTGTTTTACCAAAATTACACAGAATGGACAAAAACTGACATGCTTGTATTCTAGCCTCATTTTGGGAATTCTATTGTGGGGATCAAGCTTGGTATTCTAAATGAAAGATTTTGAAACTTCTTAAGCTTTCTATATGAGGGTTTTGAGTCTCAATAAGAGGTCAGATGATTACATTATGAGTCATTCTTTCTAAGCCTCAGTTATGCTTTTACTTTTCGTCTACTAAATTATTAGCTATGAAATAAATATTTTTGCTAACCATATGTTCCTACGATGATAATTTTGAACAGAATCAGGCCTAATCTATCATTCCTTCGACTTTTGTGTATAATATTATTCAGTAAGCTTACATTTAAAAATTTTAGGCACGTTCATTGCCTGTATCTTTAGAAATCAGCACTTATTTATCAAAATTATAATGTTTTGGTAAGTACATCAATGAATCATTTTAATCAGTGATTTATCACATAATTAGTGACCCCATGAGTTATAAGTTACAGGGCACAACCCTTCAGTTACTCGCGCCGCTTCAGGCTAGGTCCTGATCGGCTTAGCAGGTGCACACCTATCTTCAGATCATAACAGTTACCAGGGGTTCACTATCAGATAATAATTGACAACGCAGGTTC
The DNA here is from genome assembly GCA_029747015.1 of Carnegiea gigantea. Classification (NCBI taxonomy): domain Eukaryota; kingdom Viridiplantae; phylum Streptophyta; class Magnoliopsida; order Caryophyllales; family Cactaceae; genus Carnegiea; species Carnegiea gigantea. The sequence goes on from JAKOGI010000733.1 coordinate 326,882, forward strand.
ATATTTATCTCATTCCCTATTGTTAATTAAAAATGAATTACATTACGTGCCCAACCAGTTTTCCATGAACGTTTAATAATATAGGAATGCATGTATTGAGGTTTGACTCACAGTTCGAAATGTTCTCATGTTTTGTTTTAGGACAGTGTTTAGTGAATCGACCTCAGGGGGACAGGGCGGCTGAAGATGATAACTGAGCTGAAAAGTCTATATAAAATGGTGATGTATTATCGTTGAGATGTTTATAACACCGTATGGTGATATATTTTGGTGTTGAGACTGTATATTGTATCAGAATTCTATACTTTGGTGTAATCCTTGAGATGTTTGAATGGTTTTGTTGTTAGAACAATTTCTATATTTATCCAAATGATCTAATGGGTTGTGATAGTGTGAATATCTTTGATGGTAAACATTAATTATTATGGATTAATTTATCATGTACAAGCAGAGCTTTGTCCTTGTTGGAGGCGGTAACGCCTAATCATTTGGGTTATCATTTCTAATTGGGGAAATAATGAAATAAATGCAAACAGTAATTTATGTACATTTGGAGCGTTAGAATCAAAATACAAAAATTTGTCATTTTATCATAAAGTTCATCAATAGAAAAAATTTATCTATTTGTTGAAAAAATTCATCATTTACCGAACAGGATTACAAATGCGTGCACGTGAGCATCTGCCAAATTACCCTTGGTGCACTTAGCACTTTACTCGACAGTGTAAGATATAATTTGTAGAGTGTTTAGTCATCCCACAATGACTCTTTGAGCTAAATATGCAAACAAAGTTTCTCGCTAAGGGAATCTTGTATCATTCCCCCACACATAAGGGTGGTCATTTTGTTATAAAGTTTATCAATAGATTTGTAAAAATTCATGATTTGCCAAACAGGGATGCAGATGCGTGCACGTGAGCATCTGCCAAGGAACCCTGGGTGCAGTTAGCACATTACTCCACTGAGTAAGATATAATTTGCAGGGTGTTTAGTCATCCTACAGTGACTCCTTGAGCTAAATACGCAAACGGAGTTTCTCCCTAAGGGAATCTTGTATCATTTCCCCATTGTTTTTCCTTCGAGGATTTAACACATAAGGTTGGCCAATTTAGTTTTTCTGATAAGTAGGACAAATATCCCGATTATCATTAGATTATTGCACAAACATTAATTATATCAAGTTCAAATCTTCTTAATTTATAGACTTATGCAAAATTTCAGAACTGTGAGGGCTCATATTGTTAAAACAGCTGGGCTTTCATAATATTCACTAATATTGTAATATTTTGTGGACTAAACTGGAGGATATTGAAAGAGCATCGCATTGTACTCTTAATTGTTTAGCATTACAACAAGAGGAGAAAAAAATAATAGGGGAGAAAGTTTGTTACTCATTGCTTGAACAACATAGTAAGGTGGACTAGTTGATGTAGGAAAACCAGTGCACTTGGTTGTTCTTTTCAACTATGATGAAGAGAAGGAAAATCTTTTGTAAACTCTATCAGGGATTTAGGTGAGAGAGTTGAGGGCAGACTTGATGTTAATGAGCACATGTTCACCTTTTTTTAGAATACATTAGTGACAATGGTGGTCGTGGGATGTTATGCCATACAGAGATGTTTGAATTTGGTAATGTTGTAACACCACTAACTCTAGGCTAGTCATTTTAGTACATTGTTTACTTTTAGAACAAATTGGAAGAGTTTGGCCTAGAACCGGCCAATTTATTTAAACAACTTGTCATGAATATAGTAGAAATAAAGAAACTCTTAAGCTACCCTACAATCACACATTAGAGCAAATGAGACCCAATTGGCCATGTATCCCAAGCAAACTACATGAGAATTCAAAATCTAAAGCAACATAAATATAGCTTAATAGGTCGAGTATAAAAGGTTTAAACCACTTTTAATCCATTTCTCCTTAGTACCATACTTCCAAGTAATCTAACACTACATAAGGTGGTTGACTCTTAAGCCATACAAAACTACTAGACTAAATACTTCCATGATACATTTGCAAGGTAATTAATTTTGTGGCAGCTTGAGGTATGGATTATAAATAATTCTAACAATGAGCTTTTAGAGGTAATATTTTAGTACCTTGAACTTTAGTAGTTTGATTCTTAGGTACCCTCCATATTTTCTATATGCCCTTAAAATTTTCAAATGTGTGTATTTTATCCCAATCGTTAAAAACCTTACTTTCAAAAACCGTGAGTTTGTGCACATGATGTTAATTGCATAAATACTACTTGAAGCCCCCTTCTAACTGGGATCAGAGTATAAAAACCTAAAAGGTATCTCCTTTTTATAAAATGGTTTATGACAATAAACCGATCAAATAAAACTTAGGGTCCCTGGGATATTGAAAATGAAGAGCCTTGGAATCCTTAACCAACACATCCAAATCCAAATATGTCCATTTAAGGCTAAAAGAACACAAAAGCTTAAATTGATGATATTTGACATCTAATTGAGATTTATTCTGTATTTTTCCCCCACTTTAAGGTGCATAAATTTATTGAGTTTTGATATCAATATTTTTTGTTGGATAAGTTTTCTAATGGCATATTATAAGCCAAAATTTGGTAAGCAACGGAAAAGATATAAGTCAAATATTGAGGCTTACACTAGAAATGACAAATGTTCACTATTTTGCTTATATCGTCTTGCACACTTATCAAAAATTATGAAATTAGTGTTATAGGAAGCAAACTCAATAAGCTTTCAGGGAAAAAAAAATGTATCACTAAAAACAGAGGTCAAATGAGAAATTTACGGACGACGCAAGTTGTACTATCTGTAACCCAGACTAGCTTATAAGCTCGGCCAGGTTCAGGCCTCAACTGGCCAGGAACCGGGCCGAGTGACTGGCAACATTACCCTGGGTATTTTCTTAATGCCCTTCTCTACTCCTAAATGGGTATTAGCTATTCTAGTTTTATTTGGATAGGTGTGTCTGTTAGATTAAGGCTATTAAGAGTTGAATTAAAGAGTTGAATTAGGCCTTTTTTCTCTAAACCACTTTATATTATCCCTTTAAGTGCTATAAAAGGGGGTTACCCCTAGGGGAACAATAGAAAATTAGAGAGAGACACATAGAAACATATAGAAAATAGAGAGAAACACACTAGAAAAAGATCAAAAATTATGAGAGAACTCTAGGAGAATACTAAGAGGTTCAGAGGGCCTAGCTAAGCCCTTCTCAAATCTATCCTCAAAACTCTCTAAGACACAAGTTAAGGCTTGTTATTTTGAATGGCAGAGTTCTCTAAGTCACCCACGTAGGTAACATTAGGACACGAACGTCTCAAACCTCCTTTCCTTCTTTCGAATTTCTTTCTCTTTATTTTATTTAGTTTCATGGTTGGAAAAGATGTAATCTTTAATTAGTTTAGCCTCGCTTGGTCTAATTGTTTACATTATTTCTTCAACTTCTATTAGACTATCATTGTATTGTTGATTCCTATTATTTGATACTAATATATGCATGGTTGTTTGTTAGTGTAATTAGTCTTAATTTCCCATATTGATTAGTTGAGGCTGTTAGTGAAGACGTGCGGTACCTCGATGTATTCCATCACGACTTCGTACCTTTGCTCTTAATTCTGGATCCTCGGTTCTAGCCTACGTAGTCAGATGGTCCCTACGCTAGGGATTACTCTGGGGCCTTTTGAAAACCATTTTAAGACAAATAAAAAAATAGATCTAAGTAGAAACCCAATGGTAAATAAGCCCAACCATTCAAGAGGGGACTATAACTGAGGGGCAATCCTCAGGACGTGGTCCTTACAGTGGCGAATCGACTGGGGATTTTTTTAAAAGGTTGAGATTTAAAAATCAATACAGGAACTTATTTTAATTAGATGGGCATTAGGCATCCTTGCATTGTAGGTGCTATCTTATAGGAACTAACAGCGTCTTTCGGTCAAACTCCGCTATTGCCTGCTTGGAAAAATAGTTGGTCACTTAGTGGGTCCATTAAACATCAAACTGAGCAGACATTTGCTTCATCCACTCATTATATATTTTGCTTAATCTATATGATATATGGGAAAGCAACTAAGTGTTCTCGTCTTGGCATACACCCCATGGATGATGAAACATTTGGGTCGTGAGAAGTACTATTCAAACTATACGTAAACCACTTGTAACTTAGGATCATGCCATGGACTAGCATTTATTTTTGTGTTTGACTTAGAATGTGTTTATTTAGCCCTAGTTACTTTACACCCTCAAGGACTTATGCATTGATATTTTAGGAGCTCACTCTAGGAAAGGTTAAGTCTGGTTACATAGGTGAAGGAGCAAATGACTTTTGGGCCGATTGAGCTCTCACAGCTCATGGCACAAACCCAGACAGGTTTTGGGCTCTATTTAGGTTATGTAGTAGTTAGTGTCTAGACCCAAGGAACCCGATCGTGTAGCATGCAAGGGTAGTTTCTGCATTGATCCATGCATAAGTCCACATTTAAGAGAACGACTAAAAGCCAAACTCAATTTGGGTCCATAGCAACCTCGCCGGTTCTTATCAGTAAGGGGTCCATTTATTTTCCAATATGGTTGCATTGAGCCAAGTCTAGTCTGTATTCATCGCATGGGATCGGTACACCGGGGGCTTAACATTAGGAGTTAGTTTATAAGTTAGCATGGTTCATTGCAAATTCATTTAGGCCCAAAATCATAATGTCACACATTAGACCTTTAGACTCCTAGTTCATTCTAAGTTGCATCCAATCATGCATCTTATACATGATAGGTTCAATTAGGACCAAAATACTTTATTCATGCATAAGTCCATAGTCTATACATCATATGTCCATTCCATAGTTCTGGGATCTATGCATGAGTATACCTAGATTTACCCAAATGCCTAAATTAGTGCGTTCTAGGCAAGCCAAAATAAAAGTCATGCTTGAGCCTAGTATAGGTCTGTGATAGACTTGGATCTAACTTAGGCTCATAGGTTAGCTTCCTAAGCCAAACCTAGGACCTAATCCAGGACATGGCCCAATTTCAGCCCAAATCCAATACCTTAGGGCCTGTTCTTTTCGTTGGAGAATATGAGTTGGCAAATGGGTGAAGTTAGTTGAGATTAGTTGAAGTAGGTTAAAGTAGGTACTTTTTGTTGAAATGGGTTGAAGTGGCTTAAAGTTGGTTGAAGTAGGTTGAAGTTGGCTGAAGTAGGTGGAAGTTGACTAAAGTAGGTTGAAATGGGTTGAAGTGGGTTGAAGTGGGTTGATTTTTTTTTTTTTTTTAATAGAATGGGTAGAAGTTGGTTAAAATAGTGGGAAGTAGATTGAAGTTGGTTGAAGTAGATTAAAATAATTTGAAATTAGTTGAAGTGGGTTAAAGTTGGTTGAAGTGGGTTGAAGTTGGTTGAGGTTGGTAAATTTAGATTTACCAACAAAAAGAACAGGGTTTTGATTTACCAACCTCATTTCAACACGCTCATCCATTCCATTTTCTTCTTTTCAAGTTTATCAATTAGATTAGGATTTTAGAAAGAGAGAAAGAATTGAAGTGAAGATTTGCAAGGATTCTGTGCTGAGTTTGCAATCGATGGATTTAAGCACATTAATTGGTTGAGCGTCTCTTTTCTCTTGTCTTCTCTTTTCTAAATTTAAATTTATGTTTTGTAATTTTGATTATGATTTTGTTTTGAATTTGGAATTGTTATGTTCTTGATTTGCTGTTTATCTCTTTGAGCATTTTGGAATCGTTGGATTGTTTTATTATATCCTAGATGTTTATTGCCTTGTAAAGAATTTGATCACTTTCGTGCATGTTTTGGGTATTGGGTGAAGGACTTAAAGGTGAAATTCAATACTGGAACCGTGGGATTTAACTTGATTGTGTGGAGTCTTAAGGGAGGACACCAATTGAGAAACCACGAATATGATAATCGCATGCTTAATGATCCTAGACAAATTGAGAGCCCTTGAGAAATGGTAATTGGTTAGATTTAGGTATTTCACTTCACCTTGAAAGATGGCTGCAATCCTTCGATTGTCGGTTTTAAAATAATCTATTGAGGAAGAAATGCTTGATTGATACATGAATTGAGAGATTGCTAGTTTAGCATAATTCCTTGATTACTTATTCATTAGAGTAGATAATGGATCAGTTTAATTTCAATCTCAAATTTTAATTTGCTTAGCCTATCTTGACAGAATATAACTCAATAGCTTGATCAAATATCTGTGGGATCGACTTTGATTGCTACAACGCCATCGTGCGCTTATGACCCTATCAAATTTTTAGCACCATTGTTAGGAAATAGTGTTGGATATTGGGTTTATCTCAGTGGGTTTAACTAAGCCTTTTGTTTTTCTTTGAAAAAAAAAACCAAAAAAAAAAAGATTTTGAAAATAAAAAAATTTTTAAAATAAAAAAAACAGTGGTCATTTTTCATTTTCCCCAAGTGGACCATAAATTATTTTGGAGGTATTTTAAATGTTTAAATATCTTTCTTGCTCAATGCAGTTATTGTATAGGTAAATAGGAAATTTTAGATATTATTGATGGGGGTGTAAATAGTGAAACCGAGCTCTTTTAGAGTAATGGCATTTTTTTGTTAAAAATGTCTATGAGGCATCATATTTGCTTGAGTGGATTGCTTGAGATTCATTGGAATTTGAAAAGGCTACTCATGTTTCTAGATATTCATTTCTTGATCCTTGTGTACTTTATGCTAGATCTTATTATGTTCCTTTTTGAAGTGAGTTGTGTAATTCTTCTGACCATGAATCCAATTTGTGTCCTTATAATGCATGTTATGCTCAATCTGGCTTTGCATCACCCATAGAAAATACTGATGTTGCCCTAATCTTACCTGATTTATCTTTTCCTCTCAATGCACGGGGCTCGAGGCAGGTGAGCCTTTTAGAGGATTGCTAGGTTTAGTGTTGTTCATGGAGGTTTTATGCCGGAAGATATTTTTTATTCGTATGGTCTAGATAGGGCTCCTTTGGAGGGGCCCTGTGATGTGCTTATGCATGAGGAATCCCCCAACCTTGGTTGTAATAATGTTCTCCCTAATCCCCTTGATCATTCCCATATTTCACCTATTTGTTCCTTACCCTGTCCTTCCCCTATGTATTACATTGACACACCCATTGAAAATCCTATGATTTGTGATGCTGATGATGATGTGGGCTATGAGGATAACATGTTTAGTATACTTGGTGAGAATGTTGATAATTTTATATCCCTAGGTTACTTTAGTGGGTATAATGCATATCTTGACCCATATTACATGTACCTAGTGGAAAAGTCTAGAAAAATCACGTGGAATACTTTCTTTGATTTCTCTTTTGATTTTTTTATTGTATTTGGTTTGATGAGGAGAGCCCTAACTTCCTTCAATGTTCTTATCTTGATGCTCTCTCACTGCCATGCTTGCAAATCCCTGTTGTGGCATTCAATAAGCTTCTACGTGTATTGACATAGTCTGATGTGGTGAGCAAAGTCTTCAAGATGTGATAGAGTAGCTGATGCTCCGTGTGCCCCATTTGCAAGAAGGCCTTAGCTTAGGTGCATCCAGAACCTAACCTGGTGTGGTCCTTATATGTTGTTTTCCCTTCCATTCTCCTCCTTTCTTTCCTTTAAAATAATAATGCTTTATCTAAGCATGGGGAAAGGGTAGCGTCATAATTATTTTAAAATTTTGGTTATTAGCTTGCATATATGTTAGAGCACATAGTTTTAGGTTTCTTTTTGTTTGCATTAGTGTGACGCATTTAGATTTGCAAATAGGATTACATATAGGGATGGCGGGATTAGTTTGAGATAGCCTTTAATGCTATTTTTGTTAGGCAAGATAGCTTTCATAGGTTTAAATAGCTTTCATAGGTTTAAATAACTTTTGATTTGTAATCCCTTTTGGTGCTACCATTTGTGAAGGTTTTGTAAATATTCTTATTTTGACCCTTGTCTTGATTGAGAACTTTGTTATCGATTGAAGTGCTTAGCACTAATCTTAGTGCATGATAGTGATGTTATGAGCTAATTGAGACTTTGGTAGATGTCCAGTGGGATTTTGAGCCTTATTTGGACTAATTCATTATATTTAGTCTCATGTTTCTTTTATGTGTGTGATTCCTCCATATTGCATCTCTAGGACTTGCCTTTACTCTTGTTTAAAACTGCATTAGCATGTGCATACTTGCTGATATAATAGAGACATTTCTTTTTTTGAACATTTTAGCCACATAGCTAAATAGCCTGCCCCTATATTCCATGTTTATCCCCTTTGCTAGCCCCTTTGAACTTATATCCGTCTTTGTTATGAACACTTCATATTAGCCCTTTGCCAAACACATGTTCCTCACCTTTAAGTAAAGTCTATGGAGCATCTCTTCATCTATGTAGTGGGTGATTTTGCATATAATTGAGTTTAAGGTGGCTTTGGTTTATTGGTTTATTATGGGATTGATGTTATTGAGCATTTGGATTTATTCCCCTCTTGTTTGGGTTGTATGTGTATATATAAATTAGGTTGTGATTTGGCAGTTTGTGGTCCTATACCTTTTAATAATTGAAATTTTTATTTCATTTCCCAAAGAGCAATAACAGGAAAAAAAAAATCAAGAAAGAAAAAAAATCATGTTGAAAGAACAAAGAGAAAAGACAAAAGGGAAAAAAAAAAAAAAAGAAAAAAACTAGGTGATTGGCATTGAACATGTAAGTAGCTTGTATTCCTTGTTTGTTAACTAATTTCCTGCATAATTTATGGGGTATCTTCATTGAATTATTGGAGTTTGGAGTGTTGGTAAACTTATTGGTTAATTGGTGCTTTGATTGGTTACTCCCTAGTCACTTGGCTAAGTGGCTCCACATTGTCCCAAATGTTGTTGTCCACTCCTTCCCCTTAACCCTTTTAGCCTATATTATAACCCATATAAAGTCCTCTTGATGATCTTGTGCACATTGCATTTTTAGTGGTGGAGAATTTGAGTCCTTGCAAGCATATGGTAGATTGCATCTTTGGAATGATTCTTGAGTGAACCTATACTATATTTCAAACATATGAGCGGAAGTGTTCCACATTTCCCAAAAGTGAGGCTCTACTAGTCTAATTCGCTCTACAATTCCATATGCTTACATGATGTGCTCTGTGGTTCTTTGGGTATGATCAAGTTTGATATCAACCATGTAGTGTTATACTTCTTTGAAAACATTCACATACTCTTATGATACGGCCGCAAGCGTGAGGTAGCATTATAGCAAATCAAAGTTGATCCTACAGAGACTTGGTCAAGCTATTGGGCTATGTTATGTCAAGATAGGCTAAGCGAATCAATACTCAATGTTGAAATTAAAGTAATCAACTATCTAATCCAATGGATTGATAATTAAGGAATTATACGAAACTAGCAATCTCCTATTTATGCATCAATGAAGCATTTCTTCCTCAATTGATTATTTTAAAACTGACAACCAAAGTATCACAATCTCTTTCAAGGCGAAGTGAAATATCTAAATCTACCAATTACCACTTCTCAAGGACTCTCGATTTGTTTAGGATCATTAAACATGCGATTATCATATTTTGGTTTTTCAATCGGTGCAATTTTCTCATGACTCCACACAATCAAGTCAAATCCTACGGTTTAAGTATTGAATTTTAGATTTCATTGCTTCATCCAATACCCAAAACATGCAAGAAGATGATCAAATTCCTTGCAGGGTAATAAATATCTAGGATCTAATAAAGCAATCCAACAATTCCAAAATACTCAAAGAGATGAACAGCAAATCGGGAAATTAATTGGTATTTACATAAATTCAAAAGCAAAACAACAAAAGATAATCAAAATTACAAAACATAAATCTAAATTTAAAAAAGAAAAGAGAAGAGAAGAGAAGACAAAAGAGATGGTCATCCAATTAACGCGTTTGAATATGTTAATTGCAAACACGGCATGGAATCCTTGCAAATCTTCACTTCAATTATCTCCCTTACTGAAATCCTAATTTAAATCCTTGATAAAGATGGGATGATGGATTGAGGATGCGAACATCCCCTTTTATAGTGAAAATCCTGTGAAAGCCAAACAGCCAGGAGAAATAATGGAATTAAAACTATCTGGAAGTCGAATAGACGTAAGAAGACAAATAGCCTGGGGGGAAATGAGGCCACCACGGACCGTGGGCACCACTATGGACAGTCCGTGGTGGCCACTGGCTTGGTGTTTTCTTATTCTTCTCTTTCTTCCACGAGCATGGTGACTGGGAGCGTCTGTGGTGAGTCATAAGGATGACTTTTAAGGGTCAATTCTTGATCAAAAAGGTCTCAAAACCTGGAAAAGTCATCAAAGCACTATACCTAATGATAAAATGGGATTTTTGGGATAAAAACTAAGCATGAAACTTATGAATCACCTAAAAATGCATCAAAATTACCCAAAATTGATATGCTCTATGGGTTTCCTTGCACTACTTTGGGTTGCTATTGATTGTCACTCTTGCTTGTGATATGTTATGAGTTTTCTATTTTAAGGAGGTTGTTATATTTTGAGTCTCAGATGATCTCCCCCTATTAGTTTTATATAGTGGTTGCTTGAGGACGAGCAGTGGTTTAACTATGGGGGAGTTTGAAAAATCCTTAAAGTGCAGTCAGTTTTGAGGTCATTTCTTGCCATTTGGGGGGTTATTGTGTATTTTATGTGTTTTTCGCTTGTGTATGGTTCTTTTCTGTGTTTCGTCGAATTCTGGACCAATTTTATCCCAAATTTAACCCCGACTGAGTGTATTTTGGCTCCCCATGGACACTCCCAAGTCACTATGCCCGCAAAAGGAAGAAAGAACAAAAAAAGGTCGAGCTAGAGCTAGCCGCGGACCATCCATGGTGTCCTCATTTCCCTCGAGACTTTTTGTTTTCTCGCGGCTTTTTTGACGTCCAAGCAGTGTTAATATCATTATTTCCCGGGACTGTTCAGCTTCCAGGAGTTTCACTATAAAAAAGGCTGCTTTCAACCTTATTTTAGCACACCTATCCATTGCATTTTCCTCTCTTCAAGTTTATCAATTAGATTAGGATTTTAGAAAGAGAGAGAGAGAATTGAAGTGAAGATTTGCAAGGATTCTATGCCGGGTTTGCAATCAACAGATTCAAGCGCGTTAATTGATTGAGTATCTATTTTCTCTTCTCTTCTCTTATCTTTTCTAAATTTAGATTTATGTTTTGTAATTTCGATTATGATTTTGTTTCGATTTTGGATTTATGCAAAATAAAAGTTATATTCTTGATTAGTTGTTTATCTCTTTGAGCATTTTGGAATCATTAGATTGTTTAATTAGATCCTAGATGTTTATTATCTTACAAGGAATCTAATCGCTTTTTTGCATGTTTTGGGTATTGGATGAAAGACTAAAAGGTGAAATTCAATACTTGAATCGTAGGATATGACTCAATTGTGTAGAGTCCCGAGAGAGCACACCAATTGAGAAACCACGAATATGATGATCGCATGCTTAGTGATCCTAATCAAATTAAGAGCCCTTGAGAAATGGTAATTGGTTAGATTTAGGTATTCATTTCACCTTGAAAGAGGGTTGCAATGCTTCGATTGTTAGTTTTAAAATAATTTATTAAGGAAGAAATGCTTGATTGATATATATATTGAGAGATTGCTAGTTTTGTATAATTCCTTGATTATTTATTCATTAGATTAGGTAATAGATCAGTTTAGTTTCAATCTCAAATTTTAATTTGCTTGGCCTATCTTAGCGGAATATAGCCCAATAGCTTGACTAAGTCTCTATGGGATCGACCTTGATTGCTACGATGCCGCCGGGCGCCTGTGGCCCTATCACTGTCCTATTTAAGGAAAAGAAATGAAAAGAAAAGAAAAGAAGGAAAAAAAAAAAAGAGAACAGAGAAGAATGAAAAAGTGGCTTAACGATAAGATGAATAAAGAAAGAAAGAAATTATTGATTCACATGAACTTTGCGACCCTTGCACTTCGGGATTTCATAAGGGTTATTTAAGCCTTCATGCTGATTCCCTTCCTTTAGCACCCCAACCCTAAAGGTTACCCAAGAAGTCCTAGTGGGGACATCCCTCCTTGAAGTTGCATGTTGTTATTCTTGAACTACGATCGTATGTTTCCACATTGGCTATATGTAACCTCAAAAGAGGCACGACCACAAATATTCATTTCTATTGAGTCTTTTGTTCAAAAAAGAAGAGGAGAAAAGATGAGAGTGGATGGTCTAAAAACCTAAAAGGACAGGCCAGGCGAAAGGAGGGAAGAAATAAAACCTTGGTTTCTAAGGACAAGAAGCATTTTATTGCATACGACCATCAACTTGAACAAAACATTCAACTGCTTTACCACCTGTTCCAATCATCATAGCCTTTGATATCATCTTCATTCCAAAATTTAGGACTCTTTGTCTCAACCATCATCATCGTCATCATCTCCTAGTGTGGTTCTCGCTTGAGCAGTGTCTGGGGAGTTCTAACTTCCAAATGTAAGAGGCCTTACCTTTATAAGTATCACTACCCATAAAGAGGTTAATTCCAATAGATCCATAAACGATAAGAAAAAAACACCTTGTTGATAGTAAACAATAAAAGACTTATGCGCCATGCCACAAAGAACAAAAATTAAGAAGTAGTAGCTTAGAACCATGCACTAGCTAATCACATCCCCTTGGGAACCACGGAAGGACAAGCAACCTGTGACCTAATGTTGAAAACTTTCACCATATACCTCTCAACCTTCTGTGTTAAACTATGTTCTCTGTTAATCCTAAAGTCTTCAAGTCATATTTAATCACTTCGTTCTAACTCTTCTTTGGTCTATCTCAGCCCCTTCTATATTCCATAAGAATAATCCTCTTACATCTCCTCACTGGTGTGTGCACACTCCTCCTTCTCCTCTTCTTTGTCTTAACCATGAATACAAATTCAAGAGTTGGTACTCACTCTATATTCTCAGCCTTTCTAAGTGGGCACTCACCTATTATACAAAACAGGGGGCTCCCGTACATTTTCCTAGACAATTAGCGCTTTTATCATGATAAATTTTTTTTCACAAGGAGATAACAATGCTCTTTATACTAAACTAAAGGCTACTTTAGGCAGCAGTAATAAGAGCATTTTGGTCTTCGACACCCTTTTGCATCTAGGACTTCTATTAAAACAAACAAAAATTGGGGACTTCTTAAAAACATAAGCACTTCAAGGCAAAGTTGAAGGTTACTCCATCATCAAAAGAAAAGAATTCCTTTCCTAGCTAACTTATACTTCATGCCTCACCTTAATCCAATAATCACTTAAATTTGCAGCTTTCATCATACCATATTTTGCAGCCTAAGCTATAGAACAACATTGTACCTAATCCATCAATCTTCTATACATTAATCAAGCCTAATCTAATGAAACCCGAACTTAGGATGAGACCTTCACCTACATGCATACGAGGCAAAGTCATCACATGTCTGCACAGCAAGCATAATTAAGTCTACATAGTCAGCATACATATATAGTCTAACTTAGGCTAATAAGAGCACCTATACATGAGTTTTTACCCTATTTACCGGATTGAGCTCCACCTGGATCACCCAGGAACCTTGGATTGAGGAAGGCCACATTCAGGCATGATAGCAACCTTACAGGAAGGTCACCTCACTCTGGTCAACCATGGATCTACATTAACTATTCTTAAGATTGTGTCAAATTGCTAGTATAGAACACATCTATACTTTGACCCTTGCCTCAACTAGGCTAAGTCAAAATAGGGGATATCTCCTATAATGAACGAGGAATTTAGAACATAATTAATAATTTAACCTAATAATTCCATTAACTATATTTATTATATAAGCTATATTAGATTAATATTTACATGTTAATTGAGAGTATTAATTTATGTGATTTGGTTTTCAAAATTTCCTCGATTAGTACGTGATTATGTGAAATTAAGAAAATAAGTTGAAATTGGTCGACTTGGGATTACACAAAGTTAGTAAAGTTGGACTTGGCTATTTTACTTTGGAATCAATTGGGGTAGCACATTTAGACCAAGCTTTATTTGTGTGTTTTGGGAATTGAATTAAATAAAATAAAAAATATAAAAAGAAAAAGGGCTAGAGCCCTCTACCTTTTAAAAAAATCGCAGGAGCAATGAGGGGGAGCAGAGAGAGAGAGAGGGCAAGCAACTAGAGAGCTAGGCGAAGCAGCAAAGAACACGGTGGCGAAGGTGGCTGTAGTGGCAACAGTGCTGCTCAATAGCCAGTGTACTTTAGTCACGATGGCGGGCCGATGAATTGCTCAGGTTCGCTTAGCCATCGGTACAGCACAGATCGAAAGGGGCTGGGCCAAAGGAGACTGAAAGGGCGAGGAAGATGAGCAAAACTGAGTAGCAACCAGTAGAGGTAGGCAACATGGGGGAGGAGATCAAAACCAAGCACCCTAGGGAAGAGGGTACGTTAAACCCAACCCCCTAAATCGCCCAACCAACCTAGAAATTAGGTCCCTACCTTGCATTAAGGTGGGTGTTTTCAATTTCCTAATCTACTAATAATTTTGCAAAGTTTTACCATGTCGTTTAATACATTGAATTGCATGTCAAAGATGAGGTTTTAGTGCGTGAGAATAATGGTAATAAGCAGACTGTTTAAGTTAATTGGAATGATTTGGGATTGCAATTGAGATGATTTTGAGAATTGTTGTGGGCGGTACTGTAAGGAGGGAGCTTGGATTGCGTGAAAATCAATAAATTGAGGTGTTTTTTCGAATAAGGTAACTGACAAAAATCGCAGTAGTGTGTTGGTCATTGGATATGTTATCATAGTCAAATATCGACACATGCATGTCTTGTGGCTTTGTGGTGAATTAAAAAGGGTTGAGAACCAGCTGAATGGCTCACAAATTAGGTTTGATGGTGACTAGATTCGTGAACTATGTGGCTACTTAATTGTCCAGTTATACTCTAGATGAGCACCATTTGCTTGTTGATTGCATTCCATGCTTTAGATGTTGTAGCACCTATATTAAAGGCCACGTCCAGGCTACAGAACGATTCAGCTGAATGGTTCTGTGGTCGAACCATTCAAATAGAAAAGGGATTGAGGTAATGTATGACTTTAGGGGTATGAGCTTGTTTAAACCCTTCATTTTATACAAATTGGAAAGAATTTAATAAGCAGAGGTAAGCGATTGATTTGCAGTTTCAAACTGCTAACTGCCTTTAAGCAGAACTAAGTGTGATTATGTCATAACTGCTAAATTCTAAATTGAATTATAACTCCTTTATGTGAAACTAGAAGCTATTTGGCTGTTAATGCATTTATAAGCATGCCTTCCCTTTTGATGGCTTATATATTATGTGTGCTATGTGTATATGTCATGGGCTAAGTTCTATGCTAGACTATTATAATGATAGCTTTTCAAGGTTGCCTTTGTGTTTAAAGGTACCACACTAAATGGTTTGTGAACTAAGAGTTTGTTCGGTTGAACCTTACTTGACCTTCTTAAACCATGCCCAACCGTCTTGTATTGAGATTTTCGAATGTTTAAACCCCTCAAGTAATTAGCTTAAGGGTTGCTTGTTTGTTACCATGACCAAAGCGATGTCCTGATTGCTTTAGCAGGTAACTCAAGTGTTAATCAACCCTTTATTTCTACTAAAAGTTGTTTAAATGAATCATTGAATTGGAAAGCAAGGTAAATCATAAATAAATATGTTTGCGATGTGATTAAGGCATATGTTGGCAAGTGCGTATGCGAATTATTTTGATATGACAAGTTTTTTGTATGTTATGGTCAACAATGACAGTAACACCATTCATTTGGCCAAAGTACTTTTAAGTGAAAATAATTATGAGTAAGTTACAAACTAGTAGTTTTTGAAGTGAGTCTTAATATTGCTTTCTCTGAAATGCGAATGCATACGTGGTGATTAACTCTTTTATAAGCATGCTTTGTCATACTGAGTCATTATATGCCTTTCAAAAGTCCATCGACATTATCAAGGCATTTTAGCCTTTTTGAGAATAGAAATACAACTGTTGTGATTCAATGGGAAATTTGATACAAAACGTGTTTAAAGTGAGATGCAGTTGAAATGTTTTGAGCTAAGAGGATAGTCCTAGTGAGCTCCTAGTCAACAGACGCAGAAACACAAGTTTAGGGAACAGACTCAGTATGTGCGAGCCCTAATTCTTAGGGAATAGACCCAAAAGTGGGAACTCTAGAAGATCCTGACGAGGATAAAATCCTCATTGAGTAAGAAATAAGTTGATGTCCAAAAATGTCTTCTTGCTCAATATGAGTTGATGTTAAGTGCGTATGTGTGAAAATGTGCATGTGTCCTTAAAAAGGCTTTTGTGGAATTGGAAATGACCTTCCTATAAACGGATTGGTTCTCTTATAAATGGTTAATGTAGTCTAAGTAAAGGGTCTAGCCATTTATATGTTAATTCTAGTGCCTTACAAGAAGAACTCCATTTGATAACTCTAATTGAATTCTTTGATGTTAAGTGCTTATGTATGAACTAAGAAATTAGGTTTTTCATGACCACGTTTTAATGACCAAATATAAAAGTTATCGTTACCTGCTATTAGTAACGACGAAATTCCTTTTCTGTCGTTTAATTTCATCAAAAATTCATCATTTAATGACCAGACATAAATTACATCATTGTTATGTTTTAATAATTGTGTCGTTAGCGAAGGACTCAAACATACACATATTAAATTATTAATGGGAGGGAACAAAAAATTTAAAATAAACCAATTAAATAGAATTTCCATCTTCAACTAAGAAAATTTGAAGGAAGGTATAAAATTAGAATAAGAGTACTGCTTCTCATTGCATTCCTTCTTAAAACACGAGTAGTAGCCCTGACATAACACTTGCCCGTTTCATTGCACAAGTCACCATCTGGCCTCATCCGCATTTTTCCTTCACTTTGGGCTGATTGAATGGTGTACTGTCTAATTGATTTTAGTGATTGAGGCTTATGTTTTCTTTACTCACGTTGTCTCCGATCCTAATTTCATTTCAAATAGTTCTAAATTTCGATCTAAATTTCTTCTTGCTATTGCTAGTTGGATTAATTACTGGTGGTTAATCTAGTTGGTTTGTTTTCTAAGACATTATTATACCTTCGTATTGACTGATACGGGATTCTTGTAGCTAATAATAGACTTTGTGGTTTGCGAACATTCTAGGTTTTCCATGAACACGCAATGTTTGGATCTGTATTGATTCATTTTAATTAGTTTTATCAAATGATGAAATTGGGTTGTTTATGTTAGCAAATTTAGATTTTAGATTTGGGATATGGCAACTTTGTCATATGTATATTACCTGTTTGACAAAATGTCCACGTCAGGGACTTCAGTTGTATTTAGGATTTTTTTGCCTAGTTAGTTTTTAGATTATAAGTTAAAGTACTGGCTTTTCTAGACTGTGGAAGTATTGTTCATGATAGGCTAGTTCTATTTGTGGAGATTTTGTTCTAAATGTCAACTGAATGGAATGATCTTGTAAGTATGTGGATGTATTCAACTATTTAGTCTACCAAAGTTACTAATCTGTCCTATGCTGTACGCTATGGACAAAAGACATGTCTAGAGAAATTCATCCCATTCCAAGTAATCTTAAACTGATGAACTATTTCATACTCACCTCTTAAAATGCCAATTGCTAATCTAATTGTCATTTAGAGGACAAGTTTGCAGAGCATCTCTGATGCAAAAGACTTCTCATTCTTAGCACTTATTCATGTCTCAACCCACAAAGCTGCCTCCAATGCCTGGAAGAACTTCATTTAGGTGTTAAATTCCAAATATTTTGCTCCTTCGTTTGGTAATCTCTACATTAACTGATACATATTGATTGTTTAATATTTTGTAATCTCCATAGTTGCTTTAACAATTAGGATGCATATTTAATTCCACCTACCAGGTATCTAATTTTAAACCAACTTATATATAGTCTCTACAAAATGACTCCTAAATTCCCTAGAGCAATACTCTGGCTGCTGGGTTCCGTTGGTTTGAATCCCTTGTGGTAGAAATGTGGTACAAATTCAAATTGTTAGACTCAATCTTGTCTTAAACTTTTCCCTCGTGAGAGGCTAAAATTAAATTATCAAGTTTGGTTCATTTTGCAATCTTGCCCTTAATACTTAAAATGAAATGACATGTTTGAGTGACAATAGACTTCAACTTTGCTTAATTTTCCAATTGATCTCAAGAAAGATATAATGATAATATTTGTTTGCTCTATAATAAGCCATTGGGTTTTCTTTTTTCTTTTTTTGACAAATATTCTCTTCAGATGGAATTGAGGTTCTAGAATTGGGAAAGTTGTAATTATGCATAATGATGTTTAGATTCCTTGTATTTTTTAGCAATTCTATGTTTTTAATTAATTTTATGTAGTGAGGATGCTTTTAATTGTTAAATATGCAAATTAGCTTGCGAATATTGTTTGATTACTTTTGTGTCATCTGTTGATTTTGCCTTATCTCATTTCATTTAATCCAATTTCGTATTATTGCTGACATCCATTTGTTCCTTTGGGATCAAAGAGTTGGATGAGTAAAGAACAAATAGTAAGCTAATGTTATGATATTATGAGGTGTGCACTCTTTTTCTTAAACATTTGAAATCATAAACTCCGACTTACTTATAGGTTGTTGCCATCTGATGGATTTAGGGAAGTAACCCCCTTCTTTTTTGCTCATTCTTTCTAGTGTTTCATTGAGTTGTACTTGAAAGATTTAACTGGAGTTGGCTTTAGGTGGTTTGGATGTGTTGGTTACCGGATTAATCTAATTTACATAGCTTAATTTGAATACTTGAAGTGCAAAACGTTTCCAGGTTATATGTGGTATATGTGTAAGGTTGAGTTTTACTCTAAAATTTCTTCAGTTGTTGCTGGCTTTCTTGAATGATTTCCATGCAGTCATTGTTGTGGTAATCTGTTGGGATGTGCCGGAACATGTTGGAACATTTTTCAAGCATTGTGCCCCCTTGTTGCCATGACAGTTCAAACACTAAGGTGCTACAACAGTTGCAACTATTGTCTGTTGTTGGTACTGTGGCTACAATTTACCGCTACTATTATAGTCTACTCCTGGTGCACTTGCTGCAGCATGTTGTGCAAGCTCTTGCTGCTCTTGCAGTTGTCCAGGCAGTAAGAGGTGCTTGCATGGGTAACATTTTCTGCATCCTTCTCTTTTTAAAAAAAGGGTAACACACATTTTTTGTTTGATTGTACTTCTTAAATTGTATTTATCCTGTTAGATTACCTGAAAATGAATCATTCATTAATGCATGGTGAAACGGTGACTTTAGTTATTTAGGAGTTTCTTCATGCCCCTTGCCTGGATATGTACTTAATGCCACCTTGCTGCGATTGTGACGAGTTATTTTTGTCCTGACGTGGATGTTTGGTTGATTATGCTTCTGCCACGACTGATACTGCTTTGGCTGATACTGCAGTCAATTATTGTGGCTACTATTGTGTATCCTATAATGTGTGCTGCTACATTTTGCTGGAGCATCTACTGCTACAGCTATAGTAGCTATCACAACAACAGCTTCTGTGGGATGTGCTTGTCCAGCTCTCATAGGTTTGTTTCTTTTTTCATTGACTGAAGCAGTGTATGTATGTGAATCCAATTTATTGATCTCCATGAACTAAAATTCTAGCAGCTTTATGTGTTTTATCGGTGATTGAAGATACAGGAAGCTCATTCGGGTTCTAACGCTTCCCAAGTTTTTATCAGTAGTTGATGAAGATGGATGGATGGGCATGCTTTTTATAGCTTTGAAACCATGTGTGATCTTGGGAGTCTAGCTACTTTCAACAAGATGGTGTTAGGACTATTTTGTCGCAAAGCATTTATTCTATGAAATTTTCTTATCCATTTTCGGAAGAACTTTTCTCATGCATTTTTATTTATATGTCTGTTTTAGGTGATATTTATGCCATTCCCTACTTCTTTTAACCACCTCTGCCTATCCACCTTATACCACTGTACCAGTTGTCACATGGAGATGATCAACAATGGTAACAAGGTCTACTGAAAGGTCAGTACTATTACAATGTGGGTTGCTTTTCTATTGAGGTTTATGTATGTTAAAAGTTGCATAATGTTATTGGCAGATTACGGTGAATTATGGGATGAGTTGTGGGCCCCTTGTAATTTTGATTATGGTGAATCAAGAGTGTTAGGTACAATTGGAATAGTGGCTCAAAGGGATTGTAAACTACGTGGATTTAAGGTTTACAACTAGTGATCTGCAACAATTTTATGGCACCGTCGAACATCTTTTGCCTTTTAATTCTATATTTTACTATTCTAACCCTGTATATGAAACTTTTGTTGTCTTTGCAGCTAGTTGAAGATAGAATTTTCAATGATTTCTAGGGGTCCTTTTTTCTTTTATGTTGTCACTTGTTTATTTTCTTAACTGCAACTATGTGGACACATTATTATGCTCCAGGGTCATGTATTTTATATTATTAATTCTTCTCATTGTAATGCATATTTATAGTTTTTAACTTCTTAGCAATCAATGAAAGCATATTAATTTGAGCTTGGTATTATTGGTTTCTCGCTTAATCTTTTACATTTATACATTGAAAGTATTAATTGTATAAATAATATTGCTTCTTACTGCTATTGTCTCACAATAATAATTTTATAAGGAATTTGGTTGTTATTGCAAAACTAATAGTTCATTACAATATATTGTTCCTCAATTCAATCGCAAGTAATTGTTAATCTATGGTTTACGACTGACAATTTGGCTGTCATTGATCTTAAGTCCAATAACAAGTAGTCATTGATATATAGCTTACAACCAACAATTTTGTTGTTATCGTTGAAGAGTTCATCATTACTGACTAAACAATAACAACCAAAATTTGCATCGTTGTTATTAATAGTGATGATGAAATTTTCGAAGTCATTGTTAAAACTTATAACAGCGGGACCAATAATGATGAATGAGGACCTAACATTTTTTTCGGTCGTTAAATGTTTCAACGACGGCAAAACAGTCCTTTAACGATAAATGTTTTCGTCATTAGAAACCCTTTTTCTAGTAGTGACGGTATGCTATTATCAATTTTTGGATTATAGGTTGAGGCAACTTACTATTGAGTCCTTTATGCCTGTTATGTGATGAAAAGTAAGTGTAACATGTGGTTGCCACTACTAGGTTACAAGAGTCATAGGTTAGGTAAGTTGAGAGTATTTACGCATGGAATGGAAGAAGAAAAGGGATGCCATTTGTATTCTGGAGGTTATTGGGGTATTAATAGATATGGGTGACCTTATATGTCTATTATATTATATTTAATATCACGCAATTGTTATTTAAAAGTATTATATGCAACAATTTTGTTTTCTTGTAGTTGAGAATCAATCACTGAACCCGTGGTAGCTCATCCCCTCTTAATTCCCCTTTTCCCCAGGTTCTTAAAAAGCAAGGTAGAAATCAGTTCGCATACGTCGAGTTGGATCGTCCCTTTTGCATTGGAATGAGGAGTTTTATGTATTTGTACGTAAATCATGATTTGAATGATGTAATGTGACGGATTCATAGAATCTTATGCCTATGTAAGCTAAATGCATTGATTCATGTATTGAACATTTTTTAGTAGTCGCTTTGAATTGTCGTGTGGGCCAACCATCTAAATAGTCAGTTGTTTGGTTTGATTGCTGTTAGTTATTTCTGGGATGTAAACCCCGATGCTCTAGATGTGTGATCTGTGAGTTGTACCTTCTATTCTTTATCTTTTGTTTAGCTTCATAATTTGTTACTCCGGGCTTGTGGCCCAATAGTTTTGGTCTTTGGTGTGTAGCCATCGAGTTGTGGAGCATATTCTTTATGTTTTATTGTTACAGGTACCTATTATAAGGCGTTAAGCTTGAATTATGGCAAGTTTTCAAACGGAACTCTTTTTTTTTCCTCCACAATTCTAGAAATCACTAACATTCCTAACCCTGGGGGATAGAGGTGTTATAGATGGTATCAAAGCAATGTCCTACGGCCACATGCCCCGACCTGAGTCTTGGATTTCATATAGTGATCTAGGCATATCCCGAGTAATGATATGCTATAGAGTGTACTATTAGGTGCAATGTGTTTCTGATATGCTAGTTGATTTGACTGATTGGTTGTTGTGTATTTGGAATCAACTAATGAAATGAAAAGTGAGCTATGTGTTAGAATATGAGCTAAATGACTTGCATTCTCATAAGTAAGTTAACTGTTAGTTCAATCAGTAAATGTTTTGTGTATGCACCTTTGATGATTTAATTAAAAGTTTAAAGTGTGCTTGGTTTGAACTCAAATGATTGGAAATGTCTTAACTCCAGGCTCATTCTTTACCCCTAAGGTACAATTTGCTCCTCGGGCCCTATAATGGAGTGAGCAGACGTAGTCAACAGTTGGTAGGGATAGGGCTAGGCCATTTGAGAACCCAGAGATTTTGAAAGGTTAAAAGTCTATTCTAATTAGTGGGTTAGGGTTTTGCTCCACCGTGAAGACTTCTCTACTTATTAGATTAGGTCTTGTTGTTGCATATGAAGATTCGCATCCATTTTACAATAATGCTTGAACCTAGTTATATAAGCATGTGTTTCTATTTGTAACCAGATGTTTTTGAGTGTTCACATGCCAAGATATATATGTTGCAGGATATGTTAATGATGAACTACCAATAAGTGATTAAATATTATTTACCATGACTGAAAGTCCTATTAGATGATACCTCTTCTATGTGAATTCACCATTGTTTAAGAAAAATAATTAAGTGCATGCAAATTTAGATGATAACTAGGGTCTTCTTGATCATTGAATAAGTGTTATTTCAATCATCCCATCTACTTGTCATTGTCACTTGTATGCAGTCATGATCTAGACTTGTTGTTTACATGGAAAGTATCTCCTGCTTTCCATCATGCAAATACCCTTACTCACCAGTTAGCTATGTGTTATGCTTACTATCATATGGAATGTTATTCTTGTTATGGGATTGGTAGCACCCTGGTTATATCAAACCCTAATACATTTGAAAAGAAAACCAAAGGAAGAACCTGACAGACCTTGGAATTATTATATTGTGCGCGTCACCTTGTCACCTTTGGCGGTGATGATCCATAGCTTTCTAATGCTTTCTTAAGCATTAACACTAAGCGGAAAAGCCACATGCCTCATAGTAGAAGATAGAACCTTCCCTTCTGTAGTATGAGTTCCTCGAATTTGTACAATTACCTTATGAGACAAATGTGTCATAAAGCCTCGATGTATATCCATAAGACCATTAATGTCATTGTTCTTACCCATTAACCATTGTTAATTGATTGATAGCTAGCTTTTAATAATTTTGGATGAGCCTCAAGGCATACCTTTGATCCTAGATTGCAAATGAGGGTTACAATCATGTATACTCATCTAGATGTCCTTCTGTGGGACACTATTGCGTACCTGTGTGTTTTACAACATAACCATGATGTTATGCACAATGTAAAGGCCATGAAAGCTTATATAGTTACTTAGATTCATATGCATGGTCATTTACATGTTTTATAAATGAATTGTATAGTAAATACACTTCTTGGTGTTTGCTTGACTTGCGTTTGGTTAAGCATGTGGCTGAATTAGCCAAATGATTTAGCTTATGTAATTCATTGCATGGAATGATTTCTAGATCATGATTTACACTGGATGAATTCTTTGATCTCATGCTACAGCTTGAATAACTGTATATGCACGTATTTAATGCATGAGGTAGCGATCACAGGAGTTTGCATTCGTCTACCCTTACCCTTGTGTTCTATGCCTTGATCGAATAAAATGCTAGTCTACCCATGCTTATAGTTGGCCTCTTAATTCGAAGGTCTATGAATGAGTGTGTCTATAATAATTCTTAGTATATCCAACTAAATGCCTTAGTGTGATATAACTCAGCTATCTTGTATTACGTTTTGAGCTATAAGCTAGTGTCATGTGCCCTATGGTAGTTTTCCTAGGAAATTCTAGAGTAGTGTTATGCTAGTCATTATGCTTGTTGTTGTTACTATTTTACTATATTGTGATTATTGTACGTGGCTTTATCGCAATTTTGGGTACCTTGTGATTGGGATGTTATGCTATCATTTTGCATATTACCACTACTATTTTCAGAACGAAGGATTAACACTTACATATATGTGTGCTTGCTTATAAGCATTTGGAGCAAAATAAAAAAAGCACAAGGTGTGCTCATCGTCAGAATGAAGCTATATGAACAATTGAACTATGAAATATGATTGTCGATTGGACTGATCAAAGTATACAGCATGGTGTGACTTAGTTATACTAGGATATGGATTTTGGATAATCTAATTGGGATAAAAGGGCCTAGATTTAAACCAAAGAGCATAGCATTCTATTTGCATATTTTCATGATTCATAAGTGATCAGTTCTAAATAGAGGCGTTAAGGTAAAATGTTATGATAACTAGGCTATAAGTGCATTATTTGATGCATGAACTTGGTATCAGACTTATCTTCACTTGTGAACAATTTTACCACCCCCTTTAAATAATCAATGTGCAAGTGATACATGGAACCTTCCTTACGATTGTAATGTGTTCTAATTAGACCATTTTTCCTACGTTACCTATTCCCTTGCTATGTTAATAGCTCCATGTATTTTCCTTAGTAGTTTGTATGCCATATGTCTGTGAGGTTGGCTGATGCTGCCTACTATTCTTATCCTAAGGATATTCAGTTCTCAATTTTCCTTAATGTCATTTTGGATTCGGATCTTGATTGGAGTGTCTTATGTTTAATGTGATGCTATGTGAAGCTAAATGACATCTCTATTACTCTGCTATGGAATTGAAACTCCTTGGTTAATTAACTTGGTTCTGAAATACTTCGATTACTTCGTGCTTCTGAATGAACTTGACCTAGTTGACTGCTATGATATGATCTTAATTTGCTCTGGTTGAGTTCCTACACATGAAAGCCTTAGATACTAAGTCATGCCGATGTATTTACATATAAAGTTGTTGATCGTCATGCAGGTAGTGCCTAGGTGTAAGACTGCAGGCCTATGTTCGTTTTAAAATATGTTTAGCATCATTATCCACACCAACTCAATTAACTCCCCTTTATGGGATTTTCTCTCTGTGCCTTAATAGATTTAGTAGACGCTCGAAGAGGATTGGCGAGTAGAAGACTGGATAACGTAACATTTTTTTCCAATTTAAAAGATATAATTAATTGTAAAGTAAGATTTTGGATTCTATTATGAGACGTATGGTTTGTCCATGTGTATGTGCAATTCGTGTTTTATGAGATTCTACAAGCCTAATTAACTCTACAATTCCATGTGCTTACACGACATGCTTTATGGTTCTTTAGGGGTGATCAAGTTTGATATCGAGCTAGTGGTCTCGTACTTTTTTGAAAAACTTCTCCTCCTAATTTTGAAATGTTTTCCCGTACTATTTGGGGTTGCCATTGATTGGCATTCTCACTTATGATGTGCTGTGACTTGCGTACTTTAAAGAGGTTGTTTCATTTTGAGTCCTAACTACGTCTCCCATTATCGATTTTATATAGTGTTTATTTAAGGACAAGCAACGGTTTAAGTATGGGGGAATAAACCCCAATACTTCCATGGAAACTTAGCCTGAGTTGAATTATGAATAGAAAAGCGAAGGACCATTTTCTTTCACTAAAATGAATACGTCTTTATCTCTTCAATTAAGAGTGATGAGTAGAATCTTTCCTTTAGAATTTTGCATTAGTGGCTAAGAGCCTTTAGGAGAGGAATTCGGTGGAAAGTTTGGAGTCTTTCCTTTGGAGTTGTTCTTGGGTGGGTTTGAGCCTTTAAGACAGGAACCTGGTGGAAAGTATTTTATCTATCTTTTGGGTCTTACCTTAGGACAAAACTCATATTCTTATTCATTGTTTGAGATTAAATCCAAAACAAGCATCCTTTGGTGTGATTATTTTCATTGTTGTCTTTGATCTTGGGAGTTTGAAGATTTCTTTACTCATTAGCTGGCTCCGGCATAACGCAACATTATTAGCTCTTCATACAATGGGAATTCCAACAAGACTGTTGGGTCTGGGCATAATGGGGTATTCCAATAACATCATTGGCTCCTAACATAATAGGACACTGTTGGCTCCCAGTATAATGGGATATTTCAGCCATCAAGATCTGCTAGACCAGTAAAAGGTCAAATTTAAAATCAGCTGGATAGGAAAAACGTCCACGAAGCTGGAGAAAAGTCGATATCAAGTTGCGCTAGATCGATGAAAGGTTTGTTAGACCGGTGAGAGGTTGACATCAGAATCCACTGGGTAGGCAAAAGGTCCACTAGATCGATGAAAGGTCAACCATTCATAACTGTTAGACATATGCTAGACTGGCAAAGGGTATGCTAGACTGGTGCAGGGTTCGCTATAATGACATAAGATCAATCAGAATCGCCAGATCGGTGAAAGGTGAAAACAAAGCACTAAATAGGCCAGCACAAATGCTATCTACCTTAATCTTCCCCTTGTTCAGGGTTGGCCAAAGTGGGGGCTAACTACAAACATCTAAATGGTGTCTCCTTTTTATAAAATGCTCGATGACGATAAACCGATTGAATAAGACTTGGGGACCCCCATATGTTGAAAACGAAGAGACTTAAAAATGTACCAACGCCCCTTAACCCACACATCCAAACATAAAGATGTTCATTTAAGGTTCAAAGGACGTCAAAGGCCAAATGGGCTCCAATTGACGATATTTGACATCTAATTCAGATTCATTCTGCATTGTTACTCCTCTATAGGGTACATAACATTATTGAGTTTAGACATTAATATTCTTAATTGAATAAGTTTTCTAATGACATATTATACGTCAAAATTTGATCAACAATGGAAAAGATATAATCGAATATTAGTGCTTACATTGAAAATGACACTTGTTTACTCTTTTGCTTATATCATCTTCCAAACATAGCCAAAAATTATGAAATTAGTGCTATAGAAATAGTTCATGAGAAAAAGAATCTCTTAAAACGGAGGTTAGGTGTGAAAGTTATGATTGATTCAAATTACATTAGTTAGAACCCAACATGGCCGATAAACTCAGTTGGGTTCTGGCCTGAACTGGCTAAAAACTAGGTTAAGTACTTGGTAGCAGGATCCTGACTAGTTTCTCAGTGTCTTTCTCCACTTCTAAAATAGATATTAGCTATTATAGTTTTATCTGGACTAGTGCGTCAGTTTAGATTAAGCTTGCTAAAAAAGGGGCTGCCTCCCTGGGATTGAAAATTAAAAATTTGGAGAGAGACACACAAAAATATACAAATAAAATACAAAGAAACACATTAGAAAAACACCTAAAATTCTTTCAAAACTCTGAGAGAATACAAAGAGATTCAGAGAACCAAGCTAAACGTTTCTCAACTCCATCCTCAAAACCCCAAAGGTACATGTCAAAGCTCAATATTCTCGATGCTGGGGTTCTCTAAGTCACTCAGGCATGTAACACGAGGGAGCCAATGTCTCAAACCTTCCTACCCTCTCTCTACTTTCTTTCTCTTTATTTTATTTTATTTTAGGTTTAGCAAAGATGCAATCTTTAATTAGTTTAGCCTTACCCACTGTAATTGTTGACATTATTTCTTCCTATTCTGTTGACTAGCATTGTATTATTGATTCCTATTATTTGATACTAATATGTTGCATTTTTGTTTGTTAGTCTAATGAGTCTTAATTTCCCGTATTAATTAGCAGACGTCGTTGGCAATGATGGGTGGTAATGATGCATTCCATCGCAACAATGTACCTTCATCCATGATTCTGGATCATCAGTTTGAGCCTATGGAGTCAGATGGTTCCCACATTAGGGAGTACTCGGAAGCCTATGAAAAACTCTTTTAAGATGCATCTTTTTATACCTTTTGGTTTATGGTTCATTTTAGAAAGTAATTGGTTTGTAAGTTTTGCTGAAAACTCAATGACGACTCTATTAATTAAATTTATTGTTTTTAGTTTTATCATATTTTCAGATTGAGTAGCTTGCGGGTTCCTAACAGTACCGATGGTTAAGCTAGAAAATTGATTGTTCTACCAATCTCAGAACATGGTTGGGTTCTGGGACTGGTATTGCAAGACAGTCCTTTGGCTCAGCCAGAGAGACTCTTAGACTACTAGCGCAGAAAATTGGGCCTAATACTGGGGTGAGATCCTGACCAGGGTTGCCGCCTAGTCTTCTGAGCTTGGCAGCCCCCTTTGTACTATACTTTGATCCACAAAAAAAAAAAAGAATCCAAGTACAGACCCAACAGTAAGCAAGTCCAACCATTCCTGGGGGATCACAACGGGGGGAAAACCCAAGACGTGGTCGTTTTGTAGAGCCACATTAGCAGAACATAATTATATTAGTTGAAGCTAATTAATGGTTAATTAGACTAATTAATTATATTGAATGCTTTACTTATTATCTACTTATTCTAATCTAAATTATTCTCATGTTGTGTACACCACAAAGGGATCTGTTCAATCGCACCTTAATTAAATTGTATCATTGATATAGTTTTAGAATTAAAGGCATAACTAGCCAAATAGGAATTTAAAGAAATAATTGTTTGTAATCCATTTTTCTTTAATCAACGAAGTAAGACATAGTGGAAAACTTGATCTAGGTACAAGTACTGCATATTAGCGATCCTTTCCAAAACCTTAAAAATAAAAATCCATTGCTTTTACAAGATGTAAAAACTGAACAAAAAGTAGAAAAATCGTTTGAAGAATCATCCGAAAAGGAAGAGAAAAAACAAGAAAAAGGGGATGGAATATAAACAAAAAAATTTAGAGGAGTTACAAACTATGTATGCCAAAGAGCAAAATCCATAAGAACTACACAAAGTTATGGGTGCAATAGTGGATAAATAGGAAGTATTATCCGATGATAATAAAGAGACAAATAATGCACAGTTAGAAGAAGAAATATATCAACCAATGAATCTAAAAGCTAGAGCATCCGCATGCCATTTTTTTAGAAGAAATTAGAAGAAAACGGGATGAAAAATATGAAAAGTTGGTGCCTGAAAGTGAAGTCAATGAAATTGGAGAAGAACTTAAAATCTATGAATTTTAATCCAATTTAGTTAACAATATAATTCTAAAACCTGAAGAATTTAGTGAATCATGTAGAAGACATATCCATTTTATGAGGCCTATATACGTTCCAGTAAGACGAACAAATGACTTTTCCTTTGGGTTCATCCTAAAACGAATACGTCCTTTGAAGAAATTAGCCTTACTTTAACATGTTACATCCTAATGGAGCCTATAATAGAGAATAAATATTTGGCAATTGGAAGAGGGGTATCAATAGTGTCATGTACTTGAATATTACATGGGTTATTGGAAATTTCCTTAACTATATTGAACATAATTTTTCTAATGCTATAGCTACTTGGTATGACTCATCGGATGATGATGAAGGTAAAATCATATTAAAAATGATGGAAACGCCATTTGTTATGTTCAAAAAAATTATATAAGAAAATTGAAATGGAATTTATCGAAGCTAAAATTGATTCCGAAGAAAAAGTTAAAGAGTGGTAAAGAATGATTAATAACATATAGCTCTATGACATGAGATATCTAAAAAATTATATGCTGAATTTGGTTAATATTATCACAAAATCAAGCATAATGAAAGTAATCTTGGTATGTTTTATGACAAATTGCCTAATCTGATAAATTTCAAAACCAATGAAAAATACATTATATGGCTTAAAAAAGATGAGGTCATTATGGAGCATGTCAAAACTTGGGAAAACTGACACATTAGGATATAATTTCAAAGTTAATAAATTAGACTTTGGCCTTGCGTCGAGTCTGAGGACAATTTGAGCTAACTTATGTATGTAAATAGAGTTCAAAGCAATAATGATATGACTTGCGTATGGACAAAGTTGTCACTAGGCCTAGAGACCCATCAATAAGTGATTGAAGGCCAAAACGCCCTAAACCTGTCCAAAGGATCTACTTAACTCCCCACCAAGGATACTTAGTTAAAGAGATAGATGTGTTCGGAGTCAAGTAAGCCATCTCCATTGATTCACTTCAACTTTATATGACCTCCAATGGATATAAACTTTCCAATTTATTGAGAAATGGGTTTAACTCTTAGTCAATAAAAAGGCTAAGCATAAAACTGGTACATTTAACCTTTTAGCATTAAAGCTAAAACATGCAAAAAATTAAAGAAGAAATAGAAAAAAGAAACGGCTTTATTTAATGCTAGTTTAACCCCTTTGATGATTCATCTCCTATCATTAAATGCATGCTCATGATTGGGCTTCTCAAGTAAGCAGGACTTGCAAAGACTTGCATGCCTTGAATATTGACACTCAAGGGTGGATTAATCTCATAGAGCATTAATGGAGTAATTCAATAGTTGAGTCGACCCCTTGGACTACCCTCAAGGGCAGTTTGAAAGCTTCCGCTAGAGACTTTGGTAGACTGTTGACTTCGGTCTGACACTTACTTTAGCAAGCTTTCTGGAACATTATTAAAGTCATTGGAGTGGCTTTGAATTAGTGGCAGGATAGATCTTGCTCCATCCTTCCCTCCTTGAATAAGATTTGACCCTAAGTCTTCAACTTCTTTTAAATAAGGTGTGAGGTCACCTACATTGAGTGTAGCGGACACACCAAAGTCGCCAGGGATCTCAATCTTATGAGCATTGTTAGTAACCCTTTCTAACACTTTGAAAGGTCCGTTACCCCCTAGACTTTAGCTTATTTCTTCTCCTTGAAAGAAACCTTTCTTTCCTCAAATATAACTAAACCAACTTGCAGGTTTGAATAAAGGAGTTTTTCTGTTCTCATTGGCTCTTGCCTTATACATCTCGTTCGCCTGTTCAATTTTAGCCCATATTTATTAATGAATCTTCTTCATCTCTTTAGCTCTTTCTTTCACTTCAAAGCTCACTCTAGACTCAATTAGAAGAGGTATGAGACCAAGAGGAGTTAGAGGATTAACGGCATAATTTGCCTCAAATAGAGAATGGCCTATTACAAATGATAGAATCCTATCATAGACAAATTCAGCATAGGGAAGTTTAGCATCCCATTCCCTCACATTCTTTCTTACCAAAGTCTCGAGTAAAGTAGAAAGGGTCATGTTGTTCACTTTGGTTTGCCCATCAGTTTGAGGATGATATATACTGTTAAAGAGTAACTTAGTGCCCAGTAGCTTCCATAAGCATCTCCAAAAGTGGCTTAGGAGCTTGGTTTCTTAGTCAAATACTATGTTCTTTGGAAATTTTATGCAATTTGATGATCTCTTTGAAATAGAGACAAGCAATGTAAGAAGCATAATCACTCTTGTGGCAAGGCACAAAATGATCCAACTTGGTGAACCAATCAACCACCACGATAATAGCATAATGATTGGTTTGGCTCTCAGAGAAAGAAACGATGAAGTCTATACTCACATCTTCCTAAAGTCCTTGAGGTATTAGAAGAGGACACAAAGATCTTGATGAAATTGACTCTTTGCTTAGTGATAAGTACCATACTTTGAGATGACATCATGGACATCTCCCCCTATCTTTTGCCAATAGAAATGCTCTTAGCGGATGTCAATAATTCCGTTGATGCCAAAATGGACAGCTAGACCATCTCTATGAACCTCTTTAACCAAAACTTATGAATTGGTCCTTTTAGAATGCACAACTAATTCCCTTTGAAAAGAAATCCAACTTGAATAATATAGGGACTCTTAGATTCATTCCCTTCTTCTTTTAGATAGTGGGAGAAGCTTTCATCCTCTTTGTAGAGTTCTTTGAGGAGTTAGAAGCTAAGAATAGAAGCTTCCATAAGTGAAAGTAGTGAATAACGCCTTGAAAGAGCATCCGTCACCACAGTGAAGCTCCCTTTTTTGTGTTTCACCACAAATGAGAAAGATTTTTAGAACTCTAGCCACTTAGTATGCCTCAGATTGAGCTTATGTTGCCCATTGATACATTTTAAAGACTGATGGTTGGATTAGAGAACAAACTTCTTTAGCCTTAGATAATGAGCGCAATGTTCAAGAGCTCTCACAACAGCATATAATACATTATGATAGTGCTATAATTCTTCCTTGAGCAACTTAACTTCTCACTACAGTAAGTAATTGGGTTCTTATTTTAGATGATAACTACACCAATGTCCACTCTACCAACATCACACTCTAGTTCAAAAACGTCGTAAAAGTCCGGGAGAGTTAAAATAGAGGCTTCAGGGAGTTTGGTCTTGAGCATCCCAAAGGCACTCTGGGTAGCTTTGTACAATACAAAGGTTTCTGTTTTTAAGCACTGTGTAGTAGTGGGAATAAGGGTAATAAAATTCTTGATGAACCATCTATAGAATGAAGTGAAACTATGAAAACCTTTTCACTTTTAGAAATTCCATCTTTGGAAAGAACATATCCCAATAATTTCAAATTGTGAGTGAAGAATTCCCATTTCTCCATCTTGGTATAAAGCTTTTGAGCCCATAGCACAACGAATACTACTTCAAGGTGTTTGGGATGTTCTTCCTTGTCTTTAGAATAGACAAGGATGTAATCAAAGTAGCTCATAATGAATCTTAAGGAATGGCTTAAGGACTTTGTTCATAACTCCCCTGAACATGCTAGGGGCCTTAAAGAGACCAAATGGCATGACTAGTCATTCATAAAGACCACCCTTTCCTTTGAAGATTGTCTTTCATTCATTTCCTTATTTTATTCAAATTTGGTGACAGTTACTCCTCAAATTGACTTTGAAAAACGTTGAAGATCCTTAAATGTCATCCAAGTATCATCAAGTCTAGGTTTGGCACACCTATACTTGATAATAATGTTGTTAATGACCCTACTATCCATCCATACGCACGCAGCAAGTGTTATCCTTCTTGGGAACTAAAAGAACTGGAACCAAATAACGACCCATGTTTTCCTTCATAAAGCATTCGTCCATTAACTCTTCAATATGCCATTGAAGTCCTTTGGTCTCTTACGGGTTACACGTAGAGCAAGCTTTGTCAGATAATGGGGCACTGTGAATAAGGTCAATTTGGCGGTCTATCCCCCGAATTGGAGGTAGCTTGGGTGGAAAGTCCTTATTATTGAGGGCAATGTACTTCCAAAATCACTTTGGTTACTTTTTAACATGTGTAAGTTATAGAATTCCCTCCCTTGTTAAGAGCCCTCTCAACCTGTGTTTCACTTAATAAAAGGTTTTCTCCTCAGTTCCCACCCTAGTTTGTATTTTATGGACTTGGCCAGGGGGTAATGGATTAAGGACTATCTTTTTATTTCCAAGGTAAAGAGAATAGATGCTCTTGAGGCCATTATAAATCATATGTCTATCAAATTGCCAAGTTTGACCCAATGATAAGCATTCATCATTATTATATCACAAAGGTCCTCATCTTTAAACTTTTTCCCAATTGAAAAGGAAACAAGGGCTTGCTTGTTACCTTAAGATCACCACTATCATTAAGCCATTTAAGGCCACAAGGTCACAGGTATGCTTTGAGTAGGAAGGCCAAGCTTTGAAACAAGGATGGTTGAAGCCACATTTTTACAACTTCCACCATCAATGATGAGATTGCACACTTTGTTATAGATGGTGCATCATGAATGAGAGATTACCTCCCTTTGTTCCACGTCCAAAGATGATTCATAGATGTGTAGAATTCTTCTATGGACAAGAAGCGCTCCTTTATCCGCTTCTAGATGAGTTTCTTCTTCTTGGGAATCGTCACTTCCCTTCTTAGACTCTTCTACCTCCTTCACAAGCTCATCTATCTCCCTAATCTCTTGAATGGACAAGATCCTCCTATTAAGGAAATCAACTTGGAAGTGTCCATAGCCTTGACACTTAAAGCACTTTTTCCCTTCAAGCTCCTTTGTCTTCTTTGATGAAGTTCTTGGTCCTCCTTAAAGGGGAAATTTTAGAAGGTGTTGACACTTTGAAATAAGACTTTTAGAAGCCTTTTTTCCCTTCTTTCATTTCTCCACTTTGAGTGCAAATTTACAAATGTCTTCAAAGGTCCAATGTATTTTAAGTTCAACCTTGTTAGTAGTGTTTAGATTGCGAAACGAGCAATAGTTTTCCCTCGGGGTTCATTTTCACCACTTTTTATAAGGAGTTGTTCAAAGTCCCTAATGCACTCCCTAACACTAAGGTTACATTATTTGGAAGAATTCATCTTGTTATAGATGACTAGTTTGTAATTCTTAGGAATAAAGCACTTGTTCATCAACTTTTTAAGTTTAGCCCAAGATCTGATCCTCCTCTTATGTTTTGTCTCCGTTTGCTTCTTCAATTTTTCAACCTATAAAGAAGTATACTTTTGTGAGTTTGAATCCAGCAACTTTGGAGCACTTTGCATCATCAAAGTTTTTAGCTTCAAATATGCATTCATAGGTATAGGTCTATTCAAGGAAATCATCCAAGTATAGACAGCCATCAAGTTCTAGAGGTTCCACCCTCACATCTTAAAAATCTTTTCATGGGTTTTCCTCCTCCTTAGAAAGAGATCTTCCTGATTTAAGTCTTTAAATGACTCACTTACGTCTTCCTCTTTATGAGATGAGCCAAACTCAAAATCATTGGGAGGAGCTTTAGGAGCTATTTGAACTCTTACATTTCCACCCCCTTTACGTGCATTAGGTTGAAGTGAGACTATTTCAAATATGCAATTCATTTGTTGTTAAAGCTCTAAAGTGGCTTAGTCTCTCCTTTTCTCATGCATTTGCTCAAGATTTGAATTTTAAGAAGACGCATCAGGGTCTATCATTTCTGACATTTCTCAAATTGGGAAGAAGGCTTTGAATAAAAGTGTAGAGTTTTGGGGTTCTTTTCTGCCTAGAAAATGCAATTGTGACAAGGGTTCTTTGTAGGTAAATGTTTAAAATTTTGAAACAACCACATAGATTCGCTCTAATACTAGATGGAGTCGGTCAATACTTGGGTAGTTTAAAAAGTGCAACACTTGAATAGAATTTCAAAGTTTGTGAAGTGGATTTTGGTTCTGTGCGAACTTTGAGGACAATTTAAGCTAACTTTAGTGCGTAAATAGAGTTCAAAGTGACAAAGATATGACTTGGGTAAAAGCAAAGCCACTACTAAGTCTAGAGACCTACCAATGAGTTGATTAAAAGGCAAGCCACACTTAACCTATCGAAAGATCTACTTAACTCACCACCAAGGATACTTGGATAAAGAGATAGAGACTTTTGGAGTCAAGCAAGCTACTTTTCATTGATGCAATCAACTTTTGAGGATGTTGAATGGATATAGACTTGGTAATTTATAGGGAAAAGGGTTTAACTCTTAGTTAAATAAAAATTCTATGTATTAAACTAGCACACTTAACCTTTTAGCATTAAAGCTAAAACATACAAAAAACTTAAAGAAGAAATAGAAAAAGAATTGGCTTTATTTAGTGCTAGTTTACCCCTTTGATGATTGATCTCTTGTCATTAAATTCATGCTCATGCTTGGGCTTCCCTAGTGAGGATGACTTGGAAACAATTAGATGCCTTGAATTGAAGCTCAAAGGTGGATGAATCACATGGAGGATTAATGAAGGAAATCAATAGCTGAATCGTGCCCTTTGGATTGCCCTCAGAAGTAGCTTCAAAGTTACCACAAAGACTTTGGCAGACAACTCACTTCAATTTGGCACTAACTTTGGTAAACTCCCTGGAATATTGTCAAACTCATTGAACAAGTTTTGAATTTGTGACAGGATAGCTCCCGCTCCACATTGGCACTCTTGGTATAAGAACCTCTTATTTAAGAAAATAGATTAATTATTAATGTCTTAATCTACAAAATCAAAGGAAAATATAGAACTAATTTGCAGCCTGTTGGAATGCTCCTCAATAATGAGGAATAAACCTAAGAAGAGAAGAAAAAGAAAATTTTATAAAGAAAAGATTTTAACAAGCGAAGGGGAGAAAAATACAAAAAAAAAAAAGTATTATAACAGTCCATGCCTCCCCCAGTAGCGAAGGATTTTTTGAAAAGCTAACTAATGTCCTATATGGAAGAAGAGTTGTAAGTTTTAGGCATGTAAAGAATTAAGACATTATGCAAATGAATGCAAAATCAGTAAGAACAACAAGTTCATTGAAACTTTGGGTAGTTTAGATTATTTTGAGCTTATTGAAGAAGAAGCATAAAACCTTGCCCTGAAAACTAACAGAGGAATTATTGAGATAATGGAAGGCAGATACAAAGATAGTGATTATGAAGAAACTAGTCATGTGATGCCAAATAGCTAATTAATCTCGATGACGTTCAAGGAGAGAAATTGATAGTAGATAATGAGAATGAAAAGGTCAACGAAGATTGGGTCCTTCCTATAATACAAAAATACATGATCTGTTAAAAAAAAAAAAAATACATCTTCCAATTAAAAGTTAGTACATATGTGAAATGATGAAAAACAACTTAACAATAAAAGACAGTGAATTTGATGTGGGAGAGGTTAATCTCATCAACTAGATAAATATCCTTAAGCATAATGAGGACTGAAAATACAAATATGTCCATGTTGAAAGTGTCTAACAAACCTTTATACTTTTCTCTATGGTATTAAGCATACCAAATTTAATAACCAAATTAGCACAGGCACTAAGACTAATTTGTTTAATGGTTTAGTAGGATTTAATTGCTAACCTGGATATTATGTAAGCCAAAAAGACGAATTTGCTAAATATTTCTACCCTTTTAGATAAAAACAGTTGGGATGGACATGAAGGGAGGAGGCTACCAAATGAAGATATTTTAGAAAATATTCTACAAATTACATAATATTATAGACCAAAAGACTAAGGTAGGAATGGCAGAAGCGAAAAATCTAGAAGTCCTACTACAATGTGCCAAAAAAAGATAAAAAACTCAAAGGATCAACTCTAATCTATAGGAGGGAAAAATTGATAAGTCTTGAATAGCTAACTTTTCCAATACTACAAAAATCAATAAAACAAATATAATAAAAATCGTTGAGAATGAAAAAAATTACCATTAAACTGCAACTATTAAGGAATATAAGTGTAAGATCAAAATGGGAATAAGTTCTTTAATAGCTAAATAAGAAAGTAAAGGAGATGATACCATTAGTATGACTAGTGTAATGAGTAGAATAAGTTTTGAACCCGCAAAAAATAATGTAGATAGAAATAGAAGTTTGGATAGAAAAAGCATTCGACATAAAAGGACCATTAGTGAACCGATTTATGCGGATAAATAAGCCAAAAAAATATGACTATGGATATATGTATGCAGCCACCAATAGTAATCCTAATAGCCTTTGTATCACAATAAGTATATTCTTAGAGCAACATAAAAGATATGAATTGTGTGCATACATCAATAGTAGCTGTTTTGTCTGTTTCTTTCGAAAAATTCATGCGAAAAAAACCAAAGAATCTTTTACAAGTAAGAATAGTTAACGATAGCATATTGAGTCACAATGAAGCCGTGTGAGAGTTATCCATTGAAATATAAGGAGTTTAGTGCATTATACCAGTTCTATGGGCTACGGATCGACCATCTCATGATATGATTGTTGAAAATAGTTTTCAAAGGCTATATTTTCCAAGCAGATAGACCATACGCCAATCATATTCACCATAAATGGTCATTGTGTTCCCATTGATAAATTAAATAAGGTATACAATCATGAGAAGACTAAGTTAATACGCAACCAACGTGGTTACAACTGACAAGGTAATCCTTGAATAAAATGAAGTAGCACTAACAATCTCACTTCTTGAGTTATCTATTAAAGGACATATTCTTGAACAAAAAGAAGAATTATGCCCAAAAAAAAACTACTCTGATAGTCCTCTAAAATTTTGAACAAAGATAAGACATTTATAAAAATTACTTTATAAATCCCAGCACTATTATCCAAGTTAAACAAATGGTATATACACACTACGGTATACAAGAACTCGATAAACAAATCAAATAAATTTTGAATTAAGGGTCAATCATGAATAGTAAGAATTCTCATAGCAGTCCTGCATTTATGGTGAGAAATCATGCTAAAGAAAATAGAGGGGAAGTTAGATTGGAAATAAATTACAAAATGTTTAATAATAATATTGTATTTAATGGTTATTATATTTCTAAAAAACAGTTCTTTTCAATAGAATTTAGGGAGCCTTTTGGTTCTTGAAAGTGGACTACAAAAGCGGATATTAGCAGATAAAATCGGATGGGAAGAGCATTGGATAGTGACGTCATTTGGTGTTAAAATGCACCTCAAATATTCTAAATAATGATGGATAATATCTTTAAATATCTTAATTGTTATTTCCTGGTTTACATTGATGACATCCTCGCCTTTTCTAAAACCATAGAACAAAAAAAGGATGATGCTCTAGTGGTTATTAAAAAATGCATTGATCATGGAATGATCCTTGCTAAAAACAAGTGCATTTTTGCTATACAAAAAATAGAGTTTTTAGGTTTAGAAATAAAAGCTAGACAAATCATTCTACAAAAAATAAAAAAGGTTTCCTGGATATGAACCCAGTGATTCAAAAATTGTTCAAAACTTCAAAAGATGTGTAAAAATCTTCATGTTCTTAACTTGCCTAATGAAAAAGATGTTTTAATTCTTGAAACATACGCCAACACTGGGGAATGCAATGTAATATACAAAATCAAAGAATGAGAAAAACTCTTCAAGCATTGCAGTGGAAGCTTTAATAAAGCAAACTATCCTATAATAGAAAACAAAATCCTTGTAGCCTTCAGGGGAATTGACAAGTCTTGATCATTTTAGCGCCAAAAGTTTTTCTTATTCGAAATGATTCCAAAACTTCAACATGAAAGTCATATAAGAATATCAAGTAAGCATATTAAAGTAGATTATAGCAAATTCAAGTATTATAGTAATAGTAAGACAAAAGTCACCTCTACTAACCTACTTATGAACACTAGAAGATTCTAAAGCCTCTTAGATAGGCTTTAACCATTCATCATCAATGTATTGGTGAGTGCCTACCATTTCTCCCTAATTTTTACTTTCATCAAAAGGTGTGGACTCACAAAAAATGTCTGACAAACATTGTATAAAATAACCAAATTGTTCAAAAACATTAGAAACAAAATTATTCTTGAGAAAAGATGAAGGAGATGGACCATCATGCTTGTTTAGTAGAGGATGCATCCAGATGGGGGGATAAAGCATTCAATCATGGTTCCTCTACAACTTATGGCACACCAATCTCTTCCTCAACATTTTCCTCTTGACCCACTTCAACCTAGGTTATCTTTAACGTTGTTTTCGATCTCACCATGTTAGCCGCAAACTCATCATTTATCACCTTCAAGGACCCTTCCTTTACTATCATATATGAGACAATACTATTGAGCTCAGAAGCACATTGAGCCAAATCCTCATAAACCCCTTTAAGATACTCAAATGTTTTCTTGATCTCAACTTAACCAACCTCTAAACTAGTAAGCTTCTCTTAATCTCCTTAATATCTACTTTGAACCAATCTAACTAGGGAGGAGAGATAATTTCAAGATAGGGTTAAGGCTAGGGGGTCTTAAAGTCATTGGCAAAGATCTCCTTCTTATGTCTCCAATGTCTAGACGGGATGGGCCTGAATTTGAGGCTGTTGAGGGT
Source organism: Carnegiea gigantea (assembly GCA_029747015.1). Classification (NCBI taxonomy): domain Eukaryota; kingdom Viridiplantae; phylum Streptophyta; class Magnoliopsida; order Caryophyllales; family Cactaceae; genus Carnegiea; species Carnegiea gigantea. The sequence goes on from JAKOGI010000733.1 coordinate 366,580, forward strand.
GCTGTCATTGATGGTGTCAAAGCGATCTTTTGCCTTGAACGAGAGTTAGAAACCCTGAACATATGGGCCAAGAGATTGGAGTAGGGTAAAGAAAAATTCCATGATGAATATACACCTTGGTCATATACTTGGGTATAAGTTCTATAAAATCAACAGAATATCCCTCAACAATATAGTAGCGGGTTCCAAGGAAGGTGTCATTGGCAGTCTCTTTGGATGACCCTCCTAGGTAGATGGTCTTAACTAAGATATAGTATAGGATATGTGTGATATGAGTATAGAGTCGTATAAGATTGGTTGGAGGGGTCAGAGTTCAGATTAAAGATCCTCTCAATGGAGGTAATTGCAAGAGTGATTATGGTACCCTTGACCTTGGCAGTTCAGTAGGTTCTCCCCCTCCCTTGAGGCTCAAATTTTTTAAAATTGGACTAGAAAAGGCAAACTAACTATGGGTACACTTCATCACCAACATCAAACCCGCGCAACCCAAATTTTCTAATTTTTTAGTAAATGAGAACTTGATCTTTTTTAAAAAGTCGAGATCTACAAACTTACATAATACCAACTCCTCTCAACCACACGATTAAATCTCTTTACCCCTAGATCTATAAACCACTAAATGGGGAGGTTAGGGAGTCATGGATCCTCTAAAGATTCAAGTTTGGAGACCGAATTACCAGAATTGGTGGATGTTTCGGCCTCTGAGTCAGTGATTATATTTACCTCACCTGACTTTGATAGATAGCGCCTAGTGGTACAACGGTTTTTTTTTTTTCTTTTTTAGTGGGGTGGTGAAGGTTTTAGCAGAGCTCCTCCTTTTTGCTTAGAAGACATGGGTATAGTGGGTTTTTTGACAGGAGAGAGGGAGAGAGATATAAAATTTGAAGGTTTGAAAGAGAGAGAAATTTGAGTGCTTGGAGGATAGAGAGATAGGATAACTAGTTGAGTGGCTATACTATTAAAGCCTAGGTACACTCTTCTATAGAAGAGAAGGAGAGAGAAAAAGAAAGTGGGAGGTGGTGGTTTATGGAAGGGATGAATCTTGGGGATGAAATCAAGTACAGTTAAACATAAAGACCATCATTGCCTTTTATAAACAAGAGAGAGAGATAGAATTGGTTTTGAAAAATTTTGAAAAACCTATAGTTTTTAAAATACGGTAGTTGATGAGGTATTTAATTGATTTAAATCTCCAACTTCCAGCTACTTGCCATAATTGATGTGTGAGACTAAAATCCAAGGTCCAAAAGCATGAGTTTGATATGGACTTTGAAATGAAGTCTCAATGTTTGGTCCAATGTCATTGGTAGTATCCTATAACATTTTATCATATTAAACCCTTTTTTCAGGGATTCTCCCCCTCAATTCATGTATCCATTTTCAGCATGCCAAGTTCACTTCAAATAAAATTGAATTGATCTTCACAAAGTGGTTTGGTGAAAATATAAGGTAATCGGAAATGTGAAGGATCAAATTCAAGAGTGACCAACATGAACTCATATGAAGTGATGCCTAACTTCAATGTGTTTGGCTATTGAGTGCTGGACTATATTTTTTGTGATATTTATTGCACTCATATTATCACACTGAGTCGGTACCTGCTTAAAATCAAACCTAAGGTCTTATAGCTGTTGTATGATACAATGTCCTTGAACACAACGTGTAGCTACATCTATGCGTTTAACTTCAGTAGTTAATAGGGTCATAGAGCTTTGTTTCTTTAAGTTCATGCGTAACACCCCGAGTGTGGCTTAAAAGGATCGAAGTGACTACTTATATCACCAAAAGGTGGGCCTCTCTCTTCGGGAAGTCCACTCTTAAGAACTCCATAGTTAAGCATGCTTGCTGGGGAGCAATCTTGAGATGGGTGACCTCCTAGGAAGTTTCTCAATCAGCGTGTGAGCAAGGATGAGGCATGCCAGAAAGACTTGTGGTGATTTATAGGGCTAGTTGGTGATCCTTGGAGCCTTTCCTGGTAACTGCTCACGACCCGAAAGAGAAATCGGGTGTTACAGATGATATCAGAGCCGACCCACAACCATAAGCTGTGCCAGTGGATGGAGAGCCCATGGGCAGTCACCTAGCGGGGTAAAGATATTGGGTATAGACCGCCAGTCAAGAAAACTCGTAAGTCGATCAGTTAATGAGGCACAACAAGGGCGTATTGTGCACTTCAAGTGGGGGTGATTGTAACATCCCGAGTGTGGCTTAAAAGGATCAAAGTTACTACTTATATCACCAAAGGAACGTCTTTTTTTTGGGAAAGCCCACTTTTAAGAACTCCACCATTAAGCGTGCTTGTTGTGGAGCAATCTTGGCATGGGTGACCTCCTGGGAAGTTTCTCAGGCAGCGTGTGAGTGAGGACGAAGAACACCGAAACGCCTTGTGATGATTTGTAGGGCCAGTTGGTGATCCTTGTAGCCATTCTTAGTAACTACTCACGACCTAGGAGAAGGGTCGGGGTGTTACATCATGAAACTAGGGAGTGTACAAGAAATTGGTAGTATACTGAGGTACTTTTTATGTCTACTTTGTAGCCAACACAATCTGCATCTGACTTTTCAATGAGATTGAAATCTCCATCTTTAGGATACCATAAACCAATATCCTTGGTTCTTGTAAGTTATCTAAAAATCATTTTGATGGCTGTTGGATGAGATTCTTTAGGGGCACTTTAGAATTGAGCACATAAGCATATGCTGAACATAATATCTGGTCTACTTGTTGCTAGATGCAGTAGTGAGCCAATCATACTCCATAGATTTTTTCAGACTTTTTTAGGCATTAACGTACTGCTTTGATCGAGGTCCAGCTTTGTGTTTAATGCCATTGGGGTGCTAGCATGCTTGATTTCATCAGTCTTGTATTTTTTCCATGAGTTCAGTCCTTTATTTACCTTGGTTGATGAATATACTATCTTGGCATTGCTTGATTTGAAATCCTAGGAAGAAGTTAAGTTCTTCCACCATACTCATCTTAAACTCATTACTCATCAAATTGGCAATGACACGGATCATTCTTATTAGCATCAAATATAGTATCATCTACATAAACTTGAATAATGAGGAAGTGTTCTCTCTTTGTTTTAATGAAACGTGTTTTGTTAATCTTTCCTCATGTCAATCATTTTCTAAAAGAAATTTGTTAAGACGTTCACATGAAGCTCTTGGGGCTTTTTTTAAGATGTAAAGAGCTTTATAAAGCTTCAAAACACAATTTAGAAATTCAGGATTTTCAAATATAGGGGGTTGCTCAATATAGACTTTTTCATTTAGAAAACTACTTAAGAAAGTAGATTTGAGATCCACATGAAGCAACTTGATGCCTTCATAAGATGCAAATGCAAATAATATATGGATCGCTTCTAATCGATAATTTCTTATATGCTCCCAGGTGCATATGCTTTCATTGCCCACGTGTACATGCTGTTTACATGTGTATTTATCAAATATTAATTTATAGTATATATTTATTGATGTGGCTGTTAAGAGTATGTGCTCCTAGGGGTATGATATACATATTGCTTCTAATTTAGCCACATGTGCAAAGGTCTCATCAAATCTATCCCTTCCCCTTGGTTATACCATTTAGCAGCCAATCTAGCTTTATGCGTAACTACTACCCCATATTCATCTAACTTGTTCCTAAAAATTCATTTAGTCCCAATCAGTGGGTGGTCCTTTGGTCTAGGAGTGAGAGACCAAACTTGATTTGTCTCAAACTGGTTAAGTTCACCTTACATGGCCAATGTTTAATTTGGGTCTTCTAATGCCTCAACATCATGCCTTGGTTCTATATGAGAAACAAATGAAAAGAGCGCACACAAATTTCTCAGGGATGAATGTGTCTTTATAGCTGTATTAATGTCAATGAGCAAATTATCCAAAGGGATGAGTAGACTTGTAATTGAATCCCCTTGGTTCATTGAAATGATTTTAAACTTGTTTAGGGTTGCTTGGAGATGGCACATTATTCGTGTCATCCTCTTGGGATCTCTCACTGGTACTTTTTGTGATTTCTAGAGGAGTTCTAATGTCATTGGGTTGTCTTTCATCGTTCTGATTTGGACCTTGGCTCTCATTACAATGAGTACTTTGATGATTATATTTGTCTAAAGCTTTTCATCCTCATTATCTGCATATTTGCTTAGCTGAAACTTATCAAATGAAGATGAACTACTATGACCGTTATTGGTTTCATCAAAGACAACACGAATAAATTTCTCAATGACTTTGGTGCAGTTGTTATAAGCACAATAAGCTTTGTTAACTGAGAAATAGCCAACAAATATACCTTCATTACTTCTTGCATCAAACTTACTAAGATTATCCTTACCATTGTTATGGATGAAGCATTTACTTCCAAAGGCTTTAAAATAGGAGTCGTTTGGTTTCTTACTTTTGTACAATTCATATGATGTCTTTTTGAGGATTGGTCCGATGAGGCATTGTTAAGTATATAATTTGCAGTATTAATAGCCTTAGGCTCTAAATACTTTGAAAGATCATGTTCACATATCGATGTTCCCATCATGTCTTTTAATATCCGATTCTCCCTCTTAACAACTCTGTTTTGTTGTGGTGTCCTTGGTGCTAAAATGTTATGGGGAATGACACTCTTATAACAGTAACCAATGAATTTATCTTGGTCAAATTCTCTTCTATGGCCAGTTCTGATAACAACTCAACCCATAAGACTTTGAAACATCATTTTCACAAATCAATGTTCCCGCCATGTGTTTTAATATCCGGTTCTTCCTCTCAACCACTCTGTTTTGTTGTGGTGTCCTTGGTGCTAAAACGTTATGGGGAATAACATTCTTATCACAGTAATCAATGAATTTATCTTGGTCAAATTCTCTTCCATGGCCAGTCCTGATAGCAACCATTAACAAGTTCTTTAATATCTTTAATTTCCTACATAACTTTACAAAATCGTTGAGAGTTTCTATTTTGTCTTTCAAAAATATCACCCATGTGAATCTAGAGTAATCATCCATAGTAACAAATATACAACAACTATCTCTTAAACTTCTAATGCGGATTGGTCCAAATAGGTCCATATGCAATAAGTCCATGCATTTAGAAGTGGGCACACTCTTCAAGGGTTTAGAAGAAGCACATATCATACACTACACAAGCGATCCTTCTCGTATTTACAAGGGGTAACCTCTTACTAAATCATATTTAACTAGCTTATAAAGGGTGTACATGGTCGAATGTCCTAATCTACGATGCTAAAGCCATGCATCATCAAGGGAGACTTTTAAATGGGAAAGATGCATGAGAAGACATGATTAAGACTTATGGCATAAACATTATCCAATCTAAAACCATATAACATAATATCACAGGACTTGATGTTTTCAACAACACATTTGGACTCATCAAACCAAACATGATTACCTTTTTACAGAGTTGTGAAATATATTCAATAAGTTGTATTTGAAACCATCGATCAAATAAACATTATTAATAGAGTTTGAGGGATCCTTACTAATCTTACCAATGCTAATGATGTTGCCTTGTCATTGTATCCGAAGGTCACTTTATGTCATTTTTTTTTCAAATCTCAGTAAACATCAAGGCATCCCTAATCATATGTGTTCAATACCTACTATCCAAGTGCCAGAGATTGCTCTTTGCTTTTAGGTGCACCTGTAAGAACAAAATTCAAACCTTCTTGCATTCTTTGGTAGCAGGGTTTGGATGAACAAGACCAGTGCCCAATTTTAAGGATAGTAACCCTTTAGGCACCCACACTTATATGATCTTTGGGTAAGAAGTCTCTTTGCCATTGAATTTGCTATAGTGCTTGTGACCTTTACTAAGTCTAGAGTGACTTGGATGCCTATGACCAAAGTAGTTGTAGGTTCCTATGATAAACTTTGTGACTGTGGTAATTCTGACCAAGGTTACTATTTTTGGAGCCAGACCTACTTTGGGGTTCCTTATATAATTTCTCTTTGATAAAGAAGTTCCTTTTCCGATTGTTTGGGTTAAACTAAGGCCTTCCTTATTAAAGGACATATATTGGGATCTAATTAATTTATCTAAATTCTCTTAACTCTTAGTAAGTTTCAAGAGAGATTTGTGAGAATCATCACATTTGTTTTGTAAAATGTCTTTCTCATTCTCAAGGTTATTGATTTTGGTGTGTAGGTTTTCACAAGATCTCTACAAGTTCTCATTTTTTTTTTTTTGGGAATTTGTTTTCTTTTCTAAGGGCCTTGATTTGATATATATAGTCTTGTTCATATTTAACACACTTTAATAGGTCTTAAGCTCGATATTCTTTTGTGAAGGTAAGAAGATATTCTAATGTTACCTCTTCAAGTTCATCACTTTGTCCAGTGTTTTCTCTAGCCATGATACTGAGGTTGGCTATTCTTTCATCTTCACTTTTACTTTCAGAGCTATCACTATCACCCATGCTGCAACCATCATTATTTTACCTGCTTTCTTGGACTTGAATCTGGTTCCTTCATTTTTCATTTTGATGTTCGGACAATCCTTGATTGTGACTTGGAAGTCCACAATTATAGCAAGTGTTTTTGTTAGTATCAACTTTTGATGCGAATTTACCTTTAGAGTATCTTTCATTCGCCTTTCAAGTTGATCCTTTCCATATTTCTTTCCATATCCTCAGGTTGCATTTCAATGTCATTAGACTTCAATGCAATTCCTAATTGTGGTGCCTACTCTTCATTTTCTTCTTATAAGTGAATTTCACGAGTTAGAAGTTTTCCATAACATCTAAAATGAGGGTTTTCAAATCTTATGCTTCTTTAATGGTTATGACTTTGAAGTTTGCCTTAGTAAAAGTAAAAAGTACAGCGCAACTAAAATACATAAGCTCAATAAAACAAATACCTTTTAGAGAAAACCTTTCAGTTCAAACGAAGTGGTACAGTAGTGGAGAAGTTGCTTGTGGTGTTGGAGGGCACAAGTTCAAAGCATGGAAATTACAGGCGAGTTTTTTTAAAAAATCTTTTTTACCATCATACCCTTTTTAGTTTTTTTTCCTAGCATTTGCTTAACTGTTTTCTAAGAAATATATACTATCAGTCAACATTTTTTTCTCAAACATTTTGTCCATCAAAAAGTGTTCACAAAAACTCACTATTCACTAAAAATCTAAAAACGTTTACCGTTCAGTCCTTTTTATTTTTTTCCTAGAATTTGTTTAATTTTTTATACACTAAACACAATATTCTATTAGACACTAAATATTTTTTTTATCATACACTAAAAATTATTATACATTAAACATTATAATATTCTACATTCAAGCACTAGAAAGAAAAAACATTGAAAAATAATTAAGTTTAAACAAAGTTTCATTTCTAACTTTTTTTTTGTTTGCCACACTTTCCTAATTTCCCCTTTTTTGTATTTTTTTTACCATTAGCTTAGTTTTATTTTTTTAAAAAACAATTATGTTGTACACTAAATATTCTTCCATCATACACTAAAGAATATTCTATTTTACACTAGAAGTTATTGTATTCTATAGTGACCTCTTTTTTTTTAAAAAAAAAACCTTTTGTAACATTTAATTAATTTCCCCTCCCCTCATAAAGTACATTCCATTGTGCACCTTCCTAGTTTCTTTTACAAAAACAAATTTCAACACTTGCTTAGTTTTCTTTTAAGAAAATATATATATATATATTCTATTGTACACCAAATGTCCTTTCATCGTATACTAAATATTATTTTATTACACATTAAATGATTATATGGTCTACACTGAAACACTAGAATGAAAAAACCCTAGAAATATCTAAGCAATAAATTATTTTAATATTAGTTATACTCAAAGTTTTTATAGAAGTATATGTTGATAGGTTACAACTCAAATGAAATATAGACCATATTCTACAAAACACAAGCACCTCCGCCATAATTGACAGGTTTTTATATTCAAATTAGAACGCATCTAGTATTATCAAGTAAATTTGTGATGACATAATACATAAATCCAATCATTTTTATTTTTGTATTGTTTAGGAGTCACATTAGTTAAAATAAAAACACTAGTTCCTGAAAATTAAAATAAGTTGTAGTGACAGAAAATATACTCTGGTTCAAACCTAAGTTATTTTGGTGTTGATTAGTTCATATTTTATTATTGTTTAGTTGCTACTTTAGTGAGCATTATTATAAACTTTTCATAAAATTATACAAAAATGAAGAATAAAAAATATTACTCACTTCAACTTAATTACTCACTAGTAAAAATAGCACAACAAATAATACTTCAACCTAATGTATGAAACTTGTTTTAGGAATTTCTTGGATTGCTGAGGATGACGTGGGAGGGGAGCGGGCTTACGTGATGGCACGTACGGAACAACTGACGATCTTCTCCTCAAGCGTTAAACCTACAAAAAGGGCAACCCCGGGTTGTGGTCTGGGGAATGCCTTTTCGACGGTCAAATCAACGGAGGGTCTCAGTAAAAGATAAAGCAGTAAAGAGAGAATTTATGAAGAATGAGAAAATGTGCCAAAGAGCGAATCCCTTTTTCTGAGGTAGGTAGCTGGGTTTTTATAGCTCCTTTAGCAAGGGGTGCAATAGTAATTTCGCGCTGGGGGTTCCCCTAATGGGTGACTGGATCGTCGGCACCATTGGGCTTCTGACTGAGGCTCCAAGGACCCTATAAGGACCCGCTATACCGAGTTGGACCTAGCCCATTATTGCATATGTAGACGCCCCCAGGGAAACTGTATTTTCGAGATCATTTAGGCCTCACATTTTACTTGCATGCTGACCCAGACAGTTAGTCAGGCAGAATGTGGAATGCATCCGTGGTAAAAATATTATTAGCCGACCTCGAGAAGTAGCTCATTGATTATCGGAGCACCATATCCAGGGCCGACGCATAGCCATCGACTTCAGGTCTGATAGACTTTTGGGGCGACCTATTTCCCAAGGCTGGGGGGTGACCTAGGAAACCATCCTCTTTCAGTTTATAAAATGTCATTGCTAGGAGCTGTATTCGAACCCTCATGTGCAAGCTTCACTCTCACAAAGATATCTCATTATGGTGTTCACTCATTCTTTGAAGACGGATGAGATGGCCCTCTATGTCCTAGAAAACTTTGAATGGGATCGAAGAGAGGTTGTCGTCACTCCTTTACCTCTCTTATATGATTACAAGGATTTGTGCCCGGACTTTAACCTTGCTGCGGCTGAGGAGGCGTCCCGGGACTTGTTTCTTCTTGAGATATCCCAGGTTGTATTCTGCGCGATGCTTCTTAATGATGCCGTGAAGCTGGGTGTGCTGCGCGGAGGCATGATTGAGATAATGGAATTGGCCCTCGTGGAGCTACGGTGGAGCACCTTCAAGGAGTGCGTGTGGTGCAATAGGGCAACATCCTACAAACCCACCGGCCAGAGACAAACAGTGATCAGAAAAAGGGTTCGGGGTCTGGCGATGCGTTCCCCTCCCGGTGATGACGGCAACGAGTAATTTTTAAGCCCCATCGCAACCTTCGTTAAGCTTTTTCCCTTCTTCCCACCTTGTCTTCTTTGTTTTTTCCTTTCTTTTCTTTAGCTGTCGTGTGCTCGTCAAATTTCAATAATAAGGTGTTGAATTTTTCTTTATGGCTTCGCCTTTGGTTATGTGCTTCTGCTCGCTAAATTTGGTGCAGGCTGTGCCATAGCAACTACTCCTTTGCTGTCGCCCTTAGATCGGTCATTTCGAATGCTGAAGGTGTCGTACAGTTGGAGGGCTGTTACCCCGGAGGCTTAGTTTTCGGGAACATGGACATAACGAGCGGCCTTTAGGCCCTGCTATAGGACCCTCGGCTATATGGGGATACAAAGTCATGGCGGCTAGCCCCTAGGCTGTGCTGCAGGGCCATGAGCCCTTTTCGAGGGGGCTAAATATGCTTGAAGGAGATTCTGAGTATTTAGGTGCCACGTGGAAAGGGCTGAGTGGTGCTTCAGTTCTGTAATCGCTTCGGTGGGCGTGTCGTCCCTTGCTCTCCCACTCCCCTCCATTAAGATGGGGTTGGACCCTCTGTGGAAGGTCACTTGATCATGTTTCTAAATTCATTTCAAGAGTGAGAAACAAGTTTTCTAGAGAAAGAGTCTCGACTCTTTTCTGCAACATGGTGTTTTCTGGCTTCCTTAGTACCGAGCAAGCGGTTGACTACATCAGGGAGACGTTTAAGTGGCACTTGCGGGGGTCACGCGCTCTCCTCGACCGCTTCCCAAGAACTATCATGATCTTTGCCTGCACTTTGACCTTACCATGGCTTAAGAAGCTGTCTGGGATTCCCGCATTCCCAAGATGACCGAGGCCATCTTCTATGCTATGGTGGTCAATGAAGCTTTGGAGCTGGGTATCTTGAGTAGCAATTTGGCCAAGCATTTGAAGTTATGCCTCGAAGGTCTGCGATGGTACATGTGTGAAGCCCAATTGCAGCTTGATAAGACGCCCTTCTGTGGGCGCAATACCATAGATAGCCCAATCCAGGGCAGGACCTGAGCTAGCGAACGGTCAGGAGGAGAACTCGGGGTCGAGTGACACTTCGCCCCCTTCTAGAGATGATGAGGAGTCATAGGTTTTTATTGTAACTTGCTCCTTCGTTTTCTTTTTTTTTTTTCTTGTAAGGTCATTTTGTGCTTACCTATGTCAGCAATGAAAAGTCATTCCTTTATGTAAGGATTTGGCTTCCTCATCAATGCTTGTACAGTTTTTTTCTTCTTGTAATACTCCTAAACAAGTGTAGGGAACGGCCCCCGGGCCGTGCCATACCATAGGACCCTTAGCCGCTTCCAGGAGAAGATGATCTCTAGGCCGTACTGTAGGGCTCTCAGCCCCTTTTGAGGGCTAAGGTGTAGCAACTAGCCCCTAGTTCGTGTTTGAGTACACTCAACCACTTTCGGGGGTTAAAGGCGTGGCGACCAACACCTAGGCTATGCATGATGGCCCTTAGGCCCTTTCGAGGCCTAAAGGTGAGCCAACCAGCCCCTAGGTCGTGCTTTAAGACCCTTAGCCCCTTTAAGGACTATAGGTATAATGGGCGGCCCCTGGGTCATGGTTATGGGACCCTTAGCCCCTTTGAGGGGCTAAAGGTTTTGCAGACGGCCCCTAGGCCTTGTTGTAGCACCCTCAACCCCTTTTGAGGGCTAAAGGTGTAGCAATCGATCCCCAGGTCGTGTTGAAGGGTCATTTAGCCCCTTTCGGGGCTAAAGGTGCACGAGGTGATTATATGTGTTTGGATGCCACGTGTCATACGCTAAGTGCCTCAACCTCCTAGGGGGACATATCGCCTCTTCCTATCCTTACTCTTCTCCTATATAAACAAAGTTGGGTTCTGTGGGGAAGTCCTTTCAACACGCCCTCAAATCCTCTTCGAGAGCGAAATAGGTTTTCTAGAGAGAAAGGCTCTGCTTCCCCCCCATCCTGCTTCAAACTCTCTATAGCATCTTCAAATGCCTCCTTTGAATCTTCAATGGGGTTGCGTGTATCTTCAACCTTGCCTTCAACTCCATCTTCAACCTCTTTATTCTTCGTAGGTATGCGCTTCCGTGCTTTCCTTGAAGGTTGTAACTATATTATATTATTTGATTATGTCTTCATTGTGTTCATCGAGTCGGACAGTCCCTGAGAGGTCAGTCGGCGCTGGATGGAGGGCCGCCACCCTTAGTTTCCAAGTCTCCCGACCTTAATTGATGGTCGAGTGGTGGCATGCATTCCCTTAATGAACCAGTTTATGGAAACTAAAAAGATTCCCTATGCCGTGCCGATATATGAGCCCGGCACGCCTTCATGGTCTAGTTATGAGTACTCCTCTACCCCCAGCATCCTTACCATTAAGGAGGAAGTTTTTAATCTGTGGGAAATTGATACAGCTGTTTCCCGTATGACTGACATCCAGGAATACAGGCTGGCAATATGGTTGAAGACTCCCAACTAGCTCATGGCCGAAGAGTCTTCTAAAGGTAACTATCAATCTGCCTCAAGTTCTCATAGGATGAGCTTAGAAGTTAGGTCTACCAGCACTAGTGCCTCTACTAGGGGAGGACAAAGAAGTTCCTTCAGCTCCCGCTCATCAGCTTGCTGTTCCAGAGGGGTCGTGCTTAGAAGCAGTCATCCCCAAAGTTGTTACTGAAAAGACGGTCTTCCCGGGAGCTCCTGAACGCTTAAACCCTGAAGACGGGCCAAGCACCCATTTCCCTAGCCCTAAGGTTGTGGATACCTTGAAGAGGTCGGTGCTGGAGGAGAAATACTTTTTTCCTGCTGGGTACAAGTTCATCATTCCTGGTGCTGACGCCACCATAAATAAGCCGCCCTCAAAGTGTATAGTAATCCACCAAGCAGTCTATTCTTACGGTGTAAGGTTTTTGCTCCACCTGATTATCGTGGAGATCCTGAATAAGTATGAGTTGGCACTTGCACAGGTTGTGCCATGTCCTGGCATAATATCTGTTCTTTCATCCCGACATGTGAGTTGTGCGGGTTAACTTGCACAGGTCGCGCTCTCGGATTGGTACATACGGTCCAAAGGGCTCCCAGCAAAACCGGGGACACTGGATGATATAGTTTTAACAACAAAAAGGGCTTCATGACGGCCATCGAAAATGGCAAGGGACTGATGATAGGCGTCAGGGGTGTGGTAGGCCGTCATTGGATCGGGGCGAACTTCTGGCACTTCTTGCAGTTGCGAACCAAGTTCATAGCATCCTCGTACAGGGAAGGCTAGTAATAGCTAGTCTGTATCACCGTAACTACTACAACACGTCCACTAATGTGAAAACTGCATACTCCTTCATGTGACTCCTCTAGTATCTTCTTCCCCTCCTCTGGGGTCACGCAGCGTAGAAGCGGCTGGGCATAGGACCGCTTGTATAAGATCCCGTCATATAATATGAACCAATTTGCCCATCTTTTCTTGCAGTCAGCCTCCTTGGAGTCGGGAGGCAGCGTACCATCTACTAGGTACACACGAATGGGGTCCATCTATGTGGAGCTCCTATCCAACCAAAGTATTTCGTGAGGGTCGATACTTTGTTATGTCAAAGATTCCAAATGGATTCATTTTGGCTTCCCGTCCTCAAAAGACCTAGTTAGCTTTGACAGCGCATCAGCCTACTAATTCTCCAACTGTAGCATATGTGTTATTGAGACGGCTTTAGTAGCCTTGTGGCTTCGCGCACCTGCTGCCGGACGTGGGCTGCCATAGTGTCTTTCTTTACTTCGTACTCCCCATTGAGCTAGCTAACCATGAGTTGAGAGTCCGAAAACTCTTGGACTGAGTCCACCCCTGTGGTATAACACAATTCCACGCCTCTATCAAGGCCTCATACTTAGCTTCGTTGTTAGACGCCTTGAACGTGAACTTTAAAGCACGCTTGTGCCGCTCTCCCCTAGGGATTTCGATGATTAGGCAGGCACTACTGCCATCTTTAGTGGACGAGCCGTCAACATAAAGATTCCAAGAAGGGGGAGGCAAGCCAGTATCCATAGGTATGTTGGCACTTTCAGCCAAGAAACATGCGAAGGCTTGGGCCTTAATGGCTCGTCGTGCCTCGAATACTAGGTCATACTGAGGCAACTCTACCGTCCACTTCAAAAGCCATCCAAAGGCATCCAGCCTTTGAAGGACATTTTTTAGGGGCTAGTCAGTGAGGGCGATCACCTTATGTGCTTCAAAGTAAGGTCGCAACTTCCGGCTGGCGATCACCAGCGTTTAGGTGAACTTCTCAATGTAAGGATAATTTGCCTCGACCCCTACTAAGGCATAGCTTACATAGTAGATTGGGATACTCTCCTTGGCTCTTTATACTACAAGTAATGTGCTTATGGCCTATTCTGAGACACTCAGGTAGAGTAGGAGCGTCCCTTTAGGGAGGGGACTAGCTATCTTCGGCAAATGCGCTAAGTATGTAAGTGCCTAAAAGGCCTCATCAGCTTCCTTGTCCCAAACAAAATTAAAGCATCTCTGTAGGACGCGGAAGAAAGGTTGACATTTGTCGGCGGATCTAGATGTGAAACGCCCCAAGGCCGAGATATGCCCAGTTGGCCGTTGGACTTCTCTGATGTTACGCAATGGCTTCATGTCTAACACTGCTTGGATTTTATCTGAGTTAGCCTCTATCCCCCAACTACTGATCATGAATATGAGGAATTTCTCGATCGAACTCCAAACACACATTTCTTCGGGTTAAGCTTCATACTAAACGTCCAAAGGATACGAACGTCTTTTGTAGATCCTGGCCATGCTCGGTGTCGAGCATGATCTTAACTATCATGTCATTCGTGTATACCTCCATGGTCCGCTCGATGAGGGGTTCGAACTGTTTGTTTACCAGCCGTTGGTATGTGGCCCCTGCGTTCTTCAGTTCGAAGGGCATTACCTTGTGGCAGTGTAGACCTCTGTCAGTCACAAACGGGGCCTTCTCTTGATCCTCGGAGTATAGGGGTATCTGGTGATACCCTGAGAAGACATCCATGAAGCTCAGCAGGGCATACCATACCGTGGCATACACTAGCTTATCGATCTTTGGGAGGGGGTAGTTGTCTTTTGGGCATGCTTTGTTTAGGTCGGTGAAATTCACACACATCTTCCAAGTTCCACTAGGTTTCTTAATAGGTACTACATTTGAGAACCACTCTAGGTATTGGGATTCTCGAATGAAGCCTTCTTCAAGTAGCTTCTATACCTCAACGGTGGCCGCTGTGGCCCTCTCAAGACCCATTTTCGCTTCTTTTGGATAACAGGTTTGTGAGTGGGATCTACATTTAACTTGTGCTCCATTATGGTGGGATCAATACTGGGCATTTCCTCGGGGCGAAAGGTAAAGACATCCCGCTGCTCATGTAGGAGTTCGACCAGGGAGTGTCGGGTAGAGGCCTCTATCTCCCGGCTTAACTGAACCGTCCGCTCAGGATGCTCTTCGTCCAGGAGGATCTCTTCAATGCCATCAACAGCCTCTGATCGTGGTTGCTCGAACTCCGCTAAAGCTAGCATGTGTATTACCAATTCCTCAGCGGGATTAGGTGGTGCGCTTCGTGGCCTTTTGACCGAAGGGGGAGGTCCTGCATGCCCATGCTACGCCGATCTTTCCAGCAGTGGCCGGATACTGACAAGGTAGCCCTCTCTAGCTGTTCGCTGATCTCCTTGCAGCTTGTTAACTCTTCCATCGTCAGCCTCGAACTAAAGCTGAAGTACGTATGAGGTAATGATAGCCTTCACCTGATGTAGAGTGGGCCATCCCAGGATGACACCATAGGTTGTGGGGATGTCAACTACCAAGAAGTCCACCTCTAGATTCCTTGCCTTGGCCTTATTCCCGAAGTGCAATGGGAATCGGATCATCCCAGTGGGGTTTACTTCCTGCTCTTCAAAACCCAAAATGAGATGTACTAAGGGGATGATTTATCTCCCTGAGTACTTAAGTTTCCTCAAACAGTCCCACGTACTGATGTCCACTGAGCTTCAAGTGTTGATTAGGATTCTACGAACAATGGTGCTGGCCAGTTTTATCTCGACCACCAGCGGGTCATTATGTGGTGAGCTAAAGTGCAGGCCCTCACGTCTATTGAACACCATGGTTGGTACTGAACACGGCTCCCCTGTTCGACTATGAGAACTTGCTATGTTCCCCGAAGTTAAGCTTTCCAGGCAGACCAAGTACTACCCTTCGCGCATTCACCGGCAATGGTGGCCATTATTTCGATAGAGCACTCTTCCTCGCGAGGTTCAGGCGATGCGAGCTTGTGTTTCTTTCGAAGGAACCGTGACCCTCTCTTTAAGAAATGATCGATCTGTCCCTTGTTGGCCAGCTCATGAAGGGCCTTCCTCAACTGTCGGCACTCGGCAATTGTATGCCCGTTTTATTCTTGAAACTCAAAATACTTCTGCGCATTGTGCAGTTTTAATGCCGAGGTCATCGGCTATGGCCTCTTCAGCATCGGGTGCTCTTTCACCTCCATGAGTATGTTTTGGAGGTCCGTGGTGAAGCGGGGGTGTACGATCTCGGGCCTTGGCTACCTATCTCTTCGGCCTGAGTTCCTATCAACCGGGGCCTTGGCTTTCTTGGGGGCATCCATGCTTTCAGCTCAAATTTCGGTGGCATACATAAAGTCGGTAGCTTTCCTGAACGCCTCCGCTAATATGGTCTTCTTCTGCTCGGCCAAAGAGAAATTGAATCGCCCACTCTTTAGGCCATTTAAAAATAAGGTGTCCGCCATTCATCCTCTAACTTTGGAATCAAGATCGCTTCCTGGTGAAAGCGCTTGATAAAGTCTGCCAGGGACTCTTGTGGTCCCTGCTTAATCTTAGACAGGTGGATGCTGGTCCATCTCTCCTTGTGGCTAGTGATGAATTGGCCGATAAATCTATCAGTTAGGTCCTGAAAGCAAGAGACGCTTCCAGGAGTTGAGCCGTTATAACCAAGACTGCGCTACCCCCAATGTAGCCGGAAATTATCAACAGTAGTAGCGTCAGCCACGTCCTAGATGTACATCGGCGCCTTATACACCCTTAGATGTTCTTTTGGGTTGGTGGTCTCATCGTACAGGTCTATTGTGGGCATCTCAACCTTACCATAGCACGGAGCATTGATGACCTCCGCGCTAAACAGGGTAGATAAGGGGACAGGCTCCGTTAGGGTGATCGTGCCAGACACCTTAATGGGAGTCTCAAGTCACCTCTCTACCTCTACTACCAATGTACTCCTTTGATCGAGATCAGCCCTCAGGGGTCTGGGCGGAGACCGGCCGTGATGGCGAGATCCCCGACCGAGCATGCCTCTAGGGGGAGACTGCGAGCGCGTTCATAGTCCGGGCGACGCTTTGGGTGCATTGCCTTCCCGAGGTCTCCCATTGGGGCCTTGATGTTCCTGCTCCTCGAACCAGGTAGTACATCAAGAATGTGTGGTATACCGCATTGAGACCGTGGTTGACTTCGCCGGTTGCCCCTGGCTTGATCGAGAGACGGCACTGTAGGGCATCCGCTCCAATGAACCGATCGCAGTTTTCTCCCTGTGATCGGCCGTCCCTGTCTGGGCGAGCGACCTCCCCTACCTCATCACTGTTCACTTGTTCGGTAGGCACGTAATCAAAGTGAGGAAGAGGCCTCACTGAGTTTGTGGCTTTCATAGCCTTCTTCACTTGTTCGGTGACCTACTGTATGATTGAGTCATGGTGGACATGAGATTCTTGAGTGCGTCTACCGTAACATATGCCTCTCGCTCGGGTTGGTGTGGCCTGACCGAACGGGTATTTATCCTGGAACTTTCCGAGGTGCCCTTCACCTTAAGAGGCACCGGAGCTTCTGCCATGGGTGCCTTGTCTCTTCAGGCCTATGCCCATGTCGCTTCGTTGACTACCATTGTTCACCACTCTCTCCCAATAGACGGCGCCAAATCTGCTTTAGGAATTTCTTGGATTACTGAGGATAACGTGAGATGAGAACGAGCTTATGTGATGGCACGTACGGAACAGCTAACGATATTTTCCTGAACTGCTGAATATGCAAAAAAGGCACCCTCGGATTGTAATCCGGGAAACGCCTCTCCGATGGTCAAGTTAATGAAGGGTCCCAGTAAAAGACAAAGCAGTAAAAAGATAATTTATGAAGAATAAGAAAATATGCTAGATAGCAAATTCCTTTTTTCGAGGTGGGTAGGTGGATATTTATGGTTCCTATAGCGAGAGGTAAAATAGTAATTTCACGCTAGGGGTTCCCCTAATGGGCCACTGGACTAGCCACTCCATTGAGCTTTCGATTGGGGCTCCAAGGATCCCGCGAGGACCTACTATAACCAGCTGAACCTAGCCTATTATTGCACATGTGGGGCCCACTAGGGAAATTGTATTTTACGGATCAAAACTTATTTTCTCATCTTTAAAAAATCATTTCCTAAATTAAACTAAGTGAAATTATTTTAATGTTCATCATATCAAAACCAAGTAATTGTTGGGAAAAAATAGAAAAAGTTAAGATTAAGAAAATTATGCTAGTGTGCATTAAATCAAATTAAAACAAAGCAACATATAGCCGATAAAAGACAAAAAAGGTAAAGAATTGAAAATTTTTAAACTGAAAAGAGGTTGATACTTTAGGGGACTCATATCCGGGACCTTTACTACAATAGTTGTCCCTTTTGCCACTTTAGCAGACTCACTTATGGAAATAATATATATACACATATTTGCTGAACGTTGCTTCAAAACGGAGTGTCGTATATTCCCATACCAAAGATTTTGTAGTATAATTAGAGACAATCCATACTTCACACTGGTATATGTCATTATTGATTTTTTGCTTTATTTTTAAAGGCATATAATTTTTTGGGGGGGTAATTTTTGATGCGTGTTTAGAACAAACTGTGATAGCTTACTATAAATTCATATAGTTATAAAGGTGCTACTTATAATTAAATGAATAGTCTAATACTATATTGTTATGTTTTTCGTTTTGGCATAATTGTTTAAATTTTTGTACTTTCTGTAATTGAAGTGTGTGAAAACCTTTTTGTTGAAATAATATGTACAAGACACTATAAACTCAGTGAAATAATTAGCATATTGATGTGCTTGTTTTTTTGGCAATGGCAAACAAAAATGGTAAAGTAATTGTAAAATTTATTAGAAAGTCAATTTGATGTTAAATACATTTTGTGCTAATTTGATGAACCTATTGTACTTTTTACTACTTAATAAATAAGTAGACTGAGTTACACTCTAAAACAGTGTGACTTTTCTTAACAATTTAATTGAATAATTTAATAATATAATTTAGAAAAGTTTTTCAAAAGTAGGGGCAAACAAAAAATGATAATGTGACAAATATCTTCCTTACAAGAACTTATTTGCTTTTACATATTACTTGTGTGCAAATTATTACATACACCCGAGAGTTTATGCTCCCGATCCATGTCAGTGCCATGTTAGCATGCCATGTCAACCTATATATTTTTTTAAAAAAAGTGCCAGTTATGTTTTTTATTGCCACCCATCACATCTCAAGATAACTGTTCATTGCTCATGCTAACCAATTCCCCCCTTTCAAAAACAATTTGACAGTTTCTTGCTAACCAGTTGAATGAACACTGTAGTGCAGGAGCTAACGAACGTATGTGTTGCAGGGATGATGAGTTGATTGCATTCATTAATGTTGGTTATTACATTCATTTTATGAATGTTCTAAGGTTATTATTAGAGTATTGATTCTGAAGCTTGAGGGTGTTTTTGGTTGCCATTATCATTCTGCTAAATGAACAAGAGGATTGTTTAAGATAGAGTTGACGATTTCGAAGATCGTACAGTTTCTAAAAGTTTGATTCGTAAGTTGACTAATCTCTTTATGTTGCTTTATATTTATTGTTGTTTTTTGGAGTTATTATTGATGAATTTTTGTTTTGCTTTTTGGTATGTATTGAATGTATTATTCGTTCATTACTATTGTTATTAGGTTCACATTTTTTTGAAGTGTTGTAGTGTTCATTTTTGCCCCTCTATCTATTCATTATTTATTTTCACCATTCTAATTATAATGCCAAATTTTTAAAAAGGTGCATTTCTTCATCTGGTTTATTTGTGGTCGTTAACAAGTAATTATAATTTATTTTGCATATGAAAATATTGTATTTAACATATTGTTCAATATTTTTTATTTTATTGTTTTATTATTGGGTTGTGGTTTTATTAGTGTCTATGGTGTTCGTGTGGTATTTTCATGAGCGTTTTCAGTGTTGTGATACTTTTGTAGGCTGTGTTATAGATGGTATTTACTTCTACATATGTAATTGTTCATAGTTGTTAGTACTGTTCACTGATGATTTTTAGTAATTATTTTAGGATGTGGGTTCAGTAACAA
This sequence comes from Carnegiea gigantea, assembly GCA_029747015.1. Taxonomy (NCBI): domain Eukaryota; kingdom Viridiplantae; phylum Streptophyta; class Magnoliopsida; order Caryophyllales; family Cactaceae; genus Carnegiea; species Carnegiea gigantea. The sequence continues at coordinate 386,422 of JAKOGI010000733.1, forward strand.
GACATTATTAAAGTTTAACCTTTACAAGAAGTGTTAGTTAGGGCTACCACTAGCGCAGAACGTGAAGCATTTCATATCTACAATGACTATGCATATAATGTTGGATTTAGTGTTCGGTATTCGAAGATACATTATAGATGTAAATCCAAAGGAGGAGGGTTATGTATGCTTTAATTTTGTCGTTAGAAAGTAGGATTCAAGTAAGATAAAGGTTAACATCACAAGGATCATACGAATGTGGACGTAAGGACAAGTTGCAAGGCACATATTCAGTTTCATATAGATGAGGATGGTAAGTGGGTTGTTACTCATCATGACACTGAACATAATCATGCTTTGTGTAGTCCAAGTAAGCAACATTTGTTGCCTTCACATCGAGAAGTATCCGAGGAGGATATTTTATTGTTAAACAGCTTAGGGAGTCGGTAATAGGAGTTGCTGATGCATATCGTGTGTTTGAGAAACAAGCTGGGGGTTCTCCTTCTTTGGGGTATGGTTTGAGAGACGTCTATAACAAGTTGTCACAATTGAAAGACAGAGCATTTGATGGTTGAGATGTGCACTCACTAATTGAAATATTTAATAGGCGTCTCAAGTATGAGGATGATTTCTTTTCTGCATTTAAGCTTGATGCGAGTAACTGTGTAGTAAGTGTTTTTTAGCGTGATAAACAAATTTTGGATGATTATGTATTATTTGGAGATTTGGTTATCTTTAACACAATGTATCGGATGAATAGGTATGACATGATTTATGCGCTGTTTGCTAGGATGAATCATCACTCAAAGAATGTTATGTTTGGTTGTGGGTTTTTGATGAACGAGAAGATAGGGTCTTTTGTTTGGTTTTTTAATACATTCTTGAAGTCTATGGGTGGGAAGCGCCCAATTACTGTGATGATAGATTAGGTATTCTGCATGGCTTCTGCAATTAAGTTTGTGTTTCCTCTTGCTCGTCATAGGTTATGTTGTTGGCACATTATTGAAAACTCAAGGAAAAATATTAGACATCTTAGATTATGTGCAGGATTCACTAAGATTTTTAATAGAGTTTTGATGGATCGTGACACTATGGATGAGTTCTATTTTTTGGGGAGAGGTATGTAATTGTTAAAGACTATTACTAGCAGTGTAAGTAAATTTAGTATGAAACTGTTCTCTAAATTAAACACAGTTCACTATTTTCTTTGATTGCATTCACTGAATTACTGAGTATTGTTCACTTTTGATGTTAAGAACTCATGTTATCATGCATTAAGAGTTTGCAATGCTATAACCATTATGCCTTTAATTATTTTCTTATTATAGATCAAAGTTATGTCATGGTTTATTCTTCATTTTGTTGCTTTCAGTGGAACAACATGCATTTTGTGTTTCCCTAATTGACAGAAAGCATACTGTGTGGGTCGTTATAAATTATATATATCACATATTACTCTTTTTTTGTAGTAAGTGGCGTGCAAGTCTTTGCGAATCATCATGTAGAGGACTAGTTGGGATTTGTTTATAAGTTTCGCAAGTTTGTATATGTATTCACTTTTTCCGTTGAGTTAGTTCACTAAGATATTGAGTACTGTTCACTGTATACCGTCTTTAGAATTGGAACTATGTAACTAGGAAGACATGTGTTTTAATCTATAATGAAATTTTTGTTGTTTTATTTTATTGGCCCTCTGTTTTGTTATTTATGTGCTGCCTTTAGTTTTTCTACATGGTTATGTTGTTTTTTAATTATTTGTAAGCTTTCAAGAAACTTTAACTTTAGCATTTGTAAGTACACTACCAATGATGGAATAGGTATGCAATTTTTTCAATTATTTTGGGCTATTATGCTTATGAATTGCTTTGTAATTTTCATGATGACGGAAAATTACGATTGTAGTAACAATCATTGGCTTTGCAACTTGTACAGTTTACGTGAAAAATGTTGTCTAGCATTTTTAAAAACATTAGTTTTTTGGTGGCCTCACAAAGGAGTGAAACAACAAGTAAATCTTTGAAAAAGAGGTTGTAGACCACAGCCGATCTTGTGACTTTTATTACATTTTTTTATGATGTTGTATCTGAGTGGATGAGCAAAGAGAATGGTGAAGATAATAGATGTAGCAAAGGTAATGTAGAAATGACTTTCCCTTCAATAAACATGTTGAAACATGCGATGTATGTGCATACAGTTGAAGTTTTCTTAATGTTTAAGGAGTTCATTGATGGAGTTGTATATAATTACAAAACAGTTGAAAGTTCTTCTTATGCTATGTCCTTTGAGATGTGAGGGATTACGGTTGCAAGGAAATCTCATAGAGACGAGCCATATGAGTTCTAATGTATAGTTACTTTTAATAAAAATGAAGGTGTTGTTGAATGTACTTGTAAGATGTTTACAGAGGTTAGGGTTTTGTGTTCCCATTGCCTAAGGGTGCTAAATGCTTGTTGTGTTGAACTATGTCTGATCAGTATATAATTAGGAGGTTTGGTAAAAGATGGTCAAAACCTTGAATTGGGAACATCTACTGGTAAAAGAGCATGTGGGTTATTCTTCGATTTGGAAGATGCAAATGTTGAGGAAAATGAATTCAATAATTACAGCTAGCTAAATGAACAAGAATGCAAGGGCTCATTGTGAAAAGTATTTTATGGAACTTAAGGAACTAATTGAATTTGATGCGGGTTCTATACATTGTGATCAAGATGGATAGGGGAAGGATTTGAATTCATTGAAGTCAAAGAAATTGTCAAAGACTAATGTGGGTTCGTCCACAGTACCACCCCGGGTATACTTTGTGTACTAATTGTGTTAAAGTTACTATCAATTTGTCAAATTGTCCTTGTTGTTATTGAATGATTATATCATAGATTGTTAATAACGAATGATTTGACGCTGACCATTGTGCATTGATTATTTATTGAAGTTTCTATATTTGGATGTGGTTAGATTTATCACATTGAATCTTTGGTTTGATTTATGTCTTTGGGAGATTTGTTGCCTTTTACATAATATTAAAGTTGTTAGTGATTTCTATTTTCATATTATGCTATATGAAGAATGGACCATGTTCTGCAAGTGCTCCTTCGTATACTAGCATAAGTTACTCACAAATGCTTCAACATGTACATTATTAATAATGTTATTTTTTTAATGTATTTAGTACGTATATGTTTTGTTGTTAATTACTATTTGTTTTTTTATAGAAGATTACATTACCGACACTCAACCTTTCATCTTCAGTTCCGCATGTTTAATATCTTGTGGGTGAGGTACATCATAGATATGAGTTCATTTACATTTACTTGTTTAGTCATGATTGTCTATGCCATTTTAAGTGAGTGATCAACACTAAGTTATTTTGTGAACACCCTTGAATAGTATAGTGAACCTTTTTATTGACTCCTTGTGTATTTCCCTTTTTATACAAGGCTCATTTCCACCGCCGTCTTTTCATCTGACGTACTATTTTCGCTCATCTAATAGGAGTTCAGTGTTTATGCTGATCACGGCTCCGCCTATCTTGCAAGAGTTCCATGCTAATAACTTTCATGCAAATGCTATTCGTAGTGATAAGTGTTGAAAGTCCTAGAATGGAGTTGGAGACACTTCATATTTGTAGTGTTTGGTACTTATGTTACAAATTATGCAGTGAGTTATTAAGACCATATGAGTTGTGTTCTGGATATACTACAACGTTGATGTTCCTTTTAGTATTTATTGTTTATAAGTTCAGTTTGGATTGTGTGTGGTAGCTTATGTTCATCAATTATGTTTGCTTTTTAGGTTTTCGTTCACCTTGGATTTCTATCTCTAGTTATACAAGGTCATTTTGGTTATAATAATTCATAGCAGCAATCTGACATTGCCTATGGGTCCACCCACCATCAGTGGGTTCGTTTCTTTTAGGATTGTACAATTTTTATAATGAAGAACATTTTGACAATGTAGTGAACAATTTTAAATTGCAAAGTGAACAATTATATATTGCATAATTGTATATTTTATTTTCTTTTTAAAATTTTTGGCGGCTGTTGTCTAATGTGCTGCTTTTCAATTACCTATAATTTGGACAGACCTTATCATGTTGTCAAGTTTGAGATAAAGTAAATGCTTATGATAATGTTAACATGTTTCTCTATATTTTCCCTAATTTTTTCATATTTTGGTACCATTTTTCACAAGTGAGACAACATAGTGGACTATATTATGTTGTATAATGAAGAACATTCATTAGTGTAGTGATTTATTTAGTTTTTTTGGAAAAATATAATCCTAAACTATGGGACATGTTTGTACAATACATTGAGCAACATTGATAAATTAATGCACATCGTTGACTTGTATATTGAATATTTTGATGTGCTTTTAAATGTGTTTAGTTGTTAAGCGTATTTGAAGTCTAGAAATTGTAGTGAACATCACGTCATATTAGATATGACCTTTGCTTTTGTAGGTGCCAGCAGCATGCTATTCTGGCTTATCAACGTATTTTTGTTATTGGAATTAATCCTTATGGTTAATACTGGGCCATTAGGCTTTACGTGTATGAACTATGGATAGTATATTTGTACAAGGCATTGTTGCTTTAGGAACACACATACTTTTAATAAATATAGAAAAGGAAGTTCTGTATTTATCACATATTAAAAGTTGTACATTAGGAATATTGTGTGCTCTATGGACCAAGGTTTTAAACTAAGCTAACTACCTAACAGCAGAGTAGTACTACTGCAGGAGGTTTTATTAAACTAGTTCCCTTTGCTGGAAGTCTTCTTTGGCTACTTCTTATACTTGCACCCGTAGGCCATTCAGTTCACTTTCTAATATCATTGTTGTATACTTTGAACGTAGATATCTGACAAACTCTTCCTGCATTTTGGACATGTGTATGGGACATAAGCACTTTCTAATATGATGTGCATTTTGAACCTTTGCATTTGATTTACACTTATTTCGAAATTATAACTAGACCATGAAATGTATAAGTTGCCTTATTCCTTTCAAAACTAGGTGTCCAGCATTTGACATTTCCTCCCTGAAATTACTCCATATGGCGTATGGCGTAAATCCCACTATCATGAATGTTCGTTTCATCTTGCCAAGACAGAGTCCAAAAGACTAGGGTAAATTTCCTCATATCAATCCCTTTTTTATGTCCTCCATTTAATAAGTAGATAGTGGACAAATTTATCTACACAGAATTTATGAACATATTATTGAATGACATTATTGTAATGGAGTTAAGGTTGTGGTTGTTGAGGTATCTTTCCCATGGCCATAGCACAATGCTTATATCTTGATGTAGGATTCTACCTTGGTAAGCGATTGTTAAGTACAATCACTTTCCTGGCTATGAAGTCGTAATAGAGTACAAAAAAATGATTGTCTCTAAGAATGGGGAAAAACACCTGCATGTCCATAAAACTCATGTGGTTATGCATATACAGGTTTCTTATCAGGTTATAATGAATATAAAATGGCCCAATAATGAACGACCTGATGCTTTATGGTGAACTATGATCACATAGAAGATGAAAGGATTTGCTACCTCAATATGTTTAACATTTCTTTCTCATGTTCACTTTTCCACTTCAAAATAGATTAAATGGCTTTTTTCACAATGTAAGTGGACAATGGTCATAAAGTATCGTTTTTACAAAGTATAATTCATTCATATGAATATTATAAATTATTCACTGATAATATTCTTCAGGTTCTTTATGCAGTCAATTTTTGTTCACATTTGGAGTGTTGTTTACTTTAGATATATCAATACAAGTGACAAGTGCTATAAAACTTGCCAATTGTGCTTCATCCAATTTCATCCATTTATACCTTCTTATTTCAAGGTCCATTAATGTCTTGAAGATCTTGGATAAATCTGAAGTTTCATTCTCTATAGCCATCTGTAAATTCAAAGCACCCATTTTAATGATAATCAACAAAAATATGCTACAAAAAAGCTATCTACGTTATTTGTATTGTGTGATTCTCTTAAGAAAACATTTGTATTGAAGAACATTCCTTTCCTTGTACTTGGATTTCGTTGCCTTTCCATATAGTTTAGAAGTAGACATAGTACATCCACTATAAAATTTTCTAAGTCCCATTTTGTTCTAGCCATTGTTTTAAATCCTTCCTTAAATATCAACAATCTTTCGTCTTCTTCTTCGTGCTTATACTCGAACAGTTTCTCTCTATATGTTCAATTTTCGTTATTATTTCTTTAAGGAATAATATACAAACAAAGTATAATGTGAATCATCTTATATCTGTGGATGTTGTTGTAAAGCATAATACTTGCATTGACGGGTGTAATTCATCTGGTGGGAGAAAAGTATAGTCTACCAACATCAGTTATTTAGGATTCAGCCGATCCCTAGCCGCTCTGTAGTCTTTAAGATACGGTGACCGACATTGGAAGGGCATTTGTTTCACAATCCTCTACGACTGCTGCCTTAACACCACTTGTTTACCTTTCTTATTTCCCTGTTTATCTGCTGCCTTGTGTATGTCTTTGGTGGTTTCTTGTGATTTATCAACACTGACAGCATGTTCATTGCCCTGATATATATATGCTGCTCAGATGCTGCTGCAATTGATCCTCGAGGAGCTGTATGTACTCCCAATTTAAACTGAAATGATGCAGGGGTTATGTCTACTAAATGTGTGGCACATGCTTCTTTTTCAGATGAGATTCCAAGGCTAAAACTTGGAGGACTGGAAGCCATCCTTTTTCTTTGCTACATTTGTTCTCTAGCCATGCTTTCTAGCTGGTTAACTAGTTCCAAAAACTCCAGGCTGCAGTAATACGTGTTATGTAAGGACAAGCACTTTGTTACATTCGCATTCCTATATGTTGTGTCACTAGTATAGTGTTGAGACCTTTGAGTACACATTTGTGTTGATGTCTTTACTTGTTGTGCTGGAGCAACTGTAGTCACATTATCCTACCCATAAGGCATTCGTAAATTTATTGAAGTAAATTTTCTAATTGAGTATAACACCTTTACCCTACAGTTCTTAGGCAAAAATTAAATTTAATTTTGGTAAAATAGTAATGCATGGCTTGTTCTTTACAAGTTGTAAACAAATGTAAATTGCTTTGTTTTCACAATTCTTTTTTACATTTAATACGGTACTCAAGCAAATGACCTGCGCTGGATCATTAGTGACACGTATGACATCTTGACGTGGTCCATTGCAATGTGGGTAGTATGGACATCATTGCTCTCTAGTTGCAGTTGTCGTAGGCATCTCACCAGATCCTCCTTATTGAGATTGGCCTTTTTGTAATTCTTGCACGTACAACTCCAAATATGCCTCAGCCAAGCGTGTTATATTTTGGTAGTCAATTCTCTCTATTATTCTACCTCTTTCGTATTCTCCAAGTAATTGTTTATCTCCGTCTCTATTTCTCACCTTTTCTGTATCCGAATTTATTACAACTAGGCTTTCAACTTGGCTTCTTCTTAATTGCACTCTATCCAGGTGAAACAACTGTCATAATAGTACACTATACAATATTAGCGTTTGATTTGTACATGTATGACTAGCAAAGACATGAAGGGCAGTTATTATTAAAGAAGGCTGACACAGTGAACAATATTCGGCAACTCAGTGAACTTAGCCATAAAAACCAGGGAACAGTATTAAATTTAGAGTGCGATTCCATGCCTACCTTAGTTTCATCACCAATCAGGTTCCACAGTGAACATTTGTCAATATCCCTGTAAACCAATTTAAAGTAAATAGTGAATCAAGTAAAACTTTTACAAATATAGAACTAGCATATTTTACAGTGAACTTTACTCGACTTCCACCATGAACAACATTCAATTGCTCAGTGAACTAATACAAAGTAATTAGTGAACGAGGTAAAACTTATACATACCCAGAACTAGTATGTTTTAGAGTGAACCTTACTCAATTACTCAGTGAACTAATTCAAAGTCCATAGTGAACTAAGTAAAACTTATACATATATAGAATGGGTCAACTTAGAGACATGAAGGCCACTTATTATAAAAGAAGACTGATGCATTTCAATATGTGTTGTTGACTTCCACAATGAACAACATTCAACAATTCAGTGAACTCATCCAAAAAAACAATGAACAGCATTAAATTTAGAGTGCACTTCTATATTGCATTCAGTTCCAATACCAATAAGGTTTTGCAGTGAACATTTTTCAATTACTCAGTGAACTAATGCAATGTAAATAGTGAACCAAGTAAAACTTACACGTACACCGAATTAGCATGTTTTACAGTGAACCTTTCTCAATTACTTAGTGAACTAAGTCAAAGTCCATAGTGAACCAAGTAAAACTTACCCATATATAGAATTAGTCAACTTAGAGACATGAAGACAACTTATTATAAAAGAAGATTGACGTATTTTAACATGTGTTATTGACTTCCACAGTGACCAACAATCAATAAACGGGTGAACTCACCCAAAAAAATAGTGAATTGTATTAGATTTAGAGTGCACTTCTTTGTTGCATTTAGTTCTAATACTAATCAAGTTTTACAGTGAACATTCCTTAATTACTTAGTGAACTAATGCAAAGTAAATAGTGAACCAAGTAAAACTTACACACACCCAGAATTAGCATGTTGTACAGTGAACCTTACTCAATTACTTAGTGAACTAATTCAATGTCCATAATGAACCAAGTAAAACTTACACATATATAGAATTGGTCAACTTAGAGACATATCATAAGAAGTTCTATATATGTATGAGTAGCAAAGACATACAGTCCACTTAGTATAAAAGAAGTCTAATAAGTCATTAATACCATTTATAAGGAGCTACACATATTATGCTTTATCACAATTAGGGAAAAATAAAATGTATAATGTAATTACTGCTAGGCTCCAGCTTAATGAAATGGGCTGATCAAATGCGCTTACCATTAGGAATAACAGCAGTCCAGTGAAGAATTTACTCGTATCTCTCTTCTATTCAATTACTGCTTCATTCAAGCACTTGATGGCATATGCACACCATTTGTATTTCTGAATTTCATTGACATTGCGTAAATACTTCACTGCACGAAAGTGACAAGTGCCATTTCCATTTCTAATAATGCAAATAGACACAGCATATGTGATTAAGTCTGTGATGAATTTATGTCCATGCCCGCCATGCTCCAGGATGTCTTTATGCATGCTACGAATTGGTGGTCCACTTCTTTTAGCATTCCACCTTCTGCTCCACAGCTCTAAAAACTCTATATCAGATTGTGAACTCTGGCCTTCACTTATTTTAAGTTGTCCCATTGTTAATCCTAATGTGGCATAAACATATTCCTCATCTATTAGTAGTTTACAATTAGGAAGCTTTAGTGAACAGTCCCATGGATCATATTTCTCTAAAAACCACCTAGCTAATCTTTTAGGAATCAATTTCGTTCTCACAGCTAGAATTCCTCGAAACCCTGTCTCCATTATGGCTAATCAATGTTCATAATCTAGCCTCTCCACCAAAGTTAGAAAGCCAACTGGGCCCATTCTTTGCTGAAGCAACCTAGTCCATGATCTAGGCCTAATAATTGAAAGTTCTGCATTCTTATTTACAGGTTCTTCAAATTCAAGTTGGCTGTATTGCACTTTCTTTCTAGCAGTTGTTTTATATGCTCATTTCATTGTCTGTTGCGCACTTTCTGTCTAGTGCTGCTTCTTTTGTTTTTTCCCTGCAGGCTCATGTTCATTTCGAAAAGTTTCTTTACTACATTGAGCCACCCGATCATCAGCATTTTGTGGCTCTGTTTGTGTGTTAGATACTTTTCCATGTCTATCAGCTTCAGTTACCAATGTCCTATCATACAAACTTCCTATCAATATTTGGGCTTTATGTCATATATATAACTAGGTATTTGCATAACATAACATAGCATAGCTTGGGTTTTTGTTCACTGACTTCATTAATGTTGTTCACCATGCAAGTTAGTAACATTGGCATCAGAGTCGCTAATACAACAGCTTTGATGCTAAAAATACTGCACAACACAAAATAGAAACTCCAATTGCTCATTTTGTCAAGAGGACCAACAATAGGAAATAATTTACTAGCAGCCTCTCCTATAGGGTTGCAATTACCAAGCCAATACCCGCAAATCTTGCTTTGAGGGCCCCAGAGGCAAGGGGTAGATTATGTAGCCCTTACACTGCTACAACTAACTCATTGAATAGATTTGAAAACCATCAATATTTAGCTACTTCATAGAAAAAGAAGAAGATGGCAGCATACTAACAGATTTAGCTATACTGCACAATAATTCAAAGCTGAATACATTTCTAATAGTGATTCTCGTAAGCCCTAAACAAAAGTGAATGAACAGTGGGTTCATAAGTAATGTCTCGATAGCAGAGAAACATAATACTTCAAGCTTCCGAAATGGCCAAAGGCTACAAGCTGAACCATTAATGCTTACTCTGAGGAAGAATAACAAAATCATACATTCTAATGGCTAACCAAAGATTAACATAACATAACATAGCTTGGGTTTTTGTTCATTGACTTCATTAATATTGTTCACTGTCATATTTGAGTTGGTTCGCTCATATTTTGAGTACTGCTCCCTATAGAACATGCTAGGTATTGGAACTTCACTCCGCATAAAATTGCACTCAAATTTAAATACAGATTAAATAGTTTCTTTAGGGTTGTTCACTGAAATATTGATTATTGTTCACTTTGGATTTCACCAACACATGTTTGCAAAATCGCCACCAAAATCAAGCAATTAAGCATCCAAAGGTGTTTATAATTGCAAAATTGAGAATAGAAATTATAGCCTTAATTCATTCACTCTTTCACATGTAGTTCACTTTAGGTTTTGCCCACACAACTAAGAAGAAACCACTACAACAAAGAACACCATACCATTACAACTTACAACTAATAAGAAACCTCAACATCTGTTACAATCAAGTAATCCAACCTCCAAAGTTGTATTTAGTTGCAAAATTTAGAATAGAAATTAGAGCATCCTTTACCCGGGTTTTCACTTATATTTAATTGTCAGTCCAGATTGTCTTCTTCTATTTTCGTTGACTAGACTATCGGTTTCCTTACCATCTACTGCATGCATGCCTTTATCTCGATCTACCATTGTTGCTGGTTTTAGAGTTGATTTGAAGTGAGTTTTGACACTCTTGATTATTGAGGTTTTTGCTAGAAACTGTGAAGTTGCTTGCTTTGTTGATGCACAAAGACTCTTAGAGAGAGTAGGAGTGTAATTTCAAGTTCAGCAAATGCATATCTGAACCGTCTTTAGCTGTTACATGGAAGTTGTTTTCTTTAATGGTAGTGGCAGGCATAGGGGTTTTATTTTTTGTTTCCTTTTTTTTTAAATGACAAATGTGTTCTTAATCCTACATGGCAGTTTTTGTCTACCTGTACATAAGAGTATGAACTCCCATGTGTATAACAAATATATTGTCACTTGTGTTATGCCCTTACAATGTAAGGATGTAATTCTAACATTTTTAACACTGTATTACTAATTGAATAAATCGATATTGTTTCAAAGACCAAAAACAAAATTGATAAGTCACATTATTTTGTTTATGATTAGTTGAACCTCTCCTTTTTATTATTTTCTATAGTAACAATATACTTTCCATTCGTAATGTTCAATTCACGTCTTTTTATTCATTTAAATCAATTCCTTTTTAAATTTTATGTTATCTAAATATTAAATTTTTATTACTAATTAATAGTAAGACATGTAGACGGGACTCACTTTAATATAGAGGATTGAGATTGTACTAGATTTACATTCATGTTAAATGGCATTTTTACCCCTTATAGCATCGTAAGTGGACTCCGATGCAAGGAGCATAGTCAATTTTTATTTTTACTTTATTAATATTATAAATAAGCATTAAAAATGTATCAATTCTAGAGGTAGTAATATTCTGATGGTAATATAATTTTAGTTATTATTATTGCTTTTCTTTTTTCACATAAATCACTTTAAAATCCTTTTTTTCAAATTATAATTAATTACTTACTATTTTTTTCCAAAAATCCATAATATGTGTGACTTTGTTTGGTGGGGCAAACTTTAGTAATTAAATGGATCATCATTTTTATTTAACTTACTTTAATACAAATTATATTAAAGTATTACCAATTACTATATAAGATAGATAAAGAGTCACAATTTTAAATTCAATGTAACATTGCATTAATTTAGCCTTATATTCATAACCAATTGCACATCCTTTGAGCTAACCCAATGCATTAAGTTGCACTCCAACTTAAGCATCATATGTGTCAACTATAAATTACTTCCATCCAACTTTACACACACACACACACACACACACATATATGTATTTATGTGTGTATATATATATATATATATATATATATATATATATATATATATATATATATATTATATATTATATATAATATTATATATATATTATATATATATATATATATATAGATATATGTTGTGTGTGTGTGTGTGTATATATATATATATAGATATATATATATATATTATATATAATATTATATATATATGTATGTGTATATGTATTTATGTGTGTGTATGTTGTATATATATATATATATAATATATATATATATATACTATATCTATATATAATATATATATTATATACATACAAACATACATACATACATGCATACATCTATATACACAAACACACACACACACGCACATATATATATGTATGTATGTATGTATTTTGTATGTATATATATACATATGTATGGATGTATATGTACATATATATACCACACACACACACACACACACGTACACATATATATATATATATATATATATATATATATATATATATATATTATACATATGTATATATATATACATACATATATATATATACACACACACGTGTATATATATATATATATATATATATATACACCTACATACATACATACATGCATATATGAACATAAATACGTATAATACATATATATATATATACACACACACACACACAAAACAATACCTCCTCCCAGTATGGGTCCCACTTTCACGAGGTCTTAGGAGATCCAGATGTAGGCAACCTTACCTCTTCCGGTATTCCTACCAGTAGAGAGGTTAAATCCAAGAGACCACAAACAAACAAGATTTTATGAAAACATTTTATAGAAAAATGATTTTGTGAAAACATTTAATGAAAAAATTAAGGACACACAGCAAGGAATGACTAAGATATATTAATAAATTAGGTTGCCGTAGCTATGTAATATAAGAACAATACCAGAGGAAGGTAATATACCTTAACAACCAGAGGTAAGCAAACAATGTCTTTTTCCAGATGAAAGTGCTACTGCATACAAACATAAAATATGAAAAAACCACTACCAAAACTATGCTACTGCATCCGGAAGACAACTACGAGGTCAACTCTCTGTGATCTAAGATCTTAATCCTATCCCGCTAAAGTTTCCTATCATGAGCCAGATCCTGCGTCAATCCTACAACTTTCAAGTCCTCTATAATCACCTCATGCAAATTCTTCTTTGGTCGTCCCCCCCTCTTTTGCCTTGGGGGATGTTAATCCTCTCACGTCTCCTCACTAAAGCATCCACACTCCTTCTTTTTATATGGCCAAACTATCAGAGTCTTGTTTCTCTCATCTTATCTTCGATGGGAGCCACTTTAACTAAGTCTCTAATTACTCCATTCCTAATTCTACCTATTCTCGTATAACCACACATTCACCTAACCATCCTCATCTCTTCTACTATCAACCTTTGAACCTACGTCTTTTTTAGAGGCCAACATTCTGATCCATATAGTATAGCTGGTTTAACTACCATACAATAGACTTTACATTTCAATCCTATAGGCACCCTCTTATCACACAGCACACCTGAGGTATACTTCCATTTTTGCCAACCCGCTTTTATTCGCTGGCTAATATCTTCGTCAATATCCCCATTCTACTGAATGATAGAGCCTAGATACTTAAACTTATCGACCTTTGGCATCAACCTCCCATCTAAGGTGACTTCTCCCCCTGTATACCTTCCATTGAAACAGCAATGAAGGTATTCCGTTTTTGATCTACTTACTCTAAAACCTCTAGATTCCGTATATGTCTCCATCGTTCCAACTTGTGATTAACTCCCTATCTGGTCTCATCAATAAGAGCAATGTCATCTGCGAATAGCATACACCATGGTAAGTCATCTTGAATCCCTTTTGTAAGTTTATCCATAACTGGAGTGAAAAGAAAAGGGCTTAAGGCGGAACCCGGATGCAGGCCCATATAAACGAAGAAGTCATTAGTGACCTCTCCAGCATCCTAACACTCATCCTGCATCCCTCGTATATATCCTTAATAACTCGAATATATACAGGTGACACTCCTTTCTTTTCCAAGCATTTCCATAATACTTCATGCGGAACTCTATCATATGCTTTTTCCAGGTCAATAAAAACCATATGAAAATCCACCTTTCTATTGCTGTACAAACCCATGAGCCTTCTAAGGAGGTAAATCGCCTCTATGGTCGACCTACCTGGCATAAAACCAAATTGGTTCTCTGATATCGAAATATCCTTTCGCAACCTTCTCTCAATCATCCTCTCCCTTAACTTCATAGTGTGGCTGAGCAACTTTATACCCCTAAAATTATTACAATCTTGAATATCATCTTTGTTCTTGTACAGAGGGATGATTGTACTAGATTTTCATTCTTTGGGTATCTTAGCAGTCCTAAAAATAACATTGAGAAGCTCCTTTAGCCACTATAATCCTTCTTCACCTAAACACTTTCATACTTCCACCGGTATCTGATCTGGACCCTCTGTATTTTCATTGGTCATCTTATTTAAGGCCTCTTCAATCTCGTCCTTGCTGATATGACCACACAATCATGGATCAAGTTGCCTCTCACTACACTCTCGTTCCCTACTTCGAAAATCTTCCATCACTCCACTATTGAGGAGTTTGGAAAAGTACCTTTGCCATCTCCCCTTAATTTCTGCATCCTCAGACAGCACCTTACCATTTTCATCCTTAATGCATCTCACAACACCCAAATCCCTTATTCTTTTTTCTCTAGCCCTCGCCAGTTTAAAGACTTCCTTCTCCCCTTCCTTGCTCTCTAGTTTATGATATAACCTATCATAAGCCATGCTCTTAGCTACTGCAACCGCTGTTTTGGCTACCTTCTTTGCTGCCTTATATCTAACTTTACTAATCTCTTTCTCTTCATCTGCTCCAATGTTCATGAAACTAGCGTATGCCTCTTTTTTCTCCTTGACTTTCTCATTTACCTCCTCGCTCCACCACCAGGCACCCTTCATTTTGTTACCACCTCTCGTAGATATACCTAGGATTTTCTTAGTCGACCTTCGAATACATTCTGCCATAGTCTCTCACATTGTATCTGCATCCTCTACCCGCCTCCAAGGGCCTTCTTTAGTAATCCTCTCTGATAATAACGCAGTGTTCTCCTTATTTAGCATCCACCACTTAACTCTAGGGTCCCCAACACTCCTTTTCTTCCACCTTGAACATTTGAACTCTACATCGAACACTAGCAACCTATGCTGAGTTCCTAAATACTCACTAGGAATTACCTTACAATCCTTACATAACCTCTGACTATCCAGCCTAATAAGGAAGTAATCAATTTGGGTCTTTATGGGGTCACTCTTAAAGGTCACCAAGTGGTCATCTTTCTTCTTAAAATAGGAGTTTGCCACTAACAATTCATAGACCACCACAAAGTTCAAAACAGAAACTCCTCCAATGTTTCTTTCCCCATAACCGAAACCCCCGTGACCCATATCATACCCGTCTGAGTCAACACCAATATGGTCATTAAAGCCTCCTCTTATGAAAATTTTTTCGCTCCGAGGTACATCCTGGATGACCAGATCCAAATCCTCCCAAAATAGCTTCTTAATATCGTCTAGTAGACCTATTTGAGGAGCATAAACACTAACCACGTTTATGATTTCTAATCCCACCAATACCTTAATGGCCATAATTCGATAACTCTTACGCCTCATTTCAACAACAACGTCAATCAACTCCTTATCTACCAAAATTCCAACTCCATTCCTAGCCTTGTTTGACCCCTAATACCATAGTTGTACCCATCAACTTCTCTAGCTTTAACCCCCACCCAATTAATCTCTTGAACACAAGCTTGTTATTCCTATGTCTACGCAAAGACTTAACTAATTTTATAGACTTACCTGTAAGAGACCCAATATTCCAAGATGCTAGGCGCACCTTTCGAAACCCTACACCCCTCCTAACCCCATTTCCCCCTAGAGGACTGGCCAAAGCTACTACATTACTCACCCCCTAGCTTAAGCTGCCAATACCCATTCCCCGCAACGCACTAAAAGAGACTACTAATAACACAATAAGTTTGCACTTACGAATAATGAGGGAGTAAGCAAATAAAAGCACCCCAAAATAATCACCGGGTGGCCCCAAATAATAGGAAAAGAACAAGGTACTGAAACTAAAAGGTAAAGAGACACTGGCTAGAAAGAACAATAAAATTAGTTAACAAGACTAGAAATCTACTTGAGAAAAATACACACAAGTCAATAGTAAAACTAATAAATAAAAATAACAAAAATAACAAAATAATACTAATACAACCAATGACAACAACAATAATAATAAACACAATAGTGATTTAAACTAATACCACAACCAACAGTAACAGTAATAGCGAAATAGCGCACTCAAATACAGTTGCTACGATACTTACAAAAAACCAATCGTAGACCACGGAAAACAATAGAAAAATAAGGACCCCAATCCCTAAACACACCAATTATCACAACAATTATCACAACAAAAAGAATATTTAGGCAATTGTACCAAAAAAAGCTCCACTTGTACAAAACAAGGTACGTAAAAATAATAAAATAAAAGACCTAAACAGAATGAGGAGGGCCTGGGAAGGGGCGACTAAACTGGCAGGGGTCCGTGGCAAAGCACAGAGCAAGCCGTGCGAAGGGGACAAGGACACCGGGAAGCACCACCGGAGAAGGGTAGGTAGCAGAGCTACCCAATCCTACGACACTCAGAATTATCCCCTGCAATGTCACAAATGCTGGACGATCGGCATATAGGAGACGACAAGCCAGGGAAGGGGCTACACTGGGAAAGGCCGGACTCACGGGGAGTGGGACTCAATACAA
>JAKOGI010000733.1:403716-406216 GCA_029747015.1 Carnegiea gigantea
GTATATGTATGCATGTGTGCACATGTAAGACCCCGCAGTTTCGTTTTCCGTTAAGCTAACTAATTTCCTTTTTACGTTTTAAATTCATATTTTTAGTAACTGTATGAGTTAAATTATTATCAATGTGCTTTTGAGAACTATAATTTCATTAAAGACAAGATTATTATTGCTATTATTGATTTCAAAATCAATTCGTGCCATTTATGCCTTTAAATGATATCGATAGTTTAATTTAATCGATATTCGATTTATTTAGTCGTTTCCTGAAAACGGTTAGGTTTTCAACCTTAGAATGAGTTTCGAGGTTTATTAAATGGGACTTCGGCGTATTTGGGAACGAATAATTGATGGAGGGTTGTGTTACCGATTTGAGTTTAGAACAAGACGTTCGGGATTGGACTAGCAATTTAAGTAGATTGAGTTATTACCCAAAAAAAAAAAAAAAAGAAGGAACAAAAGGGGAGGGGTCGAAGTCGGGTACCTGAGACCCGACTCCCCCAAACGCTTCTCTCTCTCTCTCTCGCACTGCTCTGCTTCTTCTCCTCCTCTTCCAGCCACCATGAAAACGTCGGCCACCTCCTCCCTCCTCACACCCACGCGTCGCCGGCGAGCCCCACGACGGTCCCTGTGCGCAGTGAGCACCGCAACACAACCCCGTAGTGGTCAGCTTGGCGGCGGAAACACGCCAAAATCCGGCCAAACACCCAGCAGATTTGGAGCATGCAAGGTGAGTTTCGAACCTCTACACTCCTATAAATTGAATTCTCGTCCTAATTCCATCTCAATTGAATCCCTTGCTTTATCCCCTTCGAATTGTACCTGAATCTATCAAAAATTGCAAGTTAGGGTTTGGGGGTTTGGACTGGTTGAGTCACGCGCGAAGAGCAGGGAGTTGGTGTTCGATTTTTGGCCTCAATTCAAGCTAAATCGCATGTTTCTAGCGTGGTATCGAGGTGGGTGTTCCTTGCCTCCTAAATTAGTACTAATTTCAGAAACGTTTTAGCGAAATCGATGTTGCATGTTAGACTAGCATAGCCTAATTTAGAATGTGCTGCTTGAGGTTTATAATTCGAAGTTAATTATACATGTTTAGCGTTAATTTGAATGTATGTAACCATTGAATGCCTAAGTTTATAATTCGAAGTGAATTATACATGTTTGGCGTTAATTCGAATGTATGTAACCATTGAATGCCTAAGTTTATAATTCGAAGTGAATTATACATGTTTGGCGTTATTTCGAATGTATGTAACCATTGAATGCCTAAGTTTATAATTCGAAGTGAATTATACATGTTTAGCGTTAATTTGAATGTATGTAACCATTGAATGCCTAAGTTTATAATTCGAAGTGAATTATACATGTTTAGCGTTAATTCGAATGTATGTAGCTATCGGAAGCCTGAATTTATAATTCGAAGTGAATTACATGCCTTTAGTGTTAATTCGAATGCCTGTGACCATTGAATGTTTTAGATTTTACATGGAAATGAATCAAATACCTTTAGCTTCGAATCGAACCAATTTAGTTAATCATGCCTCAGTTATTAATTCAAAGTTAATTTAGCATGTTTAGCATCGATTCAATTAATTAGTTGATGCATGAAAAGGATTATAAACGAAGTTAGTTTAATGTGTTTAAAATCGATTCAAGTGAATTTAGCTAGTTCATGCCTAAAAGTTTAGTTCAAAATGAATTACGAATGCTTTGAATCGACATACGAACACTTAGTTAATGCGTGCTCGTTCAGTAGCTTCTAAATGAATTATGAATGCGTGAATCGACACATGTACACTTAAACAATTCATACTCAATTAATAGTTTCGAAAGGAGATGAGTGTGCTTGGAATCGATACTTGTGTAATTAGTTAGTTTATACCTGAGTAGTAACTTTGACGTAATAAATGAATGCCTAAAGTCATATTATGTTTAAGTGGTTTATTTAGATTCGAATTGTAATTTCCATACAAATAATGAATGTTTAGATCCGCATTATGTCTAAGTGACCTAAATGGGTTCGAATAGCAACAGTGACATAATAAACGGAAACTTAAAATCGTATTATGCTGAAATAGCTCAATTAGACTTGAAATATAACTTCTAACCAACGTTTATGAATGTTTGGTCGTTCCATGATCGTGTATGAACTTCGAAGTGCATCGTACGCATTTGAAGTTTATGTATATAAATGTTTGATCAGTCTATGATCACCTATATGCTTAACTATCCCATAAAGGCCTACTAACTCTGAAGTAAGTTATAAATGCTTAGAACCTTATCGTGTATGAACTCCCAAGTAAAGTTCTATAATTTTATATGTGTACGTGATGGTATATACACGTACGTATGCTTACTACAACACACCGCTAAGTGGCGCTGCTTACCCTGGTAAGTACTTAAACCTTACCTTTTCATAAATTAGTATGATAATATGTTGTGTTGATAAATTCGATGAAACGAGTTGGTAGTTGGATGGTTTGAGGAAATAATTATGAGCGTT
>JAKOGI010000733.1:418716-431216 GCA_029747015.1 Carnegiea gigantea
ACCACTGCACCTCCTGAGGTGCAGTATGCCTCGGAGAGTTCGCGGGCAAATCCCTGATTGGCTAGCCCACCTCTTCCCGAGAGAGAAGTGTACATCACGGTGGACGCCCTGAAAAACTTTATGTCCACCATGATGGACACTATCAACCGGCGGGCCTCAGAACAGGTTGAAGGGGCTATGGAGGCGGCTAACTCGGCCAGACCGCTTCCTCATTTTGATTACGTGCCTACCCATGGAGGTGAGCCCTTCCACCCGCCGGAGCGGGTACCATCCCCCCGTTACACCGAATGGGAGCAGGAGGTATCTTGGTCGAACCGGAGCAATCAGCCCTATACGGAGTTGCTACATCAGCGATAAGCAGTGAGACCTAGTGGCCACCCCATGTAGGGGGCAACGGATCCACAACTGCTTCCACTCCCTATGCAACCCATTCTAGGCGAACCAACCTGGCTTGAGGAACAAGAACAGACTTCTAAGCCTCGGGGGGAGATCTCAGGCAGGCGTCGGCTCAACTCGAAACGCCGTACCCACCATGACCACACGCGAAGTCCTCCACGGGAGATCCATGATCAGGAGCTGCACCGAGGAGACCGGTTGCCCGCAAGAACTTCGAGGCACGGCTAGGAGAGGAAGAGTCCTTCTGTTACTGACGTGGAGCACCATCCTGAAACCTCTATCAAGGTGTCAGGAACAGCCGCTCGACCGATTGCTCTTTCCTTCTCCACCCCATTTGATGCAGAAATCATCAACGCTTCATGCTACGGGAAAGTCAAGATGCTCACGGTAGACCTTTATAATGGGACGATAGATCCCGAAGAGCATCTGGGGGCCTATAAAGCATAGATGTATGTGTAGGACGTAGATGAGGCTGCTTATTGCCGTTATTTCCTTCCTACCTTAAAGGGAGTGGCACAGTCATGGTTTAATGGTCTGCCCCTGGGAAGCTTCACTTGCTTCCAGAACCTGGCTAACAAATTTGTTAGCCAATTCATTGACAGTCAGAAGGAATGGAGGACTAGTATCCACCTATCCAAAATCAAGCAGGGGCCACAAGAGTCCCTCGTCGAATTTGTCAAGCGCTTTCATCAGGAGGTGGTGCTAATTCGAGACTTGGAAGATGGGATAGCTTACACCTCCTTCTTGAACGGTCTCAGGAGCGGCCGTTTCAAGTTCTCCTTGGTTAAATATAAGGAGACGACGTTGGCCGAGGCCCTGAGGAAGGCCGCAGATTTCATTCGTGCCACAGAGATCTGCGTTGAAAATTCCGACGCCTCGAAGAAGGCTAGGATCCTGAGGAATAAGAATCTCCATCGTAGTGACAGGAATGCTGATCCCCGAGAAAGGAGGCCGTAGTTCAAGGCAATTGACCCTCGTTTACTACTGATACCAGAAGCATCCTCATGGAGGTTGGGGGACATCCCATGCTCCAAAGACCACCACCCATGACCGCACCCCCGAAGCTGCAAAATGCTAGGAAATACTGCTAGTTTCATGAACAGAGTGGACATACCACTACTGAGTGCGGAGAGCTGAAGAAAACCCTTTATGAATTGGCAGACAAGGGTCAGATTGATCGATTTTTAAAGAGAAGACCCCGGTTCCTTCAACGGGAACAAGAGCCCGCACAACCGCAACCACAAGATGAGGAGTGTTCGACCGAAGTTGTGGCCACAATTGCTGGGGGTTATGTGGAAGGAATGACCCCGTCAACTTAGAAAGCTCAGCTCAGAATTGCACAGCAGGTACTTACCACTAAGGAAGGACCCCGCACAATAGTGCCCATAGTGGTGTTTGGTGGAAAGGAAGCCCCGCGATTCGCCTCTCCACACAATGATCCCTTAGTTGTTGAGATGAAGATAACAAGTGCAATTGTACGGCGAAATTTGATCGACACGGGTAGCTCTGTTGACATCATAACCTGGGACTGCTTGAAGAAACTCACACACCCCGAACGTGACATCGTCCCCTTGGTGCACCCTATCTTGGGCTTCGGCGGGTAGGAAGTGAATCCCACTGGGATTATATGCCTCCCTATATGCTTTGGTGACAAGCTCAAATCTAAGAACCTAGAGGTCGACTTCTTGGTCGTTGATGTGCCCACGGCCTACAATGTGATCTTAGGACGTCCAACCCTTCACAAGGTGAAAGCCGTCATCGCCCCATGCCTCCTCTAGCTCCAATTCGAGGCTGATGATGATAGCATCGGTGAAATGCATGGGGACCAATGGATAGCCCAAGAGTGTTACTTGGTGAGCATCAGACCCCTGGTAGAGCAAACGAAGGAGCGCGGGCTTGACGAGCCATCCCAACCAGAGAAGCATGAAAGGGCTAGACCAGCCACCATGGTCCCACAAGCATTGGTCATCCACACCCTCACCTCGGCAGAACCCTCACGGCCTCGACGGAGGCCACAGGTGATGTGGAGCCAGTTTCACTTAAGACTATACAGCATGAGCACACAGTTCAACTGGGTCAAGATATCACCGCCCTCGATCGGCAATCACTGCTCTCCCTCATACGGGAGTATAAAGATGTCTTCGCGTTTAGACCTGAAGAAATGCCCGGCATCGCCGCAACTGTTATGGAACACCGGCTGAACATGGACCCCCATCACAGGCCGGTCATACAAAAGAAGCGCCATATGGGCCCAAAGAGAGCGGCCGCTGCCAGTGCTGAAGTACAGAAGTTGCTAGAAGCTTGGTTCATTCAAGAATGTCAATACCCTGAATGGATCTCCAATGTGGTGTTACTGAAGAAACCCAACGGACATGGAGAATGTGCGTGGATTTCATGGATTTGAATAAGGCCTGCCTGAAGGATAGCTACCCACTGTCGAAAATTGACAAGTTGATGGACGCCACGGTCGGACATGCCTTATTGAGTTTCATAGATGCTTTCTCCGGGTACCACCAGATACCCCTCTGCCCGAAAGATCACGAAGAGACTGTGTTCATCACGGACTGCAGCCTCCATTGTTATAAGATGATGCCTTTTGGATTAAAGAACGCAGGAGCCACTTACCAGCACTTGGTTAACAAACTGTTCGAACCCCTCATTGGCAAGACCATGGAACTCTACGTCGACGATATGATAGTAAAAAGTAAGACCGATGGGTATCATGGCCATGATTTGAGGAAGACATTCGATACACTCTGGACATTTAGCATGAAGGTTAACCCCAAGAAGTGCGTATCTGGGGTACGATCGAAGCAAATTTCTTGGCTTCATGATCAGCAGTTGCGAAATCGAAGCTAACCCGGACAAGATCCAGGCCATCCTCGACATGAAGCTACCACAGAGTGTAAGAGAAGTGCAATGCCTAACCGGTTGCATAGCCGCCTTAGGCCGATTTATGTCTCGATCTGCAGACAAGTGCCAGCCGTTCTTCCGCATCTTATGACAACGGGCCAACTACAGTTGGGACCACCAGGCTGATGAAGCTTTCCAAGCCTTAAAGACCTAGCTGGCTTAGCTGCCCAAAATCGCCAGCACCCTAGAAGGAAAATTGTGGTCCTGTATTTGGCTGTTTCAGAGCACACGGTCAGCACTGTTCTCGTAAGGGAAAAGACAAAGGAGCAAATCCCTATGTACCACGTAAGTCACACCTTGGCGGGGGCAGAAGTGAACTATCCTCTTATAGAGAAGTTTGCCTATGCCCTAGTGATGGCCAGTTGGAAGCTGAGGCCTTACTTTGAGGCTCACAAGATCCTAGTCCTAACCGATCAGCCCTTGAAGAACGTCCTTTAGAAGTTAGATGCCTCAGGGCCACTCTTGAAGTAGGCCGGCAAGCTGTCACGCTACCACTTGGCCTTTGAACCACGGCAGGCCATCAAAGCCCAGGCGTTAGCCGAGTTTTTGGCCGAGAATACAACGCCAGCCGAGGAAGGTGATTTGCGCCGGCGGCCCCGGAACCTGCATGTGGACGACTCGTCCACTAAAGGACGGGAATGGGACCGACCTCATCATTGAAAATCCCACCGGGGCACGGTTCGAACACGCTTTGAAGTTCATGTTCAAGGCATCCAATAATGAAGCAGAATATGAAGCCCTCATTACGTGAATTGAGCTATGTTACACCGTGAGGACGGATTCTGTCTAAGCCTTCTCTGACTCCCAGTTAGTCGTCAGCCAGCTCAACGACGCATACGAAGCAAAGGACGACACCATGGCAACAAATATTCGGCGGGGATGGGAGGCGACTAAGTTGCTAAAGCACTTTGCAATCACACACATTCCTCGCCCAGAGAAGTGACAGGCTGATGCCCTATCAAAACTGGCAAGCTTATCCGATGATGGGAAGCCCAAAAACATTTAGTGGGAGACCCTGATGGAGAGGAGCATCGATCTACATGAAGTGTTGTGGTTAGACAGAAGCTCGACTTGGATGGATCCTATCCGTGTGTACCTCACTGACGGTATCCTTCCCCTGGATCCCAAAGAAGCAGATAGAGTGAAAAAGAGGTCAAACTGGTTTATCGTATACGAGGGGATCTTATACAAGAGATCTTTCGCCCGGCCCCTCCTACGTTGTGTGACCACGGAAGACAGAAAAAAGATACTAGAAGAGCTGTACGAAGGCGTTTGCAGCACACATGCTGGAGGCCGCGCCCTAGCTATTACGGCCATTCGCACTAGCTACTACAGGCCCAGCTTGCGGGAGGACGCCATGACACTAGTGCGGACCTATGACAAATGCCAAAAGTTCACCCCCATCCAACGAGCCCCCTCCACCCCCATGACGCCAATCGTCAGCCCCCTGCCATTCGCCATATGGGGAATGGATATCCTCGGCCCTTTCCCCAAAGCTACGGGGCAGTGTAAGTACCTTTTTGTGGCGGTAGACTACTTTACCAAATGGATAGAGGTCGAGGTTGTAGCCTCTATAACCACCACTAAACTGCAAAGGTTCATTTAGCGGAACATCATCACTTACTTCGGCATCCCTCGTGCCATCATCTTTGATAGCGGTAGGCAGTTCGACACCAGTAGGCTCACGGACTATCTTAGCAGCTTGGGCTGCCAAGCTCGGTTCACCGCTGTGGCTCACCCTCAGACCAACGGCTAAGCCGAGGCGGCCAACAAGTCTATCCTCCATGACCTACAGAAGAAACTTGACGACGCAAAGGGAAAATGGGTAAAGTGCTGCACGGCATCTTATGGTCCCTCCGCACCATTGCGACAATCGCTATTGGTAAAACCCCTTTCATATTAGCTTATGGGCCTAAGACTGTTCTGCCATAGAGGTCACCCTTTACACTTATCGGTTGACAACTTTCCAAGAAGAGTTGAATAATGCAGTGCTCCGAGAAGCTCTCTGTCTCCTCCCCTCCATCTGTGGCGATGCTCTCTTCGAGAAGCCTTCTATAAACTCTGCAGTGCATGCTTGCACAATCGATCAGTGCGGTTGCGACCAATTCATGTGGACGGCTTTGTTCTCCAGCGCATGGAGGCCGTAGCTCGTGTGGGGGGACATGGAAAACTCACTGCCAATTGGGAAGGTCCATATAAAGTTGCTTCTCAAGTCCGGCCCGAAACGTATTGCCTCGAGACCGCTACTGGCTCTCCTATACCACGAACTTAGCATAGCAGCAATTTAAGAAAGTACTACACTTAGGCTCATGTTTTTCCTTTTTCTCCAATGGACATGTATTCCTTGATTACAAGTAATAAAATCAGAAGCCCACAGCGGCCATGTTTGCACTCATACGCAACCCTCTTTTTCTCTAAAAACGTCTTTATGGCCGATCACTGGACCCTTAGCCCTGGGGGCAAAGGATCCCTGAGCACGGCCTTACGACCGGTTGCTACACTTTTAGTCCCAGTAGGAGCTAAGGGTCCATGAGCACGGTCTTATGGCCCGTCGCTGCACTCTTACCCCTAAGGGGGGCTAAGGGTCCATGAGCATGGCCTTATGGCCGGTTGCTACACTCTTAGCCCAGTGGGGGTTAAGGGTCCATGAGCACGGCCTTATGGCCGGTCGTTATACTCTTAGCCTAGGGGCTAAGGGTCCATGACCAAGGCCTTATGGCTAGTCGCTACACTTTATGTGCAAGTAGGGGCTAAGAGTCTATGAGCGCAGTCTTATAGCCGATCGTTACACTCTTAGCCCCAAGGGGGCCTAAGGGTCCTTAAGCACGGCCTTATGGCTGGTTGCTATACTCTTAGCCCCAGTGGGGGCTGAGGGTCTATGAGCACGGCCTTATGGCCAGTCGCTACACTCTTAGCCTAGGGGTTAAGGGTCCATGAGCACGATCTTATGGCCAGTCACTACACTCTTAGCCCCAATAGGGGCTAAGGGTTAATGAGCATGGCCTTATAGCTGGTCGCTATATTCTTAGCCCCAGCAGGGGCTATGGGTCCATGAGTACGGCCTATGGCGGGTCACTACACTCTTAGCCCCAATGGGCCTAAGGGTCTATAAGCACGGCCTTATAGCCGGTCGCTGCACTCTTAGCCTTAGTAAGGGCTAAGGATTCTAGAGCATAGCCTCATGGCCGGTCGCTACACTCTTAGCCTTAATGGGGGCTAAAGGTTCCAGAGCAGGGCCTCATGGCCGGTTGCTAGACTTGTACCCCTAGTGGTGGCTAAGGGTCCATAACCACAGCCTCCAGGCTGATCACAATGTGAGTTGCGTATTCCTTAGCCAAATGACACATCACTTGTTCTTTCGCTTGGGGGCTGGTACCCTACAACACATGAAGAACAAAAACACAAGCTTAAACGAAAGAGCAAGTACAAAGCAGAAGAACGATCAGCGAAAGAAGCTGGTTACCAAAAATGAACATTTTTTATTAATAAAGTATGAGTACAACCTCTAATTTTAAAAAACAAAACGAGGAAGAAAGAAGAAAGAACACGGAAAAAGAGGGGGGGTTACACATCAGCCTCTCCACTATCCTCATGACCCTCCCCCTCAGAAGCCTCGGCCTCAGCATCCAAGGGGTTAGTTGCCTCATCCCCTGCACCCTCACCCTCGCTAAGAGGAGGAATAAATTCCACCTCTTGAGGTCACGGCCTGCGTCCTCGGCCTGCTGGCGCTTGTCTACGTAGTGGAGGTAGGCCTCGAAATAGTTATCCTCTTGAAATTCCTGAACCAGCGTCACCAAGACTTTGTACAAATACCCTAAGGTATCGGCATGGCCCTGCTGATAGCCTTGCTCCTTGGCTTGAGCCACCCTTTCAACCCCCGCAGTCGCTTCAGCCTGGGCCTTTGTGAGCGCCTCTTCTGGCTGGCACTACAAGTCTTTCTTCCCGGCCTCTCGGGCATTATGATCAACCTTCAGCTTTTCCCAGCACCGCTAGTACCAGGTCGCTAGCCCCTCCAGCCTTTAGCACTCCGCCGCAGCTCTCATCCCCCGAGCGAACGCTTCGGCCATTGTCACCTCCTTTTCGGTGATCTTGGGGGAATCTAAGGTGCCCAATGTCGCCAAGTCTCAAGACTTAACTAAGTTCTGGATAAGTGAAAACTTGGCTACACTCTCCGCCGTTATTAAATTGGTGGATAGTCACTGGGCGCTCTAGGGAGAACCGCCGACGGCTTGAGAAGCAGCTCCCACGGTCTTAGAAGGGTTTGTTCCTGGGGGCTGGGGGTACGATCCCCAGTTGACTGACTTCCAAATTATCGAGAAGCAGACCGTCCGGCTCCTGCTTCCCCTGCATGGGTAGGGGCGGACACCGCTATCTCATCAGGGCGCCCCTCAGTTCGTTGGCGCTTGTGGATCGGTAAGCTGATAGCAGGCTTCTTTCCGCGCATTACTAGAGTGGGTGCCTACAGTCAAAATAACTTAGTCAGATTACTCCAACCCAGGGATCACAAGGAAAAGGGGCGAATAAGGTTCTAAAGTGTACCTTCTTGGCTTGGTTGATGAGGCATTGCCTCTCCTCTTCCTAATGGCGCTCGGCTGCGGCTGCCACTTGCTCCAAAGTGGCATCCCCGATCTCAAAGACTGTCAACCTCGACCTTGCTTGCTTTGCTTTAAACAAAAGGGAAGTTAGGTAAGAACCATTGGGATGACCAATACCCTTAGGAAATTCTTAAGGATCAGAAGGCCCACCGCGGCAAGGAAGAAGTCGTTTCCAAAAAACTTCAACTTAGGAAGCCAATTCAAAGATTCCCTATCACTAGACTTGCTCTTCCTCTTCTCAGAGCACTTCACATATTCTATCACCTGAGCCATAAACTTAGGGATGGGTCGGGGCTTATCGTCCTCCCGTATGTAGAATTGGAAATAACAGGCCATTTTTCTTTACACGGTTGTGGGCTCCCCAAAGGGGTTCCTAACAAGCTTACCCTCGTTCTAGTCAGGAACGTTTCCCCAACCTGACTCTCGAATGGACAAAGACGAAGTCGTATTTCCAATGCTTGACTTTTGACTTCTTCTCGATGGCAGTCATGAATCCCGGCCTATTGTCGAAACAATACCATCCCAAGTCCCCGGTATCCTTGGGGGCCCTCTAGGCGGTATGCATGAGACTAAACACTCGTACGGAGCAGGTGAGGTTGCACAATTCGCAAGTCACGATGAAAGAGCAAATGTTGTGCCATGATGTAGGCACAACCTGCGCGGGTGCCAGTTTATACTTGTTCAAAACCTCTTCAATCATCGGGTGAAGAGGAAATCAAAGACTATAGATAAGAGTCTGGCGATAAACAGCTATACATTTGGCAGGTGGCATATTCACGGTGGCATCTGCCTCGGGGATTACGAAGGTGTACCCAGTAGGCAGGAGGTATTGCTTCTCGAGGGTCGTCCTCTTTAGTGTAGGAATGACCTTGGGGTTGGAAAAGTGAGTGCCCGAACTATCCTGCGGGTCCGAGCTGGTTAAGGCCACTAGGAACTCTAGTCCCTCTGCAACAATCTCTGGAACTAGTCCTACAGGCGAACAGCCTTTTCTCTTAAGTACCAACTTGCCCGGAGCCGAAGGCCCTTCGTGAGACGAGGAGCTAGTCGATGCCCCCTCCGAGGACGAACATCTCGAGGAGCTATTAGAAGAGGATGAGGAGGTCTCCCTTGGGGTAGAGTTAGTACTAATGGAGGCCACTTCGGCTCCCGATTTTGATGAGCTTGGGCCAGAACAGGGGTTATCTTGTGTACCCTTGGCCAACAACTCGTTTGAAGACCTGATACAGGGGGTAGACTTGGTTTTTTCCATTCTTCGTACCTGAAAATCAGTCATGTAGTTAGCTATGGTGATCTCCTAAGGATATGAGACCTCCACCTCAGGACTGAGGACGCTAGGGGTGGAGGAGTACTCACAGCTAGACCACGAGGGAGCGTCTGGTTCAAAAAGAGGCACCGCGTAGGGAATCTTTTTGCGTTCCCTACATTGATTCTTTCGGGGGACGCCCACAGCCGCTCGAGCATCGATGAAGGCCAGGAGGCTAGGGAATTACAGATAGCGGCCCTCCACTTGGGGACCGGCCAACCCTTCAGGAACGTCCCCACTGGATGAGCAAGACGATGACATAATTTATAAGTACAACAAACAATGCTTGGAAGGGGTACGAGGGTGTACCTGCAGAAGATGAAGATTCAAGGAGGCTGTTTGAAGATGAGAATGAATACTCAAGCAGAGCCTTCAAAGACACAGGAGGAGCATCACCTAAACCCGAGACCTCTACGGGACCACTAGAGGACGTGAGGTCAGCGGGCAGGTTCACAGGGCGCAAAATGCGGGCTCCCCTAAGCCTGTACTCGAGTTCTCGAACCAAAACTCGAAGGGACCCTAATGTAGCTGCTGCAGGGCCCACATCAGGTGCTTCGCTGAGATTCTACACGTGATACCCCACTTCGCAACCTCGTTCACGACCGTGGCATAAAAGATCGCTTGCACCATCTCGGGGGTGTTGGAGTCTTGAGCATACCGCGTAGCAACGCCAGCGTCGAAACTTGGACAGAGGATGAGGTGATCCTCAGGGAGGGGCCTCAGACGCTCGGCCGAGGTCTCCCTCAGCGGGCATTGAAAGGTTTCTTGAACATATTCGGCTGCCATCTTGGTGCTAGTGAAATTCGAAAAGTGAACCATTTCTTTCTTCTTTCCCTCTCTTCTCTAAAGGATTGAAGAATGGGCAAGAGGTGACATGACAAAGAAAGACTTGTTGCCCTTTTTTTAAGGAAGGAAGCATACCAGAATACACTGCCCTTCTCGAGGCATCCGTCAACCAGTCCACCATCGACACGTGTTACTTACAAACTGGGACCCCATTCATGAAAATAATAAAAATAAAGGATAAGCAATAAAGGCGAAGAATTGTCTGCTCCTGAAAGAAAAAGAGGGCAGTCTTTTATTGGTGGGATCTACGATTACAGACACCCTCCTCATAGGGGGCACGTACAAAGAGAGGAGAATCTTAATACTAGTCCTCGTTCGCTCGACGGAGGGGGCACGTCTCTCCACCTCGAAGTCACCGTTGGGCATGGCCGAGGGTTATACACCGTCTCCACTAGGCGAGGACACTTGGGCATCTTTAAGCTTGTCCTTAATAGACAACAGCCACACTTCAATGATCTCCCATCTCAGCTTCCGTAAGTCCAACATCAGGCTCTCCCCGATCTCCCTCCTAATGAGCCTCAGCTTTTCCGCGCCGTTGATCACCATAACATAAAATATGGCCTGCACCATCTCAGGGATATGGGCAGCATGTGCAAACTGCATTGCCATAATATGGTCGAACTCAAGGTAGGAGGCCGTGAAATACAAAAGGAGCAAGTCCGGGCGAAGGCTTGATGTTTCCCTCACGGACCTGCGAAGGTTGTCCCTAACATACTCCGCCGCCTGTACGGTGCCATGGAAGGAAGGAAAGGAGGTCGTCCTCCCCCTTGAGGGACCGCCAGCTAACACGGGGTTTGTCGGGGGATCGGCTGGACGAGAGGGCTAGGCTCGTCGGAGCCTTCGGTTATTGTCCCCAAGCCATGCTTCCACAGGGCCCCATTCCCACTTTCAGATGGCCCACATCACGCAGTCTATGGTAAGCCTGCGTGAAAGGCCCAACTCAGCGGCGTCATCTATAACCATGACGTAAAAGATTATCTGCACCATCTCTAGGGTGTTGGAATCGCGAGCATATCGCATCGCTACCCATAGGTCGAAACGGGGACAGAGGCCGTGGTAGTCCGATATAAGCGGCCTAGGGCTAGGAGTGATCCCTCAACGGCCATCAGAAGTGGTCACGGACGTACTCGGCCGCCTGCTCTGTGCTGGCGAAATTAGGAAACAGGTTCATTTCCAATTTCTCTCTCTTCTCACTTTTCGTCCACAAGAGAAAGTATGAAGTTCTATGGGAATCTCACCTTCTTTTATAAGATAGGAGATCGATGTCTAAGGAGGTGTAACCCCCGAGGGAGCAGCAGGCCAGCCCGACCTCGCCACGTGGCTCCTGCAACTTGAAATCCTGACCTAAAGTAAAATGCAAACATTTTTTGTGGCCCTAGAGCCCATCATTTAACACAAAGCGCAATGTAAGGCAGGAAGGAAATTGTTCTTCATGACAAAGATATGCCATTTTATTATCAAAAGCCCTCACAAGGGGTGGCCTAAGAAAAGAAAGGGAACGAAACATGAGAGAGTCCAAGATAAAACTAAGGCTACTCCTCGTCACTGGAGGGGGGCGAAGGGGTATTTGATCCCGAGCTCTCTTCCTGACCGTCCAAAGGGCCGCGGACCTCCACTGCGACGGCCTATTGTCGAAGCTGTGCTTCTCTCAGTTCCTGATCGACACGGCTCATCCAGGCCTCAAAACTTAACTACCTTAGACCCACCGGGGCTGACTTCAAGCCTTCGGCCATAAAACCGTGTACCACACCCAACTCTACGACCTCGTTCAACAACATGGCATAGAATGTTGCCTGCACCATTTCAGGGAGCTCAAAGTCGGCTGCCACTCCCTTGGCCCCGGGCAATGAAAAGCATGGGCAAAGGACGTGGTAATCTTCGGGAAAGGGGCGAGGTGGATGTGTAGCTCTTCTCTGGCGCCAGATGAAGGACTCCCTACATAGTCGGCCATCTCCCTGTTGTTGTAGAGGGGAGGAAATGCCATACTAAAAGGGGAAATGGGTGTATCGATCGTTCTTTATCCTCCCTCCTCTCCCGTCGTATCGCTTCCTCCTGAAGGATAGGTACTTGAACATCATGTATGGAAGTATGAAGTTGTATTTATAGAGGGGGCATAGGGAGAGTTGGGAGACAGGGAGATACTCCCAAGAGCCTAATGGCTAGCTCATTTTAACCACGTGGCCATCTAGTCAACACAAATTGAGACCAGCACAAACAGAGTAATGACTATTTAGGAAGGTATGAACACACGACCTTTTTATTACTGTCAATATAGGCGATAAAAAAAAAAAGAGAAAAAAGGTTGGTGGGGGAAGAGGCCGTGCGTTCAGGGGCTTAATGGCCTCACCCCTGTTTGTCATCATCAAAAGGGGAGGCTGCCCCCTCACTAGCTGAGCCCTCACCCTCCGGCTCTACCTCCGAGCGGTCTTCCTATGGGCCGACCCCTG
>JAKOGI010000734.1:0-27500 GCA_029747015.1 Carnegiea gigantea
AAGTAGTGGCTGAATCATTTGGGTTGAATTGAGTAGTTTTGAGGACAGTTGTGGTCGGTGCTGTGAGGAGGGAGTTGGGTTGTGATGACATTCGTGAATTTACGAAGTGTAATTTTGTATTCTAATGCCATGTATTACTTGTTATTTGCCTGAATCTGGTTGTAGCATGCTGTTTAATTGAGTCGTGGCTTGCTAGCCCTTGATTCAAGTGTTTACTATGTGGGTATATCGTGACTGAATTCCATGTCAAAGTACCGTGATTTTGGCTATTTCAGATTGCTTGTTTTGTTTAAAGGCCTCATGTTGAATAATTTGTGAACTGGGAGTCATTTTGATTGAAGCTCGCTTAATTCACTTTAAGCATGCACTACCTTTCTCGCAGTAATGCTTTTGAATGATTAAATTCTTCATCTAATTGGTTTAAGCATAGTTTGTTCGCTACAATGACAAAAACAATGCCTTAATTTCTTAAACAAGTGAATCAAATGTTTAACGACCCCTTAGTTGTTTCTCAAAGTTACTTAACTGAGTCATCGTGTTGGAAACAACATGTATTACAAATGAATATGCTAGTGATATGCTTAAAGACGTGCATTAATAAGTATGTATGCAAACTATTGTGATATGACAAGCACGTTGAGTTATGTGATTAGTAGGTACTGTATAACATTCGTTTGACAAATTTTAAGCGAACTAACTACGAATGAGTTGTAGGGATGTAAGCTTTTAAGACACGTGTTACTGACGTTTTCTTTTGAAAAATGAATATGTATTTGGCCATTAACTCATTTAGAAGCATAATGTGACTAGATGAATGGTTATATGCTTTTCAAAAGTTGCATAACCCTATTAATGTGCTTAGTTTTTAAGAGAATGAAAGTGCCATTGACATGATTAAATGCAAGTTTTGAGGCAAAATGTGTTGTCAAGTTACTGTTGCACTTGAAATGTAAAGAAATCGACATATTCTTATACAATGCAACTATTAACGTTTAAAAATGAGTTCTCATATCACTCGACTTAAAGAGTGAATGAACATGCAAAGATTAATCCATTTTAATCATATTTTATCAAATGAGTGGTTTTATGCTTTCTAAGTCAATGTGAAATCATTAAGGTTGCCAGCCTCATGAGAATAAGAATGTCATTGTTTGTGATACAATGAAAGTTTTAATATAGACGCATTTAGAGGTGAAATGCATCTAAAATGTTTTAGGATAGGAAAATGGTGCTCTATATATATATATATATATATATATATATATATATATATATATATATATATGATGATTAGGGAGAATGCCTGGTTCTCGAGAACCCTAATACCTAGGGAGATAAACCCAGAAATGGGAACCCTAGAAGACCCTGATGAGGGTGATATGTTACCCAGTGAGTAGAACGGGAAACCCTAGAAAATCCTGATGAGGATGATATGAAATGTGAGTGACGATCTCCTGGTACGATGGAACATAAGTGACGGCCTCACCCGTACCTAGCATAATTATGAGATTTCGATGCCTATAAAAATGATTTCTTATGTGGTATGTGATGTGAATACCTCATTTGAGGATGGTAATGGTGTAAAGCTTTGAAAAAGTGCATGTTTTCTTGAAAAACGTTTTATGGAGTTTTCAACTATCTACCAAGTGCATAACAATGGTTTTATAAGAGCTCTCATTAGCTTAAAAGACATGCATTAGCCATATTCTCTTGCAAAAAGAAGTCTCGCTTGGTTATTTTGTTTAAATTCCTGGACGTTGGGTGTTTATATATAAACTAAGTGTTCTATTGCATCCAACACCTGAATTGTTGCATGAGATAGCTTATGAGTGAATCATACACGCATGTTATGTGATATTATGCTTACATTGTGTGATCTTACGTTGATATAAATGAAATTACCTCTAATAAGCTATAAGAGACTTAGTTCAGGTAAGTTAAGTACCTTGGGCATGAATTAGAAGGAGTATATGGTTATCATCATACTAGAAGGGTCATTGAGGTGACAACAGATGTGGAAGACCCTATATGCTTATTATATGATATTATATATATCTAATTACGTGCCTAAGTGCTACTTAAAGTATGACCTATAACCGTTTTGTTTTCTAGGGGTTGGAAGTCATTCACTGAGCGTGTGGTAACTTATCCCCCTATCTTTTCCCCTTTTTCCCCAGGTTCTTAAAGTGACAGGTAGAGGTGGTTCACGTGAGCCAAGGTGGAGCCTATCTTGCTGCCTTAGGAGTAGACTTGTATGCTTTTATAGTTAAATCATGAGCTTAGTAGCATATTATGATGTAAATTAAGTTCTTGAATGCATGTAAGCTAGTTACTGAAGTTATATAAAGCATATTGTCTAGAAGTCGCTCTGTAAGGCCATTGTGAGCCGACCATCTAATTTATCATTCGTCATACAGCTGGAATTGTTCATTTTCTTTCGGGATGGGATGTATGATCCGTCGAGTTGCATCTTTTATTTTCTTCTTTGTGATTGAACTTTATTGTTTGGTTTACTCCGAGCGAGTGGCTCGGAGAGTTGTGAACTCCGGCATGTAGCCGTTGAGCTTATTTTAGTATCCTTTTACACTTCTACTCAATGAAGGGAATCAATGTAAGGCTTTAAGTATGAAAAATGGTCAGTTTTCAGATGAAACTCTATCTGTTATGCCCCATAATTTAAGTAGGAATTAAGCAATCGTTGATGCTTCTAGCTCTAGGGGTTGGGGGTGTCACACTTGGAGTGGCTTAAACTATCCCTTAAATTACACTCTTAAATTACGCATAAGATCTAACTATCTTTTGAGCTTAAGCCCTCTAGGTCGGTCCACATCGAGAGAATAAATATTTATAATTATGGAAATTTTTGAGATTTTACATTCCACCCCCTTTAAAGGGAGTTTCGTCCTCGAAACTTCATACGTACCCGATTAATTGAACAAGTGAGGGTCCTTGGATCGCATTTCTTGTTTTGGTTCTCAGGTAGCTTCTGATGCCCTGTGATTAGCCTGAAGGACCTTCACTTATGGCACTGTTTTCTTACGGAGCTTTTTTTTCTCTTTGATCCAAGATGCGTATTGGTTGCTCCTCGTACCACAAGTCTTCCTAAAGTTGCAGGGGTTTTGCTTTGATGACATGGGAGGGGTTAGGAATATACTTGCATAGTTGTGATACATATAAGACTTTATGCACCCTTAGCAATTCTGGTGGTAGTTCTAATTAATGGGCTACTTTCCCAACTCGTTGAATAATGGGATATGACCCTATGTATCAAGGGCTAAGCTTGCACGCCATACCAAATGTCGTGATGCCCTCGGTTGGGGACACTTGAAGGAAAACTTGGTCTCCCACCTCAAACTCTAAGGGCCTACGCCCTTTATCTGTGTAGCTTTCTTGATGGCTCTGAGCTACCTTCATTTGTTCCTGGATCACCCTGACCTTCTGGGTAGTAGCTTGGATTAAGTTAGGTCCAATGATCAATGCATCATTAGTCTCATGCCAGCACAATGGGGTTCTGCATCGTCTATCATACAATGCTTTCTAAGGAGCCATCCCAATACTAGAATGGTAACTATTATTGTAGGAAAACATGATCAATGCCAATTGCTTGTCCTGAGCTTTCTTAAAGTCCAGAGTCAAGCTCATGACATGTCTTTTAGTGTTTAAATCATTCACTGAGTTTGTGCATCTGTAGCTGTATGGAAGGTTGTAATAAAGTGCAATAACATCCCAAGCACCTTTTGTAGCTTTTGCCAAAATTTAGATTGAAATCTGGTGTCCCGATTGGAAACTATAGCACTCAGTATTGCATGCAATCAAACATTCTCTTCCAAATCGGTACAGGCTAATTGATCCATTGTCCATATGTTCCTTGTTGCTACAATATGTTTTATCTTCAAAAGTCTATCTATGGTGGCCCAAATTACATTATTCTTTCTCTAGGTGAATGGTAAACCTACCACAGAATCTATGGAAACTGAGTCCCATTTCCACTCAGGAAGCTCCAACAGTTGCAAAAGTCCCGGGGCCTTTGGTGTTTCATTTTCACCTGTTGACAGGTTAGACACTTAACCACATAGTCTGTTACCTCTTATTTCATATTACTTCACCAGAAGATCTATTTCAAGTCCTTATACAACTTGTTTTCACTAGGGTGTACAAAATGTGGGGTTGTGCCCATCAGATAGAATTTTCTTCTTAAGTTCCTCCATAGCTAGAACACATACCCGATTTTGAAACCTCAAGGTTCCATCTTCATAGATC
Organism: Carnegiea gigantea; assembly: GCA_029747015.1. Classification (NCBI taxonomy): domain Eukaryota; kingdom Viridiplantae; phylum Streptophyta; class Magnoliopsida; order Caryophyllales; family Cactaceae; genus Carnegiea; species Carnegiea gigantea. The sequence goes on from JAKOGI010000734.1 coordinate 4,261, forward strand.
ACGAAGTCAGATGCCTTCCCTACTATCATTTTAGCCTTGGTCCTTTCTAATTATGGGTTAGCATTATGGGCTGCCCGAATTTCCTTAATAAGAGTAGGCTATAGCTCCATGGCATCATGCATGGATTTGTCTCTCCTTGTCACCATACTGATCTCCAGCGTCTTAAAATCCTCAGATAAGTCTCTGAGTAATGCTAACAAGTAGCTATGTATCTGGTATGGCCTGCGACTTAACATACTGGCTACCATATTTGTCTTCCCTGGGTGGTACTTGAAGTTTATGTCATAATCTTTAAGGAATTATAACCATATCATCTGCCTTAGGTTTAGGTCTTTAGACTTTGAAGGTCAATACAGATCTTGCAGTACACCCCGTACACATAATGCCTTTAGATTTTCAATGTGAATGTCACTGCTGCTAGTTCCAAGTCATGGGTTGGATAGTTCTGCTCATGGGTTTTTAGTTGTCAGGAGGCATAAGTTATGACATGATTATTTTGCATCAGCACACAACCTAATCCATTTTTAGATGGTGATCATATACCATAAAATCCTCGCTGTTGGTGGGTAATGCCAATATAGTTGCACTAGTTAATCTCCTCTTAAGCTCTTATAAGGCTTCCTCATAGTTGTTAGCCCACTCACACTTGGTGGTTTTCATTGTCAAGTTACTGAGGGATGTTGTGACCATAAAAAAGTTATGAACAAATCTGCGATAATGTCCTCTCCATCCTAGAAAACTCCTCCCTTTAGTTGCATTCTTGGGTCTAGGCCACTATGTTATAGCTTCTATCTTTTGAGGATCTATAGAGATTCCTTCTCTGGACACTATATGCCCCCAAAATGCCACTTTTTTTCATCCAAAACTTGCACTTCTTCAACTTCGTGTACAATTCATTCTTCCTTAACACTTCTAAGACTATCCTTAAATTATTGGTATGTTCTTTAGTGTCCACGAATAGATCAATATATTATCTATGAACACTACTATAAATTGGGCCTAATAAGGTTTAAAGAGTTTATTCATGAGGTCCATGAATGTGGTTGGGGCATCGGTAAGTCCAAAAGGTATCACTATATACTCATAGTGCCAATATCAAGTACAGAATGTTGTCTTGGGTATGTCATCCTCCTTGATAAGGTGTTGATGATAGGTAAATCGAAGTTCTATTTAAGAAAAAGTCCCAGCACCCTTTAACTTGTCAAAGAGGTCATCTATCTAAGGTAGAGGATAGCGGTTCATGATGTTTATCTTATTAAGCTCTCTATAATTATTGCGTAACCTTGAGGTTTTATCCTTCTTTTTCAAGAATAGCAGTGGGCTCCTAATAGAGATGTACTTGGCCTAATGTACCCTCTTTCTAACAACTTATCAAGCTGGACTTTTAACTCTTTAAGTGCTGTTGAGGCCATCCTAGAAGGAGCTTTAGAGATAGGGGTTATTCCTGGTACTAAGTCAATGCGGAATTCTATCTCCCTAGGGGGTGACATTCCTACAGTTTCCTCAGGGAAAATATCAGGAAACCCCTAAACTATTGGGATGTCCTTACGAGATGGTTTAGGGGTTTTAGTATCCATATAAGAAGCCCTCGTAATCTAGTCTTATTAGCTTTTAGGTTAGCTATTGTTGTGACAAATCTCACTCCTAACTTCAGGGCTTTCCCTTTATGAATTACCTTCTCTCCCTTAAGCCCTCATAGGATAATCTTCTATTTAGGACAATTTATTTGTGCTTGATATTTTGATAACCAATCCATACCCAAAATCACATTAAAATTAGTCAACTCAAATTTATATAGGTCAACTAAGAACTCATGTCCGTCAATCTGGATAGGGCAGTCTGTATATAATAGAGAGTGCTTAGATGCTGGAAGCAGCCCTAATGCCTTAACTAACTTAGTCGAAATATAAAGGAATGCATAGCACCAAAGTCAAATAGGACATCAACAGGGTTGTGCCATTGCTGTGGTAGCTCCCTTGAGGCTTCTTATAGTGACTCTGAAAGTGGTGATTTTCTCAGTGGTCCCTCTTCCTTTTATTCCCTCACTACTCATTGTAGTACTCATTCTTCTCCTTCATCTTCCTCTCCACATTGACAATTAGGTCGTACATATCCTCATAAGAAATATACTGACACACTGACATACTTTCTTTTGAGGTTCGGGTTAAGCCCTTTCTCAAAGTGGCTCATCTTTAAGTTTTCTTTTGCCACGAAGGCAAGGGCAAAGCAAGAGAATTCCATAAACTTAGAAGCATATTCCAGCACACTCTACTTCCCTTATTGTAACTGCATAAATTCGTTCTCTTTGTCTTTCTCAAAAGACATAGGGTACAAACGGTTCTTGAGTATATCATTAGACCTATCCCACCTAAATCGAGGCTCATACTACATTTCTCTCATAGTAGCCCACCAAAAGTTAGCCTTATCCTTTAGGTAGAACACAGGAAATCCTACCCTCTATTCCTTAGAGCACTGTAGAGCATCAAACAACTTCTACATGCCTCGAATCCAGTCTTCGAATACTTTAGGGCTAGGGGCACCATCGTATGTTGGTGGATTATGGCTAGCAAGCCTCTCAAACATGTATGAGTTGTCATCTCCTGTCTTTTTTCCCTCTACCTCCACCATCTTTTAGAGGTGTTCATTTTGCTGTTGTACCTATTCCCCTTGCTTATCGCCAGAAGTAGAAGGTTAGTGAGGCCTGTCCCAGTTGGTGGGTTGGTCTCATCCACATTGCTAGGGGTCCCAACAGCTTGCCTAGGCCAGAGGGTTTCTAGTCTCTCTCAGGCTAGCCATAGTATTCTCCATATTAACATAGGGCCCGAGAGTGGGATGAGATCCAGTTTGAGATTCTTCATTGATTCCCGAGATCCTGATTTCGAAATTAATCGAGTTTAGTTTTATTCCTAATAGTTTGCAACATTTATTTTACAACATTTCAACAATCCACCCTAATTTACATTACCGTCATTGATCATACATATAGCAACATTCATTGTCGCATCAATTTGTATCATTTATATTGGCTAGGCTAGGCACTTAGACAGTTAAGTTCTTATTGCATATAACCACATGTCTCATACACACCCCATTAACATCACCAATTTTCATGTTTAGATCAGACACAAAGTTCTTAAATATTCATGTAAGCAAACACATCCATGTAAACTAAATGAATAAATTCAATGCATAAACTAGAAATGACAAATATTTTCACACCATTATCCCATTACACAAGCAATTCGATAATGTCCTCAGTTCTAACTTTACTAACAAGGGCAAAAAATATGATCTTTAAGATCTAACATTAGTGGCTTTAAGCATCATTCAACATCTACTTCCAAGGAACATCTAATGGACATGTCCTATGACACATCCTATCACACCTTCCCCACTTCTAATAAGTAGCTTCGGGTTTGGATTTAGGATTAGTTTAAGGTGTAGATTCAAACTCAAGTTCTTCCACTGGTTTTCTCTCCGGCCCCTCATCTAGGTCTGCTTCTTCAGGATCTTCTTCTTCTACCGGCTTTTCCTCTGGGTCTTCATCTTCCACTAGTCCTTCGAGATCCTCACCCTTCTTAGATTCCTCCTTAGGGTCTTCATCCTCTATGGGTTCCTCTTTGGGGTCTTCATCCTCCATGTTCCTCCTCAAGGTCCTCATCTTCTATGGACTCTTCCTCGGGGTCCTCATTCTCTGTGGGTTCCTCCTCATAGTTGTCATCCTGTATGGGGTCCTCATCTGGGTCCTCTATGAGTTCCTCATCCTCTTTGGGTTCCTCATCCTCCCTAGCCCATTTGGGTGCCTTGGGGGTAGAACCCTTAGTGTCTTCCTTATCAAGGAATGGTGGGGTCTCATCCTGCATTGCAAGTCTAGGGGGTTGGTCATGGGCCAACCTCAAATAGATGATCAACTAACTTTGCTAAATTCATATGAATAGGTTGCTAGTCACACCAACAACACCTCTTGCAGTCACGGAACACCTAAACCTTAGGGTGTAGCTTATTAACTTGATAATGCCATTTTTAGTCACCTTTGAAGGGTCAAAGTAAGAGATAATCCACATAAATCAGATTTTAAAGGGGTGTTCAAGGGAGTTCGAACATGATTGTTACCTGATGAAAATGTAATGCCTAAACTTGAGCCCGGGTTTCTAACTTGGGTCTATCCAATTCTAAAAAGCAGCCTTGTTAATCTTTATACTTAGTTGAAAATTGAACTTAATGAATTATGGCCCATAAATCACTTGGAAACCTATTTCTATATCCAATTAGCAGGTTAGACTTCCTAGAATAATTTTTTTTGTGAACTTTTGGAATTTAATCTTTTTAATTAAACCTTACATGTGCCGTCTAGTTTAGGAATAGAATTTAGGTTAAACTTCCAGAGGCTATAACTCATGATCTAGATCTCGAATTCTGGATATTAAGCCAATTCTGGAAATCTCAGTTTGTTTATTCTAACTTCCATTTTAAGGGCATTAGCAGCTTCTGCCATTAACAACTTAAAAAGAGCCAAGTTCACAAACTGTCTTAGTACAGTCGAGATCTGTGCAGTCTCTGTACTTTCACCATAACTTTATGAATTTAACTCCAATTAACACGCTTCAAAATTCCTGGCATAGAGGACTTCTAGATATATAAACCCTATAAATTTCATGATTTTCCAATTTGGTAATATTTTAATGGTTTTTTAAAATCACCCTACGTTCTAACTGTAACCGTGGTAATAATTCCCTAAGTTTTTGTCTCAAATACTATCACCCATTGCCTCAACCTTTCATAATACAATCATACAATGTTCTCTTCATCTCACTACTAATACTGTCTCTCTAATCTGATACAAGCTGGATAATTATGAGGATCAAGGATCAAAATTTTACCTTGAAAGAGTTTAAGGAAAAAGAGGAGGCTTGGAATATTTTAGTTCCCTAACTCAAGCAATTTAAATCTTAAAAATCAAGGAAAATATATGAGATTTAATAATAAAAAAACTCAAATTTATTAATCTCAATGAAGATTTATGAAAAAGAAATTAAAAGAAAAGAAAACTTGGATTAGAGCTTTCATAAACCCTAGTCATACTCAACAAAGAGAAAGGGGAGGAGGATGGCTGGGAGAGAGTTAGAGGAGGAAGATGAAAAGGGAAAGAGTGGGAAAATAGCTTAATTTGCTTTGAAACACATGGCTTCGAGGAGAGGGGGAGATTTTGTTGAAAAAACTTCACTTGCGCAAAATAATTTTTATTTGAATTTTTTGAAATTTTTGGGTGCAAATAATCAAAAATAAATATTTTTTTTGATTGGATTGACTTAAACTATCCCTTAAAATTACACCCTTAAATTACCCAAAAAATCTAACCATCTGACAAGCTTAAGCCATCTATGTCGGTCCACATCTCGAGAAGGAATATTTATAATTATACAAGTTTTTGGGGCTCTACAAGTAGTATCCCAACAATTTAGAAATTGATTCTTCATTTTCTTTTGTTTTGGAGATTAGAACATTCATCATTGGGGCATTTTCTTAAATAAGAGATTCTTATACCAGAAATATTAATGACATCAGTGCTTTTCAAGCCATTTATCGTATTTTTCATTGATTATAGAATTTATTGATAAGGTAATTTATCATAAAACATACCAAGAATGATTTCATTATGCCCAATTTTGCAGTAATATTGACTAAATTTAGTAATATAATTTTTCAAATATCTCATGTTTCAAAACTCTATGTTATTAATCTTTTTTTGCTACTATTTAGCCTTTTCTTCGGAATCAAGTTTATCTCCAATAAATTCAATTTCAATTTCCTTACATAATTTTTTGAACATAGTAGCTGGTGTTTCTGTCATTCTTTATACATTCTTACATTCTTTATCTAATGAGTCATACTAGTCAGTTACAGTGTCAGAAAAACTATGCTCAATATAATTTAGGAAATTGTCCATAATCCATGTGGCATTCAAATTCAAGACAATATTTATACCTCTTTTCCAATATTCAAATATTTCTTCTCTATTACGAGCTCCATTAATGTTTAGGATGTAAATCGTTTGGCTAATTAGGGTAAGACTAATCTCTTCAAAGGATGTGGTGTCTATTGGAATGAACACAAAGAAAAAGTTAGTTGTGCATCCCACTAGAATATATCTATATCTCATAAAATGGGTATTTCTTCTAGAAGATTCATTTAATTCCTCAGGTTTAGGAATAATGTTGTTAACTAGATTGAATTCGATTTTGTCTATGTTGAGTTCTTCTCCATCTCATTAATTTCACTTTTAGCCATAAATTTACCATATTTTTTAATCCAATTTCCTCATTGTTTTTTCTAAAGGAACAACATTAAGATCCTACAGTTTAATTAGATGCATCTATTGATATATTTCTACTTCTGACTGGACATTATTTATCTTTTCATTATCATCATATAATACTTCTTGTTTTCTGCCATTGTGCTTGTGATTTTATTTAATTCTTATGGGCGTATCAAACATATTTCGTAATTCCTTAAGATTATACTACTTACGTTCCATCCTCTTCTTCTTCAAATGATTTTATAGTTGATTTTTCTCTTGCTTCTTTTTCAATTTTTATGTCTTGTGAAGGAAATGGATTTTCATTTTTTAGTTTTTGAAAAGGATATTATACTAAAATAGACTATTAATACTTAAATATAATTTTTAACTATGTGTAACTTCATTGATTAAAAAAGATGGATTACAGACAATTGCTTCTTTATGTCCTTGACTTCAATCTTAATCCTTACTAATTTCACTTTTAATTCTAAAATGATAATAGTGATATAATTTAATTGTAGTGCTACTAAAGTGGTTGTTTCTGCTGAGTGAACAATATATGAATAATTTGGAGTAGGACAAGTAGATGAAGATCCAAGTATTGGACACTGTGTAATTAGCTTAATTAACTATTAATTAACTTAATTATTTTAATTATTTTTTCTCAGGTAGCTCTGACACAAATTGAAATAGGGCTTCAAGCAGTACTTATGAGAAAAATTTCACTTGCACTAAATTAAAATTTTGAAAAGTAAGTTTTTAACGATTGAGGTTAAAAATGTACGTTTCAAAAGTTTAGGGGGTGCAAAAAATATGTAGGGTACCTAAAAACTCGGATACTAAACTTCAAGATACTAGAATATTCACTCTAAAAACATAGTCCTAGAATTATTAATGTCTCGTATGTCGAGGTAACTGAAGATTAGCTTCCGGTCATCTTAATTTACTAGTAAGATGCACTCTAACAAAATAGATTGATTTAGCAATTACGACCTACAATGAGCACAATGGCAATAACAAATAGCAAAATTCATTCCTCTGATTCTAATACTTAAGAGATCATTGCACACACCCTTAATGGGCCTTACATGTATCCCTTTGGTTCAAATTCCATGAAAGCCAAATAGAAATAAGAACGACCCTGAAAGCCACAATATAATTGAGAATGAGAAAAATAACTAGATTACTTTGTTCTGGGACCATAATGGTCTCATAAATGGCCTTGGAGACTAAAAACCAATAATAAGAATAATCCAGAATATGGAAAAAAATTAATCTTGCTTATAAAGACTGCAAAACTTGACACGTTTGTCGCCTGGCAGAGCGAAAGGTTAGCATCAACGTTTGTTTGAATGAAATATGAAATTCCTACCATTTGCCCGAAAAATTGAGATATAGTCTACAAATGAAGTGTAGTTTCTATGTTGCACAAGCTTGTAATTCAACAAGTATATGAACAACACTAATAAACACAAAATTGCACATAGATGCACAAAGGACTGCCCATCCCTCCTTAAAAGTCTAAATTGGCTCAGCTACATCTCAAGAAACATTAAACTTTCATAGCAACGACACAATTGACTCGTATTGTGCTTTACAAATGTTCATCAAAAACATAAGTCAAAATGGACCACATTAGGTTAACACAAAAAAACTGATGTCCCAAGAAAGGAGACATGCAAGAAATGGTGCCAAAAACTTGATAGGCCCATAAACGCATGGTGGCGACTAGGTTAAGCTACCGAATTATATTCCCTTAAGATAGGCTAAATGAGTCAAAATTTAGATAAGAAAACATCTAGAACTGGTTCGAATGGAAATAAACATTCAGGAATATGCTTCACCATATGATAAACTACTCAACCTTATAGCATATCGATCAGTCTAAGCCAACTTATTTAAAGGACGATAATCCAAGTATCACTACTCTCTTTCAAGTTATAGTGAAATGTCTAATATCAGTCAATCCCCTACTTTCATGGTTTTCTATCAATCTAGACCCATTAGAAAAAGGATTATTGCCATGCCCTCTTGAATGGCGAATCTTTATCAAGAATTCACTCATACAAGTTCAATTTTAGTTTTCTAATGTGAAATTTCAGCTTTCAGTACTTTATCCAACATCCAAAAGCAAGCAAGAAGATTACCAATGAACATGCTCAAAAATTAAAACTCTAAAATGCGACTAAACATGAATCCAAATCAAATCGCATGATTGAAGTGCAAATACTCAACGAAAATGCATCAATTGGTTCACAAATCCCAAATCTGAAAATCTACTCTGTAACATGATAAAGAAGTCTAATTACAAACTGAAAATAAATCTAATTGAGACATGAGAAAAAGATAGAGGAAGAAATGCTTAGCTTACATGGTGATACGTTTATCTTTCGATGCTTGCCTGATATGCTATTCCTTTACAAATCTTCTTCTTTTTCTTCTTCTTCCTCAAACTCTCTCTAAGGTGGAAGAAAAACTAATCTAGGATAGTGAATTGGATGGAATGTTATAATGATGTAGTGAGGCTAAAAACAAGGTATTTATCACTGAAATGAAGTCTGTAAAAATGTCCAAACGATTGGAACACGAACAGTTGTGAAGAAATTCAACAGCCCTGGGGGTAGAGAGCTCACCATGGACCTTGGTCACCGCCACTGGTTCTCCCCTCGTTTGTTCTGCTGCTTCTCCTAAATCTCCCTGGACTGTGGTATTGGCCATGGTTGGTCTATGTTGAGCATCTTTGGGCCTCTTTTCTTATCTTCTTTGATCCATAAGACCTCAAAATCATCATTCTACCATCATGTTTTGGGTTGACAAGATCAAATTATGCAAATACTTGCAAAACAAGCGGAGCCAAGTATAATAGAAGAAATAAGGGTGTAAATCATACAATTAAGCATACTAATCACCTAAAATAACACCCAAACCCTCATGAAATTCTATGCAAATATGTCATTTATCACTTCTCTATGCTTAAACCTTTGCTTCTTCTCAAGCAAACATTAGATAGAGCCAACAAGGGAAGATGCATCTAGGACTCAGAAATGTTAATAACCTCTTCAAACTAGGCAATCCATAGTACATCACAAGTAAGAATATCAATCAATGACAACCCTAAATAGTGCACAATGTATTTCAAAATATAAATCTTATCGTGGAGTTATAAATTTAACCACTACTTCGATTTATAAGTAATATTTATAGCATAGGAAAGTAGGGATCGATCCACGAGGAAAGATTTATGTCAAAAAGCTAGTTTAATTCTAGATAATTTTAGTACTCTTTGTAATTCAAAAATAAATCAAAACTAATAGATAAAAATCTGAAAAAAACACTTAATATTACTCCTAAATATTCTAAATTTAATTCTAAAAATAAAACAGTAAATAGCTATCCAAAATAATCTAGAAAACTAAAAACCAAATAATAACACAATAATCAACTAAAAAGTGAAACAGAAAATAATAAACAGAAAATTAATATTAAAAAAAATCACAAACAGTAACCAAAACTAATATTCTTCAAGTTTATAAGCTTATAACTCCAGAATAATATCCAATTAATTTTGAAAAAATTAAAATAGAAAATTACTGCAGATTAATAAAACAGAAAATTAAATCTGAAATTAGAAAATAAATAAAATGCACTAATATAATTACGAAATTAATTAACAAAATTACCCTAATTTAAGGATATAATTGTCTGGACTCAATAACACCTAAAAAATATGAAATAAATATTAAAAACGCAATTTTCAGATTTATTGAAATAAAAATCTACGCATATCAAATTCACAAAATAATTCTGAAAAATTATCAAATAATTCCCAAAAATTATGAAATTAAATAGAGTAAATTAGGACACTATATAAACCCTAAGATTGATTAAAAATTGAAAAAAATGAAAGAAACTATTTTTAGCCTAATTTCTAACAAACTGGTAATTAAACGATAAAACAGAATATAAATAAAATCTAAAATTATAACCACCCTAAAAATAAAAATCTAACTAATCTAAAATCACCAAGACACTCCTAAAAGACTATTTTTTTGGGGAGGGATAAACAGAATTTATATTAAAGCTAATAATTGAAGGATAAAAATTGACAAACTAAACAAATTAACTAGAAGCAGCAAATAATTATCAAAGGATATCAAATTTATGAAAAATGCTTAGCATAATCTATATCCACCATACAAATTAATATCTATCATCAATATACAAGTCAATTTCATCCATTAGTTAATCTGTAAAAGACACCTACTAGCGAATCTTTCCCATTTTTCCTTATATTATAGTTTAATTAGATCCAATCCTAATATAAACCCTACTAATATGATAACCCTTGCACCAGCGTAAGAATTTAATCAAACTAGAGCATTACGTATTAGAAAAATATCATCTAATACTTTCTAACTAATTTACCAGCAAATCGATTTAACAAAGATCTATAATGATTATCTAATTAAAAGAGATAGGTTTGAGCCATCCATGATTAATTAGGGTGATACTAATGCTTAAAAAATGATAACTTTTACGAATTAAAGCCCTTTAAACTATCATATGAATTCGTGTTAAACTAACTAGCATGCATTCTACTTAATATAATATGAATATCATGAACGATAAATATTGATCGCTATAGAATCATGAATATAAATCAACTAGACAATAAAGCATGAAACTTATTTCAAAATAATTAATTTAGCATGGTTTCAAATAGATTATACTAAGCAACAGACAATTACTCACTTAGATTAAAAATAAAATCACAAAATTCACCCAAACAATTCATGTTTAACAGTAATTAACTAAACAAAATAAATTAATCTAAAATAAAATAAAGTAAACCAAGAAAAGAAAAAAAAAAAGAACACTACACTTTTGCGTTGAGGGATTGGCTCCGTGGGCTTGCCGTGACCTTGTGATATGAAGATGATGATGGATGATTTATGATAGATGATAGGCGTGATGTGTAGAGGAAAGTTGGCTGCTTGTGATTCTTGTGAGGAGGCTGAGGGTGTTGAAGCGTGATGGGGGGATGATGACGGTGATGAATGAAGAAAAGGCGTGGGTTGAGGAGATGAGTCGTGATGATGGTGATGATATATGGTGAGGGGAGGAAGAGGGTTTTAGGCCTGATTGATGAAGCTGCCGTGGGCTTGTTTTTATGGTATGTGATGAGGAAGAGAAAAAGGGTGGGTAGGGTTTTAGCTATTAGGGGTTTTTTTTTCCCCCTTAGACTCTTTCTCCTCTAAATCTTCTAACTTCTCTCAAACTCTTGTAACCCTAGCCCAAATAAATAATTATGAAAATAATATTTTTTATAAATTATTATTTTTAGACCATCTTAATAGCCAAGCGTGTAAAACCCGAACTTCAATGTCGTCTCTTCTCCTCTTTATTTAATTAATGCTAATCCTGAAAAATATATAAAATAAACTAAATTAGACAAAATAATATATATAATATAATCGAAATGATTATAAAAAGAATGCATGATTTTTGGCTTAATAAATTCCCCCACACTTAGACTTTGGGCGTCCTCGTGTAAAGAAATCTTAGACTCGACCTAAAAACTTACCCTCTTTCTTCCTTATAAAGTCATGCATAACTATGATATTCATAGTAGGCCTTGGCTTGCTTTAAAAACAGTTTTATTGAAAATTAAATAGTTTTTCCTCTAACAAGTGAATAATTACTAGACTTCCAACTACCATCAAAGAGTTTATTCATCAACCGCACAACCTTTTCTCAATAAAATAACAAGATCAATAATTATCCATCTCTTTTAAATATGTATACACCGATCAAGAGGTCTAAAAAATTTATGCTAGAAAAATTGAGGTACGGTATGGCTATAGAGACCATTGAACTAGGTAGAATAACTCATTGAATTGATTCTAAACTTGCTTTGTATTTATTTTTCTCTTCTTCCTCTTCTGCCTTTTTTCCCCCCAAACTCCACTTGCGCACATATTCGAGGTCCATATAGGGTCCTAGAAATTAAACACTCCCTGCCTCACACTCACCCGAATAGAGTTGCTGGCGCGAACATTTTATTTTCATCATTATTTTTTTTTGTTTTTTTTGACTCAGTAGTATGGGAAGCAAGCTTTCCAGTGACGGTATTACCTCAAAGGGTAGCACCCAGTAGCGCATGCCTCAAAGGGGTACTTGCCATTCCCGACTTTGACTTTTTTTTTGAGTCATTCTACTAATTCAATAGTCTAGGAAATGGACTAGGTCATTTTATTACCTCTGAAGCGGACCAAATAAGATGAACAATCGTGACAGTTACTCATTAAAGAGATATATGAGGATTAACTCAAACTTCTCTAAATAACAGCTAGCATACTTAGAAGTCTTCACTCATAAAAGAATAAACTATAAATAGTTAGAAAAAAATTTTTTTAAGCAAGCAAGCCTAACATAAACTCATATCATGCATTATTTATAAGAAAAAACATTTTTTTCCGATTGTCTTTGTGTTTTTTTTGTTTTTTTTAAGAATAAATACCTCAGGAATCAAATGCAGGATGCACCCCCCCACACTTAATTCACACATTGTCCCTAATGCTTATAAAAAGATAGAAATAATGAAAATAAAAGCAAAATTAAATGGGTACTTCCCTAAAAATATTGGGTTGCCTCCCAACCAGCGCCTTTGTTTACCGTTGTTGGCTCGACTCAAACGGGCTCATGGATCCCCAAGTTGGATCTCCTCCACTAAGCATACCTGATCTCCGTTATAAAAATATTTTAGCCTGTGACCATTTACCTTGAAAATCTTGTTAGTAGTAAGGGATTTAATCTCAACAGCACCATGTGGATAAGTCTTTACTACCATAAAAGGTCCTAGCCATCTAGAGTTTAACTTACCAGGAAAGAGTCTCAGTTTTGAATTGAATAAGAATACTTTCTTACCTCCCTAAAATTCCTTTCTGACAAGTTTGGCATCACGAAATGCTTTGGCCTTACCTTTGTAGATGATTGAATTGTCATAAGTTTCCAAGCGAATCTCTTCTAGTTCCTGCAATTGCAATTTATGCTCTCTTCCTGCTAACTCATAGTCAAGATTGCATTACTTCACAGCCCAATAAGACCTATGTTCTATCTCAACAGGGAGATGACATGGCTTCCCAAAGACTAACCTATAAGGTGACATACCAATAGGAGTCTTGCATGCAGTCCTATAAGCCCAAAGAGCCTCATCTAACATAAGAATCCAATCTTTCTTATCTGGCCTGACTACTTTTTCAAGTGTGCCCTTAATTTCTTTATTAGAGATTTCAGCTTGGCCATTTGTTTGGGGGTGATAACTAGTAGAAACCTTATGAGTCACATGATATTTGGCTAACAAGGCACCTAAAGTTCTATTGCAAAAATGGTCCCCCTATCACTGATGATGGCTCTTGATACTCCATATCTATGCAGAATGAGAGATTTAACATGTTTCACCACAGTCTTCGCATCATTAGTTCTAGTAGCTACAGCTTCTATCCATTTGGATACATAGTCAACAAGCACAAGAATATAAGTATACCCCAAAGAAGGGGGAAACGGTCCCATGAAATTAATACCCCATACATCAAAAATTTCACAAACATAAATATTACATAAAGGCATTTGATTCCTTCTTGATAAATTTCTAGTCTTTTGGCATACTTCACATCCTTTGCAAAAAGCATAAGCATCACGAGAAATAGTGGGCCAATAAAATTCACACTCAAGAACTTTATGTGATGTTCTTTTGGGTCCAAAATGTCCCCCACTTTCTGAAGCATGACAAAATGTTAGAATGGAATGAGTTTCACTATCATCAACACAACGCCTTATTATCTGATCACCATAAAATTTTCATAGATATGGCTCATCCCAAACATAGTATTTGGATTGAGCTCTTATCTTTTCTTTTTCAGCTCTAGTCAAGTCAATGGGAAAAGTTTTGGTGACTATATAGTCTATAATATCGGCATACCAAGGCAACCTACTGGTAACAGCATATAAAGTCTCATCAGAAAAACAATCAGTAAAAGGGCTACCACTCTCCCCTGTTTCTAATCTACTTAGATAATCAGCAACTAAATTCTTAGCTCCAGGTTTATCTTTAATTTCCAGTTGAAATTCTTGCAGTAGTAACATCCATCTAATCAACCTAGGTTTGGAATCTTTCTTTTCTAACAAGTGTTTAAGAGTAGAATGATCAGAGCAAACAGTAATTTTAACACCCAATAAATAAGGACGGAACTTTTCAAGAGCAAAAACAACAACATATATCTCCTTTTCTGTAGTGGTGTAGTTACACTGTGCAGGATCAAGAGTTCTAGAAGCATAGTAAATCACATGAGGTACTTTCCCAACTCTTTGGCCTAAAACTGCCCCCACTGCCTTAGGTAAGGCCCAATTTGGGGTTGCACAATAGGAAGCGAAGTCAATGTCAACTTCAACTAATCAAAAGCCCTCATACAATCATCATTAAAATCAAATGAGACATCTTTTGTAAGCAAGGCACACAAAGGAGAAGCAATCTTAGAAAAATCTTTGATAAACCTCCTCTAGAACCCTACATGCCCTAAGAATGATCTCACATCTTTGACACATCTGGGATAAGATAAGGACTAAATGACGTCAACTTTAGCTTTATCTACCTCTAATCCCCTCGATGACACGACATGTCTAAGTACTACCCCATGCTCCACCATGAAATGACACTTTTCAAAATTCAAAACCAAATTGGTTTCAATGCAATGCCTAAGCACAAGAGTAAGATGATGCAAGCAGTCATCAAATGAATCACCATGTACAGTAAAATCATCCATAAAAACTTCCATAATTTTGGTGATAAAATCAAAAAATATACTCATCATACATCTTTGAAATATAGCATATGCATTACATAAACCAAAAGGCATATGTCTAAAAGCATAAGTGCCAAAAGGACAGGTAAAGGTGGTCTTTTCTTGATCCGCAGGAGTTATAGGGACCTGAATATAACCTAAATAGCCATCTAGAAAGCAGTAATGTGACCTCCCATCTAATCTCTCTAACATCTTGTCCATAAAAGGCAATGAGAAATGGTCCTTCTTAGTGGCCTTGTTAAACATCTGGTCCATAAAAGGCAATGGAAAATGGTCCTTCTTAGTGGCCTTGTTAAGCTTCCTATAGTCAATGCACACTCTCCATCCATTCTGGACTCTAGTGGGTATCAACTCACCTTCACTGTTTTCTACTACTATTGTTCTCCCCTTTTTAGGAACCATATGGATAGGACTAACCTACTCAGAATCAGCAATGGGGTAGATCACCCCAGCATCTAACCACTTAAGAATCTCTTTTTGGACTACCTCCATCATAGGTGGATTAAGTCTCCTCTAAGGGTCCCTTTTAGGCTTAGCATCTTTTTCAAAAGTGATCTTATGTGAGCATAAAGTAGGGCTAAGTCCTTTGAGGTTTGCTAAAGTCCACCCTATAGCTTTGCTATGTTCTCTAAGCACTTTAACAAGTTTTTCCTCTTGGTCCAAGGTAAGTGCACTAGAGATGATTACAGGCAAAGTCTCATTCTAAATAAGCATATTTCAAATTCTCAGGTAAAGGTTTCAATTCCAATTTAGGGGGTGAAATGCTAGAGGGAAGTAACTTAGCATGATTTTCAGGCAATTCAAACTTGTTAGGTCCATTATGCTCTTGCAAGTGAAACAAAGACCCTATCACATCCACTAGATTATCATTAACCTGGTATGACACCTTTTGAAACTCAACATGATCAAGACTCTTAGTAAGCACAGTAAACAACTCATCCTCATGAGACAGGTCATACACATCTTAGGACAACTCATCAAAAACATCAATTGCATACACATAATTCACATCAGCAAGAAATCTCATGGCATCAAAAATATTAAACTTTATCACCTCACCATCAAATTCCATGGTTAATGCTCCTTCATGTACATCAATTTTAGTCCTAGCTGTTTTCAAAAAGAGCCTGCCAAGCAAGATGGGAATATCATGACATGCATCACCCATGTTCATCGCATAAAAATCAGCAGGAAACACAAGTTCATTCACTTGAACTAAGACGTCCTCTAACACTCCATCTGAGTAAGTGTTGCTCCTATCAGCTAGTTGAATCACTATACCAGTTTCCTTTAATTCTCCTAAGTTTAGTTTATCGTAAACAGACCTAGGTATAACAGTAATGGAAGCACCCAAATCAAGCATAGCTTTATCAAAGTAAAGGTTTCCTATTTTGTAAGGGACAGAAAACACACCAGGGTCTTTGCACTTAGAGGGAAGTTTTCTTTGAAAAACAGCAGATACATTTTACCCCACACTTACCTTTTCATTCCTTATTAACTTCCTTTTGGTAGTACATAATGCTTTCAAGAATTTAGCATAACAAAGCACCTGTTTAATGCATCCAGGAGAGGTATATTGATCTCTACCTTCCTAAATGTCTCTAAGATCTCTTGATTAGCCTCATTTACCTTAGAAGTAGGGCTTATAAATCTACCAAGAAAAGGTGGAATTGGCTTATAAGGTTCTCTTTTCTTCTCTCCTATTTCCTTAGTAGTTTGATCAGATTCTGTGTCTAGCTTTGGTTCAGCCCCTTTGACCTCTAACTTAAGCTCTAACTCTCTATTCTTCTTAGGTTCCTCTAACTCTTTCTCACTCCTAAGTGTCATGGCACTAACATTCTCCTTAGGATTAGGGTAAGGTTGAGATGGTAACCTATTTTGCAATTGAGCCTGCAAGTTGCTAACTATGGTATCAGTTACTGTTTGTCTCTCTTGAACCTGCTTAAGAGTTGTTTCCATACTCTGGAACCTATCATCCATTTTCTTAAGGACTTGTTCTAGTAAGAAGTTGGCCCTATCTTAACTAGAAGGTTGACGAGAGGTTTGATCAAAACCAGGTGGATTGGTTTTAGGGCCATACCTAAGGTTAGGGTGGTCTCTCCATCCTTCATTATCAGTGTTAGAATAGGGATCATACCTCCTTTGACCTTGGTTAGAATAGACAGCACTAATATTACCCTCTTGCAGTGTAGGACATGCATTAGTAGGATGCCCCTCTAAACAACAAATGCCACATATGACTACTTTTTGAATACCCCCAATAACTATCTTATTTAACATCGCAGTAATGTGAGATAACTGACTCTCTACAGATGAACTAGACCCAATCTCATTGACCCTTTTAACTTGTGACTCCCTAGCACCAAACTGCTGAGTATTTTGGGCCATTAAATTAAATAAATTTCTAGCATCAGCTGGAGTTTTATTAACTGGAGCCCCCCCACTAGCAGCATCAACCATATTACGATCTATAGGAAGCAAACCCTCATAAAAATATTGAATCAACAACTATTCAGTTATTTGATGTTGAGGACAACTAGCATACAATTTATTAAATCTTTCCCAGTACTCACAAAAAGTTTCCCCATTCATTTGTTTGATTCCACATATATCTTTCCTAATAGATCCAATTCAGGATGCGGGAAAAAACTTTTCTAAAAATGATTTATACAATGCAGTCTATGTAGAGAAAGATCCAGTAGGCATGTAATACAACCAATCTTTAGCATTACCAAGTAAAGAAAAGGGAAAGACTCGCAATCTAATTTGGTCTTCAGGAATCCCCTCAAGCACCATAGCAAAGCTAGTGATAAGAAATTTGCTAATATGACGGTATGGGTCCTCTTCAACTAATCTATGAAACTTAGATAATAGGTTGATGAATCCAGAGTTCAGTTTCAGGAGTTTATCTAATACAGCATAGGTAATGGACGTTGGTTAGGTTTCTAAGTTAGGGGCAGTAGGTTCTCAAAGAGTAGACATTCTTACCTCTTTAACCCTAAACTTACTGGGTTAGGCTGACTCTCTTTGTTTTTAGCTTTTAATGTCTGCTCCTTGTCCTCTCCAATTTCCTTATCACTCTTTAATCTTATACATTACAGGAAATCTACAAATAAATGAAAATACTAGAGTTAAAACAAAGCAATAAAAGTAGTAAAATTAAATCGAAGTAAACTAGCAATTTAATTTTTTTTCTCCGGCAACGACGCCAAAATTTGTAAAGCTTGTCATGGAGTTATAAATTTAATCACTACTTCAATTTATAAATAATATTTATAGCATAGGAAAGTAGATATCGATCCACGAGGAAAGATTTATGTCAAAAAGCTAGTTTAATTCTAGATAATTTTACTACTCTTTGTAATTCAAAAATAAATCAAAATTAATAGATAAAAATCTGAAAAAAATACTAAATATTACTCCTAAATATTCTAAATTTAATTCTGAAAATAAAACAGTAAATAGCTATCCAAAATAAACTAGAAAACTAAAAACAGAATAATAACACAATAATCAACTAAAAAGTGAAACAGAAAATAACAAACAGAAAATTAATATTAAAAAAATAACAAACAGTAACCTAAACTAATATTCTTCAAGTTTATAAGCTTATAACTCTAGAATTATATCCAATTAATTTCGAAAAAATTAAAACAGAAAATTACTACAGATTAATAAAACAGAAAATTAAATCTGAAATTAGAAAATAAATTAAATGCACTAATATAATTACGAAATTAATTAACAAAATTACCCTAATTTAAGGATATAATTTTCTGGACTCAATAGCACCTAAAAAATATGAAATATTAAAAACGCAATTTTCAGATTTATTGAAATAAAAACCTGCACATATCAAATTCACGAAATAATTATGAAAAATTATCAAATAATTCCCAAAAATTACGAAATTAAATAGAGGCATATTAGGACACTGTATGAACCCTAAGATTGATTAAAAATTGAAAAAAAATGAAAGAAAATATTTTTAGTCTAATTTCTAACAAACTAGTAATTAAACGATAAAACAGAATATAAATCAAATCTAAAATTATAACCACTCTAAAAATCAGAATCTAACTAATTTAAAATTACCAAGACACTTCTAAAAGACTATTCTTTTGGGGGGGTAAATGGAATTTATATTAAAGCTAATAATTGAAGGATAAAAATTGACAAACTAAACAAATTAACTAAAAGCAGCAAATAATTATCAAAGGATATCAAATTTATGAAAAATGCTTAGCATAATCTATATCCACCATACAAATTAACATCTATCATCAACACACAAGTTGATTTCATCCATGAGTTAAACTATGGAAGACACCTACTAGCGGATCTTCCCTATTTTTCCTTATATTATAGTTTAATTAGATCCAACCCTAATATAAACCCTACTAATTTGATAACCCTTATACCAGCGCAAGAATTTAATCAAACTAGAGCATTACGTATTAGAAAAGCATCATCTAATGCTTTGTAACTAATTTACCAGTAAATCGATTTAATAAAGATCTATAACGATTGCCTAATTAAAAGAGATAGGTTTGAGCCATCTATGATTAATTAGGGTGATACTAATGCTTAAAAGATGATAACTTTTACGTATTAAAGCCCTTTAAACTATCATATGAATTCGTATTAAACTGACTAGCATGCATTCTATTTAATATAATACGAATATCATGAACGATAAATACTAGTCGCTATAGAATCATAAATATAAATTAACTAGACAATAAAGCATGAAACTTGTTTCAAAATAATTAACTTAGCATGGTTTCAAATAGATTATACTAAGCAACATACAATTACTCACTCAGATTAAAAATAAAATCACAAAATTCACCCAAATAATTCATGTTTAACAGTAATTAACTAAACAAAATAAATTAATCTAAAATAAAATAAAGTAAACAAAGAAAAGAAAAAAAAAACGAACACTACACTTTTACGTTGAGGGACTGGCTCCGTGGGCTTGCCGTGACCTTGTGATATGAAGATGATGATGGATGATTTATGATAGATGATGGGCATGATGTGTAGAGGAAAGTTGGTTGCTTGTGATTCTTATGAGGAGGCTGAGGGTGTTGAAGCGTGATGGGGGGATGATGACGGTGATGAATGAAGAAAAGGCGTGGGTTAAGGAGATGAGTCGTGATGATGGTGATGATATATGGTGAGGGGAGGAAGAGGGTTTTAGGCCTAATTGATGAAGCTGTCGTGGGCTTGTTTTTATGGCATGTGACGAGGAAGAGAAAGAGGGTGGGTAGGGTTTTAGCTATTAGGGTTTTTTCCCCCCCTTAGACTCTTTCTCCTCCAAATCTTCTAGCTTCTCTCCAACTCTTGTAACCCTAGCCCAAATAAATAATTATGGAAATAATATTTTTCATAAATTATTATTTTTGGACCGTCTTGATAGCCAAACGTGTAAAACCCGAAGCTCGACGTCCTCTCTTCTCCTCTTTATTTAATTAATGCTAATCCTGAAAAATATATAAAATAAAATAAATTAGATAAAATAATATATATAATATAATCGAAATAATTATAAAAGGAATGCATGATTTTTGGCTTAACACAAAATCAGGAGAAGATGGATGTTTTTAAAGAAATATATGACCACAAGCTCGACAACAAACTTGATCACCCCCAAAGAACCAGAAAGCACATCACGCAAGCACGTGGAATGGAATAGAGCCACATGGATTGGTAGAAACATACTTTTAGGAAAACTTAGATCACTCCCGTTCATGTATTTGAAATATAGTATGGGTTCACTCAAAATTCATTCCAAATATGTAATCTACCATACACTTGACAAGGCTCTCAAATTCTCGACCACTAAGAATGCAAGGTACACATAATAATCAAAAGGACTTTCCATAGGTTGTAGTCGGCACTAAAAGGGTCAAGGAAAAGCAGTGGACTACTAAATTTGAGCAATGTGGAACTATATAGCCAAATGACTATGGAGCTACCAACAAGGTACTAAGAAACCATGAAGTTCACCAACACTCCAAACCTCAACAACACAATGAACATGCCCTACTGAATCATATAGGAAATGAGTTGACTAATAAGGAATGCAAGCTATTTACATATCCAATGCCATTCACTTATTCGTTCTTTTTTTTTTTTTGGTTTTTATATTGTTTGTGTTCTTAATGACGTCTTTTTTTTTTTCCAACACAATTTTTTTTCTTCCTCTTTTTCCTTTTTTTTCCTTTTTTTTCTTTGGGAGGATGAAATAGAATTCAGCTATGGAAAGTATAGGACCAACTATTGTTAAATCACAACTTAATATATAGATACATAATCCATATCAACATAAGGGGAACACTACAAATCTATAATACCATTATCTCCTCATCAAACCAACATACCAAGCAACCACAACCTCAATTGCCCCCATAAACTTCCACAAATAAACTTGAAATGATGCTCCATAGAATTGACTCAAGGATAGGAATATGAGTACGACTAAGGGCTAAAATAGAAAGGATCACAACAAGAAAAGGGTCATAAGCTCAACCGGGCTAGCAAATGGATTAACAGGTAACTCAAGGGTAGGCTATTTGGCTATGTGGCTAAAATGACTAAAGAAAGAATGCCTCCATCATATCATTAACTATGCACATGCTAATGTGATTTTGAACTAGAATCTAAGCAAGTTCTAGAGACGCAATATGGAAGAATCACACAAGCGAAAGAGCATGAGACTAAATATAATAAATTAGTCCAAAGAAGGCTCAAAGTCTCATGATGCATCTACCAAAGTCACATGTAGATCATAAAATGAAGCTCATATACAAACATTAGTACCTAGGACTCCATGGGAGCAATATATTTCTCAATCAAGACATGAGTCAAAACAAGATATATTACAAAACCTTCACAAATGTTGGCACCAAAAGGGATTACACATTAAAAGTTACTCAAGCTCATGAAAACTATTTTGTCTAAACAATCATCATTAGAGGTTATCTCAAACCAATCCATACCATCCCGACATGCACCTAGAAATGCACGCCTAAGATGCAACTAAATGCAACACAATACTGTAAACAAAAAGAAACCTAAAACTATATACTCTAATAAGTATGCAAACTAAAAATCAATATGGAAACATGAAACTATCCTTTGGCCATGCTTAGATAAAGCATTATTATCCAAAGTAAAGAAAGCAAGAGAAGAGAAAGGGAACAAAACATAAAGATCTCACCAGGTTACTGAGTACAGATAAGCTAAGGTCTACTCGCAAACGAGGCAAATGGAGCATCAAGCACTCCACTATATCTTCAGGGCTTAGCTCATTAAATCAAACGCTGTCAAAATGTGCATGAGCTTATTAAACTCTTGGGACCACAATTTAGAAAGTACGAGGTAAGAGGCAATAACCAAAATCATAACAAAGACTATAAGTATCCTCTTAACCTTATCAAAGGCCTTAGAAAAATCATCGGAATGATTAAAGAATGTAGTCTACATGACTTTCCTAGGCAAGTCCTCCAGATATACACAATAAGGCCCAATGGAGGGATCATACCCTCTAAAGAAGCCTAGTTCTCAGCGACGGTGCCATAAACTTGATAAACCCGCAAGTGCACGACGTTGTAGCAATTGGGGTTGATCCCATAGAGACTAGGTCAATCTACCGGGTTATATATTCCCTCAAGATAGCTAAGCAAATCAAAATTTGGATAAAAAAACAACTAGAACTAGTTTAAATGGAAATAAACATTCAAGAATATGCTTCACCATATGATAAACCATTGAATCTCATTGCACATCAATCAATCTAAGCCAACTCTGTTTAAAGGATGATAATCAAAGTATCACTACTCTCTTTTAAGTTATAGTGAAATGCCTAATATCAATCAATCCCCTACTTTCGTGGTTTTCTGTCAATCTAGACTCATTACGAAAAGAATCATCCCTCATGCCCTCTCGAATGGCGAATTAATCTTTCTCAAGAATTCATATGTACAGGTCCGATTTTAGTTTTCTAATGCAAGGTTTCACTTTTCAGTACTTCACCCAACATCCGAAATCAAGTAAGAAGATGGCCAATCAAC